>CM077648.1:53258618-53671118 GCA_039707465.1 Rhabdophis nuchalis
TGATCTATGTGTATAAATTCATTCAGCCCCTTTTTAATCTTTCTGCTATTATCAGAGCATATATTTTATAAGCTGCATTCAAAAAAGATATTGGCCTATAATTCTTTAAACCGGAATCATCTTTCGATATAAGAGTAATACTTGCTCCCATCCATGAATATGTTACTTTTGCTTTTGCAATCTATGTCTTCTTCCCATCCAAGTCACCGATATTCCGTCAGGTATCAGCCATCTAAAGTTTACATCATGCTTTATTAGTTGTCTTGTCAAGAATTGATACTGTTCCTTATATCTCTTACTCTTCTGGGTATTTGTTTCAAGACTGCTCTTTCTCTCCCTTTATATTTCAATGGGGGATCTCTTGTTCTTTGAAGTATTTCCACTCTTATTGTCTTATTTGAAAATCTTGCATGTATCTCTCGCGTAGCTTGTGTGTATTCTAAATATTTCATCTATCCCAGAGAGGACTTCCTTCTTTCTCTCCTCTAACAATTCTGCCATTTTTCCAGTGAGATCTTCCCCCTTTTCCTCCTCAATGTTCTGAAATCTCAGGAAATATTCTGCTCTGTCCATCTCCAGCATAATTATGGATCACTCCAGCTAATTATCCACCTTAGTCAATCTGTAATCCATCTCTTCCACTTTCTTATCTGTTTGTTCTGTCTTCTATTCTCTGAATCCATTGTTTATTTTTAGTGCTTATTTGCTGGATGTTATCTATTTTATCTTCCATCTTTTGTTCCGTCTTTTGCATCCTATCTGCCTACTCATCATGGTTCTTAGCCATGGCTTCTTGTAATAGTTGAAATATCATTTTAATTTCCGACTGAAAGGTGTCCAATCATCCATTATGTAGCATACTACCAAAGAGCATTGGACTTGATGCTGCTGCTACCGCTGCTGCTGATGCATTTTTTTCCCTGTTTTACTTAAATTTGTATTGCTTGTCATTTTAGTTATTTTAAATAATAAAATATTTTAAGTAATGATGATTTAACAGAGACAATAATCAATCAATAAACAAACAATCAATAATAAATAAAACAATATTCCATAATACCCAATTTGAAGAATACACAGTCTGACACAGTCCAACAATTCCCTTTCTTTTCCCAGTTCTTATTTTTAGATTTCAGGTCACTTCACTCTTTTAGCTGTTATATTTTCACAAAACCATAATATCCATTGTCCAAAGTTCTCTTCAAAAAGGTCATTTTCTTCTTGTTAAATTGTAATCCACAAAGGCCTGCAAAGGCCCAAAATTGTTTCAAACATATACATCACCAAATAGGAGAGCTCAAAGAAAGAAGTCTTCATTTGCTTGACAAACAACTTCTGCTATTTTCCAGTTTCAGTTGCTCAGTTTATAAAATCCATATCCATTCAGAGAGCTTTAATGTTTAAAACTCACACTATTTCTACTCTCTTTCTCTGCAGTTCTCTCTATAAACAGTTCCCAGGTGAAGACAGTTTATCTGAGTCTTGTGACAATGTTCTTTCAATAAACCACCCAAGGACAATTGCTTATCTCACTTTATTTTCCTTTTACTCAGAGAGTTTTTCTGGCCAGTAGGTGTCACTGTTGCTCTATTTCTCTTCTACTTCTCTCCTTTAATTCCATTTAAATTAAAGGAGTTCTGGTCACCATACTTTCAGAAGGATATTATGGAAATGGAAAAGGTGCAGAGGAGGGCAACCAGAATGATTAGGGGGCTGGAACACCTTCCTTACCATCTGAGGCTGCAATGGCTGGGCCTCTTCACTCTAGAACGACTGCGCCTGAGAGGTGACTTGATTGAAGTCTATAAAATCATGCACGGTGTGGACAAAGTCAAAAAGGAAAAACTGTTTTCCCTATCGCACAACACTAGAACTAGGGGGCACTCCATGAAACTTTTGATAGCTAGAGCTCAAACAAATAAGAGGAAGTACTTTTTCACCCAGAGGATCACTGGTCTATGGAACTCCCTGCCAGAAGAAGTGGTGACAGCTGTCAGCCTCGACACCTTTAAGAAAGGATCAGACGAGTTCATGGAGAACAAGGGTATCAATGGCTATCATTATGGATGCCTAAGGACACCCTCTGTGATGGAGAGATAGGCAGGATATTTCTCAATGCCACTTGCATGGGAATCATAAACAGGTGAAGACATCTGCTTTGGAATACCCTGAAGCAAATGGTAAGCCACTGTGTGAGACAGAATGCTGGACTGGATGGGCTGTGGCCTGTTCCAGCAAGGCTGTTCTTATGTTCTTATAACATAAATCTAATTGCCTAATGACGTGGCTTGAGGGGGAGAATTCCGGTATTAAAGGAGGCAACTTTGTTACCTGAACTATTCTCTTTCCTGCAGAGAATTCTGAAATGCATTTCAGTAGTACTTTGATTAATTGATCGTTAATCAATTTATCAATAAAGCTTTTCTTTGTTGATCTAATTCTCTGTTTTAGTATTTTATTTGCAGTGATCAAAATTTACTGGGAAACTTTTCTCACAAGGATCAATGTAAGATCATAGTTTATGAAGCTGACATCCTCTTACCTAATGCAATATATGATTTTGTTTTGCATGCTTTCACCCCTTCAGCTTCTCTAGAGCTCCTCAAAGACTTTGTTTATGTCTCAATATTCTTTTTTTTCTCTTATTACTTTTTGTCAACTGGTAACATAACAAATAAATTGAAGTGTATGTGGGAATGTGTGTACTTTAATTGATTTGTTTATTGCCTTGAATTATATATTTGTATCCGTGATATACCAAGTAGGTTTCTCTCTATTACATCAAAAATGAAAAGGAGTCTGGTAGCCCCATTTCTGACTTACAGATTTTATTAAAAGGCATACAATTTTAATGAGTTGTAGTTCACTTCAACAGAGACATGGAACAGTAAAATTATATAGGGTTTAAAAAAAGGTTATGCATGTTATATATAATTCAGTAGCTCATCAATTAGCAACTGTGATACTCACTGTTTTTAAACCTTTCTAGATAACCAGAAAACTTTTGATATATGTAAGTTCAGCAGTTTTTCATTCTCTAATGCTAGCAGATTTTATTGTTCTAAAATCGACACTTTGAAATTTGTAATCAAGGGTACTAAGAAGTTACAATGCTACTTTGTTCTTATTTTGAGTTCTGGTAGAAAATTTGGGACCATTAATGCTTTTGCATAATAATTAGTAATGGCACTAAAAGGCAGACTTCATTTTAGGCTGATGGATATTCTCATTCTCCAAATATAATGGCGTCATTCCTTTATAACCTGAGTTGGATATCTGTTAAGCAGACTGATAAAATCCAACAAGCAAATTTGAAGTATTACAAGATAAATAGAATCATATGTACTGCTTCCAGTACTTCTGGGCTTTTTATGTAAAGCAAAATGATTTCATTTTATTTGATGGACAGGATAAAATCATTTGTATTCTTTCCAACATGGTATAAGTCTTTATGCCCAATAAAATGTTTTATAGAACCACCAGGAAGTAAAGCATCCTAGGTTTTTTAATATATCTAGTACATAATTTGTACATCAGCATATTTCCTTATCTGCCATGGATGGCTTAAATAAATGTATAGATTCTGTAATATTCAGATAGGTTTGTGAAATAACATTTAGGAACATTACTCATGACATGGCTGCTAGTTAACTGATTAGCTGAGCAATGAAAATTAATATGACAAATCTCAACTCAAATTTAATTAACTCAAAAATGCATATAGTTTCATATTTTCAGGAGCAGAGAAGAGTTTCAGGAGCAAATAGGAATTAATATCAGGCAAGTATTATAGTGGCTAGTACATTGCAGAGGTTAACAATGTTTCTTCTATGATCTTGGATATGTAGACTAGATATATAGATTATATATACAAATTTTGAGATATGTAGAGTGCATAGTTTCTAGCTTCTCTCCCATTATGATTATTATAGTAGATCAGGGGTTCCCAAACTTGGCAACTTTAAGACTTGTGGACTTCAACTCCCAGAATTCTCCAGTCAGCATAGCATAGCTGGCTGGAGAATTCTGGGAGTTTAAGTCCACAAGTCTTAAAGTTGCCAAGTTTGGGAACCCCTGTAGTAGATGTTCAACCTGATGCTTTATTATGTCATTAATGACATTTCTTTCTGGTAAGTTTTCTTCATCCATATCTATCTATCTATCTATCTATCTATCTATCTATCTATCTATCTATCTATCTATCTATCTATCTATCTATCTATCTATCTATCTATCTATCTATCTATCTATCTATCTATCTATCTATCTCTTGATTTAGGTGAACAGTGCCCTACCATTTCATATGGAGATAATTATTGGGTTACCTTTTTCCGTACTTTAATGCTCTTAATGACTAAACAGTGACTGTCATATTACAACTCTGCCCTTCAACCCCACTGGTCAATCTCTTACAGCTGTTAATTATGCAATAAAAATGCATCAGTGCAGTCATGGCAGCAGTAGCAAGACCATACAGATAGAAGTGTATATGTGGTAAGTATAGTTACAATATGGTTGAAAAGTCTTGTCCAATCAGGCTAACAAACAAGAATTCCAACCATAGTTTTTTAAAAATATGAAAACTGTTATTATTCAGAGTAATTAAAAGAGAAAAGATGGCTCAGCAGGCCAATGATACAAATTGCCTGATTAAACATAGAAAAAGTAAGCATAACTGTCTATTGAAAACACACAGAGAGGCCACCTGCAGTATATTACCAAGCAAACATTAGAAAGTAGTCTTTGGACATTAGAACATTCTAAAGTGGAAAGTTCAGAACATCAATACTAAATAAGGGGTGGGGTGGAAGGTAGATCCATATGCTATTGGAGAAGTTACATAGAGTAAATAAATAATCAAGCCAAACAGTCAGTCAGACTAGGGGTTAATATAATATGAATAAGTTAGTCTGGTATTTACCCAAAGTTGTTATCCACCCATGTTATGGCAAGTAATGGTCTTTTTTTGTTGTTGAAGAAAGTAAGTTATTTTTGTTCCAGCAAAGGTTGTGATCAAGCTGAATTTAATAAACACAGGCAGTTCATGTTTTATGTATTAGCCACTTCATAAATAAAAAAACACTTTAATGACAATAAAATCTGGATATTTTGGATACATAATGCAAAGCCAGGCCTCCCTGGAAAAAATATGATAGAAAAATACAAGACAATGAAAAAAGAAGTTGACTTTTCAGGTATTAAGAATGGTTAGAAATATTTAATATTATTTTTAAAAAATAATAAAAATATTTTATATATACTGAATTCTTCATGCTTAGAAAATATTATTAACTTTATTTGACTTTGCAACCATTTTTTACATAAATTACGTTTGGCCTGTTGCAAAAAAAGGTGATTCTGTGTTTCTAAATTCTAAGAGGTTAAAGGATAGCTGAGTGAAATTTATCACCTCTGAATCCCTGGGCTGGCTTTGTATTGATGAAAAGGCAAAATAATTCTTTCTAGATCAGTTTTTTCTTATTGCGTAGCAACTGACTTGTAAAGATCATAAACATAATAGAATATTATAATGCTGATTTCTTAACCTAGCCATACACATGCATGATGGACCCATACCCAGGAGTAATGATGTAAGAAAAGATTATCTACTTTGTTAAAATCTCACCAAGAAAATTCATGGAAAGGATCTTGAATGAATCAGATATCTTTCTCAATGGACCCTCCTGCACAGCCATCCCTTCAGGAAGAAGTCTTGTGCACACTGAGCCAACTGCCAAACAACAAAGCCCACAGGGTAAATACCATCTCTACAAAATTGCTGAGACCTGTACCACCTACAATCTCCACAATAATGTGCTAGAAAATGTGTGTGTGTGTGGTGGGGGACGATGACACATGGCCACAGAACTGGAAGCAGTTAGTGTTCATTCCATTATGAAATAGAATTATAGTGAAACCTCAGGCAATTCCAAGAATTGGTCCAATTACGGCACAATTGCCCCTTTCCCTCATGTTAGGAAGATTTTCCTTAAGATAGTACAATAACATCTGGCACCACCTATCAAAAGGGAATTACCAGATATTCAATCTTGCTTCAGAAGGGCTCACTGTACTCATGACTATATTTCAGATTTAGGATGGATTATAGAAAAATATCAAAAGAACATTTATATTTGTGTTATTGACTCAAATAAAGTCTTCAATTACGTCAATCATATCAAACTGCAAAGAGACCTAGGGCTGCCAACACCTACTTGGGTCAACTTGACACAGTCATTGTACACAAATCAGAAAGCCAAAACACTATTTGGAAAGCCTGGAAAGTAAATAGAGATTTGTTCATGCTATAGGACTTCCTTGTAGCAATTATAATTGCAAAAGTTGGATCATGAAAAATCTGGACAAAAGAAGTTCAATTCATCTGAAATAGAATTATTATTGGAAAAGACACCTCTGCAGGGGACAAAAGGCAAACATATAAAATGAGACATATTTTTGGAAGGAAATATCACAAAATCCTGTCGTAATTTGGACATATCATGTGATCAAACACATTGGAAAAAGTCATCACTCAAAGAAAATGAGACCACCACAACCCCAGTAATTAGTCAAAACCAAAACCAGCCGGAGAATAAAACAACTGAATAAAGGTGGACAAGATTGGAAAATAGAGAGAGAGCTGATCCATAGAATAGCTGAGAATCAGATACGACTGAATAGATCAGGGGTCTCCAACCTTTGCAACTTTAAGTCTGAAGGACTTCAGCTCCCAGACTTCTCCAGCCAGCAAAGCTTTGGAGGTTGGAGACCCCTGGAATAGATGATGATTTCTTTCAAAAGTACTGAAAGAAAATGTTTCTTCCTTATTTTTTCTTTCTCTTTCTCTCCTTCCTATCACTGATTTCTTTCCCTTCTTTTTAAATCTCTACTATTTAGTTTATAAATAATAAAAAAGGTTATCAGTATTTGGAATATGGGCATGTTCTCTTGGGTCAACGTTTATTTTTAAATCTTTTGCTTGCCAGCAGTTTTTAGATTCTCATCAATGAGGGAATGAGCACCAAGATACCACTTTTATGCTCCCGACAAACATTTACTGCTTTTAAGAACATGGGAGAGTACAGCCTATTCCTCTGTGACCTGCTCTCTGTTGCTTTACCCTACTTTCCATTTAAGTCTCATTCATTAAATATATGGGTATTTGTTAGGATTTCTGAAAGTGGAAAGTTCCATTTCCTGAGAAATTAACAATGCAGAATTATGATAGTCTATTCAAACAGAAAGTCTGTAAAATGCATTGGGAATTTCATTTAAGTAATCCAGCATAAGACTGTGGATTTAGGGAATATGTAAACCTTTTTTTTTTTGTTATGAGAGTTTTGTATAAACTGAATCTGAAGAGAACTCATCAACTGCCTACTTTGTTTCTCAGAATAATAATTTTAGGCTAATATTTAGGAGTATACATTTCTCTCTTCTTTTTTCCATACACACTCAATCAGAATTGCAGATTCCTGGAGTTCAGAAGTTCATATTTAGCAAGATTTCTTTTTTACTTTTTGAAAGTCTACCACTTAATATTTTAACTAAGGCAATCCCTGAGATGAATGGCATTTCCAACAATTGATTTAGCTGTTTTGGGACCACATTTGGCTTATTTTGCCGTTTGGTCAGTTCCTGTAGACCAGTGGTGGGCAAACTCATTAGTCAAAAGAGCCCAATATCAACAATACCACAAATAAATTTTTTTTGAGAGCCAGAAGGTGTGGCCTGTTTTGTGGGAGTAGCTCGGTGGTCATGTGACCGGGTGGGCGTGGCCAACTTGGAAAATGTGAAATTCACTTAACAATGGTCTTGCTTAGCAGCCAAACTTTCGGTCTCAATTGTGGTCATAAGTTCTTTCTTTCTTTCTTTCTTTCTTTCTTTCTTTCTTTCTTTCTTTCTTTCTTTCTTTCTTTCTTTCTTTCTTTCTTTCTTTCTTTGCCTGTCTCTCTGCCACTTTCTTTTTCTTTCTCTCTTTTTCTTTCTGTCTCTCTCTATGTCTCTCTCTCCTTCGTCCGCCCATCTCTGTCACTCTGTGTGTGTGTGTGTATCTGTCTGTCTCGCATTCACTCATTCTGTGTCTCTGTCTATCTTTCTCTCCCTCTCTGTCTCTCTGTGTGTGTCTGTCACTCTCTGATTCCCTCCCTCCCTCTCTGTGTGTCTGTGCCTCTCTCTGTCTGTCTGTCTCCCCCCCCCCGAAGCCTCCTCAGCTCCTGGAAGTAGCCTGGCTGGCCCGCCAGCCCACCCGCCTGCTGGTTGTGCTTACTCGCTCGCTTGCTCACCCACCCACCAGACGAAGGAACCTGGCATCCGGTGGGTGAGCAAGTGAGCAACTGCGGCCGGCGGGCCGGCGGGCCAGCGGATTGTTGGGCGGTGCCACAGCAACTTTCCTTACCCGCCCGCCCGCCTGCCGGCCCACCGGCCACAGTTGCTTGCTCGCTCACTCACCCACCGGACGCCAGGTTCCTTCGTCCAGTGGGTGGGTGAGCGAGCAAGCAACCGCGGCCGGTGGGCGGGCAGGTTGTTGGGCGCTGCCGCAGCAAGTTTCCTTGCCCGCCTGTCCTTGCTTGCTCCCTCGCTCACCCACCCACCGGACGAAGGAACCTGGCGTCCGGTGGGTGAGTGAGCGAACGAGCAACCACAGGCGGCGGGTGGGCGGCCGGCCAAGGAAACCTGCTACGGCAGCGCCCAACAAATCACCTGCCCACCCCTCTGACTCACCAACCGGAGGCCGGTTCACTCCCCCCCAGTCACGGAGCCTCTGCAACCCCTGGAAGTAGATGAGTGGCTGGCTTGGGAGGCTACGGCTGACTCTTTGGCGTTTGGGTAGCCGCTGCTGGGCTGAAGAGGCTCCGCGGGGGGAGGGATGGAACCGGCGGCCGGTAGGGAGGGTTGCTGCGGCCCAGGAGTCCCACCGTTGGCGAGGGTGGTAGAAGAGCCACACTTGAGGGGCCAAAGAGCCGCTTGTGGCTCGCGAGCCGCGGTTTGCCGACCACTGCTGTAGACCAACAGCCTTTTGGGCAGCAGGGACTGGTTCTGTGGAGAGAGGCTTTTCTGTGGACTGGAGAACCTATGGTTTCACATGCTGCCTACATCCTGTGCATGTGCGGATGGGGTTTTGCTTTTTGCACAGCCCAGTTCCTGGCATTCTGTGGACCGGTGCCGGTCTATGGACCAGGGGTTGGGGATCCCTGGTGTAGACAGCACCTAAGATCTGTTTTTTGTGGAAGTTAATCATTAGTAAGTGGAATGTTACATTTTATTTGTATTTATTTTATTTATTTTTTTATTTTATTAAATTTATACGCCGCCCTTCTCCTTGTTAGGACCCAGGGCGGCGCACAGGGATGTTAAAATACATACAAAATATATAAAATATATGAAATTTAAAATACTTATTCTAATAAATAAACCCTGCGCTAAAAACCGAATTAAAATCCCAAGTTTAAAAACTATCTAATAGTCAGTATGGAGGTTACGCTAGGCCGGCTAGATGAAATAGGTGTGTCTTCAGACACTTGCGGAAGAGGCGGAGGTCGGAGATGGTGCGGAGTTCAGGGGGTAAGTCGTTCCAGAGGGCTGGGCCCGCCACAGAGAAGGCTCTCCCCCTGGGTGTCGCCAGTCGGCATTGTCCAGCCGACGGCACCCTGAGGAGGCCCTCTCTGTGGGAGCGTATCGGTCTGAGGGATGTATGGGGCAGGAGGCGGTCTCGCATATAACTAGGCCCCGAGCCATGGAGCGCTTTAAAGATGGTCGTTAAAACCTTGAAGCGCACCCGAAAGACCACAGGAAGCCAGTGCAGCTCGCGCAGGATAGGTGTTATGTGGGAGTGTCTAGGCGCACCCGTAATCACCCGCGCGGCTGCGTTCTGGACTAGCTGCAGCTTTCGGGTGCACCTCAAGGGAAGCCCCATGTAGAGAGCATTACAGTAGTCGAGTCGAGAGGTGACGAGTGCTTGAGTGACTGTGCGTAAGGCACCCCGGTCCAGTAAGGGGCGCAATTGGCGCATCAGGCGAACCTGATGAAATGCCCCCCTGGCCACGGCTGCCACATGATCTTCCATAGACAGCCGGGAATCCAGGAGGACACCCAAATTGCGCGCCCTCTCCACGGGGGCCGGTGTTTCGCCCCCAATGGCCAGAGTTGGAATAATCTGGCTGAACCGAGGCGCCGGAAGCCACAGCCACTCAGTCTTGGACGGGTTGAGCCTGAGTTATAAATGAATCTGAACTTTGCTATATCTATTATGTTTTTCAGGCAATTTTGCTGATAGCCAGAAAATCGATGGCTCATCATTCAGAAAAAATAATGGTTGCAGAGGGGAAAAGAAGCCATTGCCATCCGCAACACATGCTTTAATTTCACAGGAAGCTGCTTTATCTAATGTTTAACTATAGTTTCCAGTTTAGTATTGTATAAATCTGACTGATGTGAATCTTCTAATTGGAACATATGCTATAGATACAGATTAATATACCGGTATGTAGTAAGAATAAAATAGAATAGAGCTGGAAGGGATGTTGGAGGTCTACTAGTCAAGCAGGTGAACCTATACCATTTCAGACAAGAGACCGTCTAGTCCAGGGGTGGGCAAACTTTGCAACTTTAAGTCTGAAGGACTTCAGCAAAGCTGGCTGGAGAAGTCTGGGAGCTGAAGTCCTTCAGACTTAAAGTTGCAAAGTTTGCCCACCCCTGGTCTAGCCCTTTCTTAAAGATCTTCATTGATGGAATGGCCACAATTTCTGAAGGCAAGCTATTCTACTGGTTAACTGTCCTCCCTGTTATGAAGTTTCTCCTTAATTCCAGGTGGCTTCTCGCTTTGGTTACTTTCCAACCCTTGTTTCTTGTCCTACTCTCTGATGCTTTGGAGAATAATTTGATCCCCTTTTCTTTGTGGCAGCCCCTCCAATATTGGAATATTGCTATCATGTCACCCCTCATTATTCTTTTCTTTAAACTAGCCAAACCCCAAACCTGCAGGCCTTCTTCATATGGATCATCTTAGTTGTCTTTATTTGAACTTTTTCAAAGTCTCAACATTTTTTTTTGTAATATGGTGACCAAAATTGGCTGAAGTATTCCAGGTGTGGTCTTATTGGGGTTTTATAAAGGGCCACTAATACTTCACGTGATCTTGTTCGACGCCTGTGTTTATACAACACTGATTTGTATTAGCGTTTTTGGTTGCAGCAGCACACTGCTTGCTCATATTCAACTGATCATCCACTAGGACTTCAAGGTCCCTCTTGCAGTTACTATTTTTGAGCCAGATATCATCTAATCTGTACTTCTATCTTTTATTTTTCCTGCCTAAATGTAAAATTCTGCTTTTCTCCACATTGAAATTCATTTTTTTTTCATAGGGCCCATTGTTCAAGTTTGTCAAGATCTTTCAAGAATGTCAAGATATATTGTACTAAGCCATGTTTTTAAAACCATTGTGTTGAATAGACACCTTTAATTGATATATTATGTTAAACCAATAGTAACAAAACTATAATGCAGGTAGTCCTTGACTTACAACCATTTGTTTAGTGACTGTTAAAATGGCACTGTTCAAAGTTACAAAAGAACTGGGGAAAAATAACTTATGACTCTTGCAGCGTCTCCATGGTCACATGATCAAAATTCAGGTGCTTAGCCAATGGCATGTATTGATGACGGTTACACTGTTCCAGGGTCATATGATCACCTTTTCTAACTTTCCCAGCTGGCTTCTGACAAGCAAAGTCAATGGAAGAAACCAGATTCACTTAATTATTGCATGATTCACTTAACAACTACAGTAATTCATTTAAAAACTATGGCAAATAAGGTAATAAAATAGGACAAAACTCAGTTAACAGCTGCCTTGTTTAGCAATATAAGTTTTGGGCTCAATTGTGATCATAAATTGGAAACTACTTGGAGATGAATTTACACTTTGATTAAAGATAAACCAAGAAAATTAAATCTTGTCTTAATGCAATGGTTCTCAACCTGTTGGTCGTGACCCCTTTGGGGATCAAATGGCCTTTTCACAGGGGTTGTTAAGACCATCAGAACTCTAAACTTTAAACTCCACCTTGCAGTCCTCAAAACCCCCCGTGGATGAGTCATCGCCAGCTGCGCAGAACGTCGCCGTGGATCCATGCCATAGAAAACATAGCTGCATGCGCACACCACGTACAATTAAAGCCTCAGAGACTTTGTAATGGCGGGAAAGTGTTCTCACTCTGACAAAGCGCTGCCTTGTCTTCCACAGCTACCTCGTTTCCAATGGGGGGGGGGATTCTCTGCATGGATCCCCCCAATTGGAAACAAGACAGCTGTGAAAGATGTGTGGGGTCCGGAGCCCATGCGTGGTGGGAGGGGTCCCCCTCATATTCCTCGTCTTCTCAGATGGGCTCCAGAGTCCATCTGCGGCTCCACGCCGTTGAAAACATAAGTGTGTGGCATGCGCACACCCTGTAAATTACAGCCTTGGAGACTCTCCTCCAGGAAAAAATGCTGCTGCCAGGTATTTTTAACCTGTGATTAGAGGTGATTAAAGGTGACCACAGTATGTGTGTCTGTGTGAGTGGGTGAGAGAGAGACAGAGAGACAAAGAGGAAGGGAATCAGAGAGAGACAGGCAGACACAGAGAGAAAGATAGAGAGGGGGAGGGAGGGAGAGACAGATAGACAGACAGACAGACAGAGAGAGAGAGACACACACACACAGAGTGATTAAGTGAGTGAGTGAGTGAGAGACAGACAGGCAGACACACACACACACAAAGTGACAGAGATGGGGGAGGGAGGGGAGAGACAGAGAGACACACAAACAGACAGACAGAGGCACAGAGAGAGAGACAGAAAGACACACACAGAGAGTGAGAGACAGAGTGACAGAGATGGAGGAGGGAGGAAGGGAGAGATAGCCAGACACACACACACAGAGAGAGACATACAGAGTGAGTGATTAAGTGAGTGATTAAGTGAGTGAGTGAGAGACAGACAGACAGACACACACACACAGAGTGACAGAGATGTGGGAGTGAAGGGAGAGACAGAGAGAAACACAGACAGGCAAAGCACACACAGAGAGAGACACACACACATACACAGTCAGACAGACAGAGACAGAGCGGGGAGGGAGGGGGAGAGAGACAAAGAGCCACACAGAGACAGACAGACAGACAAAGAAAGATATATTAAGATAGATAGATATATTAAGAAATATTTCCAAATATATAATTACATATTGTTTTTGTGATTAATCACTATTCTTCAATTATGTTCAATTTATAACAATAAAAATACATCCTGCATATCAGATATTTACATTACGATTCATAACAGTAGCAAAATTACAGTTATAGAGTAGCAATGAAAATAATTTTATGGTTGGGGGTCACCACAACATGAGGAACTGTATTAAAGGGTTGCGGCATTGGGAAGGTTGAGAACCACTGTCTTAATGCAATACATAAACTGTTTGATGTTATTTATACTGCATAGCTTTGTTCCTCTATATCCATATTCTGCAAATATGTCATACAATTACCATATGAAGTACGGATGGAGACACTTGGCTCCATCCTAATAAGACTAAGATTGAGAGAAATTTGTAACAACACTTTAATTTTGATTCATCCTAAAAAAATGGCAGGACCTGGCAGGAATCACGGAGACCTGGCTGGGCCACAAGGGAGGTCTTCCTCTCGTGGAAATGTGCCCGCCAGGTTACCGCGCATTTCATCGGTCAAGGGCCCTAGGCAGAGGTGGTGGGGTAGCGGTCATTGTGAGGAAAGGTCTTGAGCCGAGACCTGACCCAAGTAATTCAGGGCCCCACACACAAGGGAGGACACACACTGGATCTCATCTTTGTCTCTGGCCAGTGGATGAGTGATCTGGGAGTAGGGGATTTAGTCATCACACCCCTGTCATGGTCAGATCACTCACTTCTCTGGCTCGACTTTCCAGCCGCTACTCCTCACCGCGGGGAGGCGGAACCGGAATGTCCAAGATGGTTCCGCCCCAGGCGCCTGATGGAACTTGATAGGTTCCAGATGGAGCTTGGGCCATTTCCTGTAGCCCTGACCCGCACCCGGATGGAGGACCCAGTGGCTGCATGGAATAGTGCGGCCACTGGGGCCTTGGACCGGGTTGCGCCTTTGCGGCCTCTCTTGCGGCAGCGAACCACCCAGGCTCCTTGGTTCACCGAGGAGCTGAGGGTGATGAAGCGCCACAAGAGACGCCTAGAGAGCAGGTGGAGATCGTCACGCTCTGAATCTGACAGAACACAGGTGAGAGCCCATTTACGGACTTACCTTGTGGCGTTAAGAGTGGCCAAGCGTCAGTATTGTGCCACTCTTATTGCGTCCGCAGATAACCGCCCTGCCGCCCTGTTTGGGGTAACCCGCTCCCTCCTTCAACAGAGGCCGCGGGAAGCCCCTTTACAGGGTAGAGCAGACGAATTTGGGGAGTATCTGCAAGACAAAATCGCTCAGATTCGAAGCGAGTTGGTTCCCATTAGTGGTCTGGAGGGGACGTCGGAAGCGGGTCTTGAGGTTCCACTCTGGGAGGAGTTTGACTCTGTTACTTCCGACGATATGGACAGGTTGCGTAGGCGACTGCGAGCCACCACATGTTTACTGGACCCGTGTCCCTCCTGGCTTGTACTGGCATCCTGGGAGGTCACACGAGGCTGGCTCCAGGAGTTAGTCAACACTTCTTTGAGTGAGGGGTGGTGAGGCCCCTCCTCAAGAAGCCTTCCCTGGAGCCAGCTTTGTTAGTCAACTACCGTCCCGTCTCCAACCTTTGCTTTTTGGCAAAGGTTGTTGAGAGTGTGGTGGCACAACAGTTTCCACGCCACTTGGAGGAAATTGACTATCTAGACCCGCGCCAGTCCGGCTTCCGGCCCGGCCACAGCACGGAGACGGCATTGGTCGCGTTGGTGGATGATCTCTGGAGGGCCAGAGATGGGGGTTGTTCCTCCATCCTGGTCCTATTAGACCTCTCGGCGGCTTTTGATACCATCGACCATGGTATCCTATTGCATCGACTGGAGGGGTTGGGGGTGAGGGGCACCATTTTGCGGTGGTTCTCCTCCTACCTCTCTGGTCAAGCGCAATTTGTATTGGCAGGGGGGCAGAGGTCGACCTCGAGGCCGCTCACTTGTGGGGTGCCACAAGGGTCGGTCCTCTCGCCTCTCCTGTTCAATGCATATATGAAGCCGCTGGGCGAGATCATACGTGGGTTTGGGGTAGATTACCATCTGTACGCGGATGACACCCAGTTGTACATCTCTACCCCAAACCACCCCAACGATGCCGTCGAAGTGATGTCCCGGTGTCTAGAGGCCGTACGGATCTGGATGGGAAGTAACAGACTCAAGCTCAACCCGTCCAAGACTGAGTGGCTGTGGCTACTGGCGCCCCGGTTCAACCAGCTGATTCCATCGCTGGCCATTGGGGGCGAACATCTGGCCCCCGTGGATCGGGTATTTTTTTATTTTTATTTTTTATTTTATTACATTTATATCCCGCCCTTCTCCGCAAAGGACCCAGGGCGGCGCACAGGAAATTTAAAAAACATACAAAAATAGAACATAAATAATTTAAAATATATATTAAATCCCAAACCTGTGCTAAAACCAATTATTAATTAAAACCCAATTTAAAACTTTTCTACAGTCCCCATGGGAGGTTAGGCTAGGCCGGCTTGATGGAAGAGGTATGTCTTTAGACATTGGAGGAAGAGGTGGAGGTCGGTGATGGTCTGGAGTTCAGGGGGTAGGTCGTTCCAAAGGGCAGGGCCCGCCACAGAGAAGGCTCTTCCCCTGGGTGTCGCCAGTCGGCATTGTCCGGCCGATGGCACCCTGAGAAGGCCCTCTCTGTGGGAGCGTATTGGTCTAAGGGATGTATGGGGCACGAGACGGTCTCGCATATAACTAGGCCCCGAGCCATGGAGCGCTTTAAAGATGGTCGTCAAGACCTTGAAGCGCACCCGAAAGACCACAGGAAGCCAATGCAGCTCGCGCAGGATTGGTGTTATATGGGAGCTTCTTGTAGCTCCCGTAATTACCCGCACGGCTGCGTTTTGGACTAGCTGTAGCTTTCGAGTGCACCTCAAGGGAAGCCCCATGTAGAGAGCATTACAGTAGTCGAGACGGGACGTCACAAGAGCTTGAGTGACTGTGCGAAGGGCAGCCCGGTCCAGTAAGGGGCGCAATTGGCGCATCAGGCGTACCTGATGAAACGCCCCCCTGGCCACGGCTGCCACATGGTCCTCCAAGGACAGCCGGGAATCCAGGAGGACACCCAAATTGCGCGCCCTCTCCACGGGGGCCAATGTTTCGCCCCCAATGGCCAGATTTGGAGTAATCTGGCTGAACCGGGGTGCCGGAAACCACAGCCACTCGGTCTTGGCAGGGTTGAGCTTGAGTTTGTTACCACCCATCCAGATCCGTACGGCCTCCAAACACCAGGACAGCACTTCGACGGCATCGTTGGGGTGGTCTGGGGTGGATATGTACAACTGAGTGTCATCAGCGTACAGATGGTACTCCACCCCAAAACCACGGATGATCTCACCCAGCGGCTTCATATATGTGTTGAAAAGGAGGGGCGAGAGGACCGACCCCTGAGGGACCCCACATAGGAGAGGCCTCGAGGTCGACCTCTGCCCTCCCGTCAACACATATTGCGACCGACCAGAGAGGTAAGATGAGAACCACCGCAGAACGGTGCCTCCCAGCCCCAACCCCCCCCAGTCGGTGCAATAGGATACCATGGTCGATGGTATCGAAAGCCGCTGAGAGGTCTAACAGGACTAGGATAGAGGAATAACCTCTATCCCGCGCCCTCCAGAGATCATCAACCAATGCGACCAATGCCGTCTCGGTACTGTGACCGGGTCGGAAGCCGGACTGGCGCAGGTCTAGATAATCAACTTCCTCCAGGTGTCGCGGAAACTGTTGGGCTACCACACTCTCAACAACCTTCACCAGAAAGTGAAGGTTGGAGACCGGACGATAGTTCTCTAATAAAGCTGGGTCCAGGGACGGCTTCTTGAGGAGGGGCCTCACCACCGCCTCTTTCAAGACGGAAGGTAAGGACCCCTCACTCAAAGATGCGTTGACAATGCCCTGGAGCCAGCCTCGTGTCATCTCCCAGGATGCCAGTACAAGCCAGGAGGGACACGGGTCCAATAAACATGTGGTCGCCCTAAGTTTCCTTGACAACCTGTCCATATCCTCGGTCGTAACAAAGTCAAACTCCTCCCAAGATGGAACCTCAAGACTAGTCTCGGACAGTCCCACAGGACCACCGTCGATGGAGGGTAGCTCATTCCGAATCCGAGTGATTTTCTCCTGCAGATAAATCCCAAATTCCTCTGCTCGCCCTTGTAGAGGGGCTTCCCGCGGCCTCTGGTGAAGGAGGGAGCGGGTCACCCCAAACAGGGCGGCAGGGCGGTTATCTGCGGATGCAATTAGGGTGGCACAATACTCACGTTTGGCCACCTTTATCGCCACTAAGTAAGCCCTAATATGGGTTCTCACTAGTGTTCGGTCGGCTTCGGAGCGAGAGGATCTCCATCTGCTCTCTAGGCGTCTCTTGTGGCGTTTCATCCCCCGAAGCTCCTCAGTAAACCAAGGAGCCTGGGTGATTCGTCGCCGCAAGAGAGGCCGCAAGGGCGCGACTCAGTCCAAGGCCCCCGCGGTACGCAATTTGGGCGTCCTTCTAGATGCCCGGCTGTCAATGGATGACCATGTGACAGCCGTGGCAAGGGGGGCGTTCCACCAGGTTCGCCTGGTGCGCCAATTGCGTCCCCTATTGGACCGGGACGCCCTTCGCACAGTCACTCATGCGCTTGTGACGTCCCGGCTAGACTACTGCAACGCTCTCTACATGGGGCTCCCCTTGAGATGCACCCGAAGGCTGCAGTTGGTTCAGAATGCGGCCGCGCAGGCAGTTTCGGGAGTCTCTAGATACTCCCACGTAACACCTCTCCTGCGCGGGCTGCACTGGCTGCCTGTGGCTTTTCGGGTGCGTTTCAAGGTATTGATTATCACCCTCAAAGCGCTCCATGGCACAGGACCTAGTTATTTGCGGGATCGTATCCTGCCCCACACATCCCTTCGGCCGATTCGCTCACACAGAGAGGGACTTCTCCGGGTGCCATCCACTAGGCTGTGCCAGCGGGCGACGCCCAGGGGAAGGGCCTTCTCTGTGGCGGGCCCGACCCTCTGGAATGACCTTCCCCCTGACATTAGAACGACCACGGATCTCCGCTCCTTCCGCCAGAAACTCAAAACCCACTTGTTTCATCTAGCCGGCCTGGCCTAATTCCAGCTTTCCCACCTCAGTTTGTATTTTTAAATTTTGTGATTTGGTTTTAAGGTTAAGTTTTAATTTTTATAAATTTGTACAGGGGTTTATTTAATTCGATTTTAGTGATATGTATGTTGATTGTATGGTTTTAATTTGTACCTGTACACCGCCCCGAGTCCCTTCGGGGAGAGGGGGCGGTCTAGAAGTCCAATAAATAAATAAAATAAATAAATGAAAGAAACATTTAGAAACTGACTTCTCTGTAATAGTATCTCAGTCAAAATGTAGAGAAATTCAGATTTGTAACTTGCCACTCAAATTAAGCCAACGACACATGGAAAAGTCCCAAAATCTATAGCAATCAAGAATTTATTGCTCTAATAAAAATAATAATAAGGTTGCCATTGGACGTGCTTCCTTGCTTTGCACTTGGCCCCTCAGTAATAAAAATTTCAAAGCCCTGGTCATTTTATGATGATAGCCACCTGTGGATAGTAATACAATACACTAGCAGAGTTGGAAGGGACTTTGGAGGTCATATAGTCCAACCTCCTGCCTAGGCAGGAAGCCCTATACTGTTTCAGACGAATGGCTATCCAACATCTTCTTAAAGACTTCCAGTGTTGGCGCATTCACAACTTCTGGAGGCAAGCTGTTCCACTGATTAATTGTTCTTACTGTCAGGAAATTTCTCCTCAGTTCTAAGTTGCTTCTCTCCTTGATTAGTTTCCACCCATTGCTTCTTTTTCCCCCCCAGAAAATGTTTTATTGGTTTTTAACAAATTATATTTTAGGAAAAGGGTATAGGGGTTTTGTTTTTCATTGTAGAGCTTCCATGTCAGAGGTGGTGGGGTCATGCGGGCCTTCATACAATTATTTTGTTAAGTAGAAAATGGTCAAAAATACATATATATCACATTTTTTGTTTTAAGTTCATACATTCAATCTCTAGTTTTAGATTATCATCCATTTTAAGAATTACAGCATTTCAAAAATTTACTTATTTTTGAGACCTAAGTCTCTTTCTTGTTCTACCCTCAGGTGCCTTGGAGAATAGTTTGACTCCCTCTTCTTTGTGGCAACCCCTGAGATATTGGAACACTGCTGCCATGTGTCCACTAGTAAGATGTAATGTTCTTAATAACAAACCATAATGATGGGCAGAATGTCTAATTCATATGCAAAAGGTTCCAAGTTCTTTAGTTGTAGGAAAGTCCCTTATTTGAAATTCTGGAGGACAATTTTATGTCAATTTAGACTGTATTAAGCTAAATCAATTATTATTTTGGAGGTAGCTTTCTATCTTCCTAAAATGGCTAGTTTGGACAGATATAATTATCTGCTTTTGTCCTACAGATAGAGAAACATGTAACATTTAAACCTCTTGGACTTTCTGCAAATTGGTCGATTAGGATTACAAGAAGACATGCAAATACTGTAAATCAGTATTGAAGAGCATTATGGATTGCAAAGTTCCTGTCAAAGTATATCAAAATATGTTCACAAAAAGAAAAGAAACATATACAAAATGCAAACAACTATATTTCCTACGTTATTATATACAGTAGCTTTTCCCTTCTATCTGCATGGGATACTTATTTGAGAAAGAAATATTTTATGTTACCCATGGAGATTGAATTTAAATTAATCTAATTTAAATGAGTGGAAATGGAGAAAGGAAGCATTGAATTTTAAGCAAAGCTGGGGTGGTATGCTCTGTTTAGTTACATGGAAGATTTGTGAGGTATTATGAATAATAATATATTTAACATGCTTTCCTTAACAGAATAAGCTTCCTTGTGAAAAGTTTAAATGAGAGTGCAATTTACCTGGCTAGAAACAACACAACATATTAGCAGTCTTATTATAATTTAAAATAGCTTTGGTTAATAGTTATAACTTAAAAATCTGGATACCATAGATACTTTTAATTGTAATGGTAGCCAGAGGAAGTCATTATGGTTGAATAGTTCAGACCAAGCACATCCAGGATGGTAAGATATCATATTGTTTTGTGGTACAAACTATGTTACCAAATATTAAGTTATCAGTGGGATTAGGACTGGAATTCAAGGAATGCAGCTACTAAGAGAAAACGGGAAAGCAGGGCATATACAACATGAAAGTCAATTTGGTGGAACTTAATTCTAAGTCGAAGACTAGATGACCCTCCCCCCAACCGTTGTTGGAGGAGCTTCTTGAAAGATCATTGTTGCTATTCTGAAAGAATCTATTGCTAAAAAAAATAATCTAAAAATCCTTGAGGGTTTGAAGAGCAATCTTAATGCTCTCAGGGATATATTCTCAGACTAAATTTACTTTGGATGAAAGCTAACAGGATCACAATGTCTGAAAGTGTAAACTGGGCTGCTCTTCTAGCAGAGTCATTTATCACCCTAAAACCAGGGGTGGACAAACTTTGCAACTTTAAGTCTGAAGGACTTCAGCTCCCAGAATTCTCCAGCCAGCAAAGCTTAAAGTTGCAAAGTTTGCCCACCCCTGCTAAAACGTAACTAGGTCAGGTCAGAAGAATAAGAATAAAACTGGAGTCTAGGAAGGCAATTCTTCCCCCGAATTGGAATCTTGCAGGTAGAGAAACAATATATTAGGGAATGAGATACCCGTGATTACCTCCCAGTACATAGAACAGTGGCTACAAAACTATGATGTGGCTTGTTTGCTTACTATAATATACAAGTCTGGTTTGTAAACCTTAATTTATGGATTAAGATAGGTTAGTATGTGTGAACATACTTGGTTTATTCAATAATCAGATTACATAATCAAATAAGCAAGTAGCACAATACAGTGGATGTAGAAAGTCTACACACCCTTGTTAAAATGGCAGGTTTTTGAAATATAAAAAATTAGACCGAGATAAATAACTTTATTTTTTTCTACCTTTAATAGAACATATAAGTTACACAAGTCAATTGAAAAACAAACTGAAATCTTTTTGGGCGGGAACAATAATTTAAAAAAACCCACACAATAAGATAGTTGCATAAGTGTGTACACCCTTACACTAATATTTCATTCAAGTACCTTTTGATTTTATGATAGAATTTAGTCTTTTGGGTTGGAGCTTATCAGCATGCTTATCGACATCTTGCCTTGGGCATCTTTACCCATTCTTCCTTGCAAAAGTGCTCCAAATCTGTCAGATTGGGAGGGAATCTCTTCAGGTCACCCTTACAGGCTCTGGCTAGGCCCTTCCAAAACTTTGATCTTCTTCTGGTGAAGATCAAATAATTCTTTTATTGATTTGGTGATACGCTTTGGGTTGTTGTTGTGCTGAAAGGGGCAATTCCTCTTCATCTTTAGAAATTTAGAAGAGGCCTGAAGGTTTTGTGCCAGATTGACTGATATTTGGAACTGTTCATAATTTTCTTACCTTGACTAAAGCCTACGTTCCAGCTGAAGAAAAGCATAATGTTGCCAGCACCATGCTCTGCTTTGAAAATGATCTACTTTTATTGAAGCACAGGGTTATTTTTGTGCCAAACATACCTTATTCTTATAGCCAAAAAGTTCACCCTTGGTCTCATCAGATACTTTTGGCAGGACATCCAGCTCTTGTTAATGTCCCTGTCATGCCATATTTTCTCCACTTGTTGATGACTGTTTCCATTGTGTTCCATGATATATCCAATGTCTTGACACTTTTTGTACTCTTATCCTGATCGATACCTTACAATATTGAGATTCCCTCTTTGCTTTGCTTTGTGAACTCTTTGAAGAAAAGGGCGTTGGTACTTACCTGATACGCCTCTTCTAATAAGGGGGGAGATAGCATCCATATATGGGTATGACCTATCCGCACTCTGATTGGACTGAGTCTGATTAATAATTAATTAAGGGTGCTATATAACCCCCTCAAGAGCAGACTCCACCCAGTTTTCGACGAAGGAAAATAAAATCAGACTCACCAGTATCATCTCACCAAAACCGAAGCATAACACAACCAAATTCACCAAGCTGGTCAGGACGAGAGAAGGGACAGGCCGGATGCTATCTCCCCCCTTATTAGAAGAGGCGTATCAGGTAAGTACCAATGCCCTTTCTCAATAAGGGTGGAGATAGCATCCATGTATGGGACATACCAAAGTCCAAACGCCTCGCAGGGAGGGATCGAGTACAGACCAGCAGACCCAGGCGCAGAGTGGACAGAATGCTGGACGCTTCCACTCAATCCGGCTGTCAAGACGAGCCGGAACGCCGTGCACATCAACGGGAACGACGGAGGAGAGGACCGTGCCACCCCCCTACCGAGCCCCGAGCGGGACTCCACCTCCATCTGGGTCGAACCACAGCCGTATGTGCGAGAACAGAGCCGCCTGTGGTAGCGTCTGTCCGCCAGACAGTATAGGATCTCCTGACGGCCCCACCAGAACCAAGACTTACGCCGCCGCGGGGAAGCCCAGAGCAAGGGGAAGCGGTCGAAGGGAGACCCAGGTCGCGACAGAGAGGAGGAAAGAAGACGCGCGTCCAAGGAGACGCCCAAGAAGGCGACGCCGGACCCACAAGAACCAGGGCACCCCGAGGGGCCCCTGAGGCTCCGCGAGAAATCAGGGAACAATCTGACCGTGCCAGAAAAACCCCTGTGACCGCCCATGTCACAGAAAATGGGTGGTAGGCCTCAGTGGGAAACGCGGCCCCCGAAAGCGCCAGACGGCGCTCTCAGCCGTCCCTGGCGTCCCCAGCATCATTGCGCGTGTGCGAGCAGCCGAAGGCCGCATCTGCCTTATGTGGGCCTCGAAGCCCGGCAGTCCCGTAGGCAACCCAGTTGGGGGGGGTAAGGGACAATAGGCAGTTGCACTCACCTATCATACAGCCCTCGGGGGGGGCGCGTTGGGCGCCTCTGAGGCCGCAGCCCCAAGCGCAGTCACCACTTAGGCCCCCAAAGGGGCAAAAGCCTCGGTAGCCCTGGAAGGCCCCGTATTAGGCGCGTTCGAGCGCAGGTTCTGTCAGTCACCATCTTGTCCGGGCGACGAGCGCACGGGAGGCCCTCGGTGACAGGAGAGGCCTCCCCCAAAGGCCCAAAGGCCCGACAGCCACTGATAGGTGCGGCCACTTACCAAGACCATGAAAGCACCTGAGGCAGCGCACTTAGCTCCCCAGGGGCACATACCAAGGCCTCACAGCAGAGCTGCGATTCTGGCCGCCCCCTCCAAGGCCTCTTGATGAGCCACCCCTGGAATTCTCCGTGAGGATCCATCAGATCTGAATCTCGTTGGGGGAGTGGACCTAGCGTTATGGGACAAGTCCCCAGCTGGTCAAGTCACCACCTCGCAGGTGGGCATATAAATAGGGGTGGCTGGCCTAGATATCCATTCTTCAGAAATTTTCCTCAGAGGATGATGATACCGGACCAGTCCCAGAGCTGGACTGAGTCGGAAACTGGGTGGAGTCTGCTCCTGAGGGGGTTATATAGCACCCTTAATTAATTATTAATCAGACTCAGTCCAATCAGAGTGCGGATAGGTCATACCCATACATGGATGCTATCTCCACCCTTATTGAGAATTGGTTTTCGCTATAAGAGGCAACTGAATAAATATCAGAAGAATCCTACTCCCATAGCTGAACTTTTTATGGACTTGATCAGAGTCACTTTAATTGATGGCAGGTGTGCACTGACTACTATTTAACATCAGTTTGAATGTGATTAATTAATTCTGAACACAGCCACTTTTAAGAGGGTATGAACACTTATAAACACACCTTATTCTAGATTTTTATTTTTTTCCTCCTACAAAATGTAAGTTTGTTTTTCAATTGAATTGTACAGCTTATATGTTATATTAAGGTGGAAAGAATTCTAAAGAGATTTATCTTGGTGTAATTTTTTTACAACTCAAAACCGTCACATTTTTTTTTTTTAAACTTTCAGGTTAAAGTTTTATTTTTATATTGAAAAAGTTTTATTGGTTTTACATTTTTCTATAGGATAGGGTAAGGGATACAAAGAAATTTTGAGAGCATTCACGTCAGAGTCGTCGGCCCTTCCGAGACCTCAAAATACACAATAAAAAAATAACAAAAAAAAAGCATTTTTCATAACACTACAAGGTAAAAGCAAGTACATATACCTAAATTCTCAGTTCCATGCTGTCAGACATTTACAATAAATCCAGAAAATATTATGCAAAATTGTTCAGGAAAATCAAGGCAAAGTTATTTTTTCGATCTAAGTCTCTTGGCTATTGTATCTTCTTTTTCTCCTCCCTGGCCCCCAGCGGGCGGGGCCGTAGCTCCCTCCGTCCCCCCTGGATCTTCCCCCAGGGCAGAGGAATGTTTTTTAAGAAAGGCTTCCGCCTCAGCAACTGTTTTAATCCTCACTCTTCCTCCTTCCCAGAACACCAGCATCCCTTCGGGTGTCACCCACTTGAACCAAATCCCATGATCAAACAATGTTTTAGACAAGAAGGAAAATTTCCGTCTTGCATCTCGAATCTTTCTAGGAATCTGCTTCAAGATAGTGACCGTTTTTTGTTGGTAAATTAATGGACTTTCTCTCTGCAGTTTCAGGATTTCCTCTCTGGTTGACCTTCTAACAAATTTCACATGTATCTCTCTAGGCACTTCATTTATCCTGGCATATGCTGAGTTAATTCTGTAGGCTAGGTCAATGTCCCCCCTGATCTCATCCTTAGGTTTTTGTAAATAGTTTGCTAAAATTGTGCTCATAAGATCAGGGAGGCATTCACCAGATTCCTCAAGAACATTCTGAAATCTCAAAAAATATGTCATTCTTTCCATATCAATCCTAGACACATGCCCATCTGTTTCCCCAACCTCTTTAGTAACATTTTTAATCTCTCCCTTAACCCCCACCAACCCCCCTTCCAATTCTTCCGTCTTCTGTGTGTTTTCCAGCACTTGCTTCCGAGTATCCAATAGCTCCTTCTTGAAATTGATGTTTTCAGCCCTCTGGGCCTGAATCTCTTTTACCAAAGTTTGTATAACAGTTTCAAGAGAAGCCATCTGTTGTTCTAAACTTGTCAGTGCTGCTTCTTGAGCCATCTTAACTGTTAGAGTCAATGCCACCAAAATGGCGTTTTTAGGGTGGGGTTGGTGAGACTAACCGGGAGCCAAAAGTTCAGATCAAGGTTGAAACGTTGTAAAATTCAGGAACCAAGAGAGAGACAATTTTCCAACTCAATAGTTATAATAGCGAAGGTAATCCAGAAAGGAACCACAAATCCAACAAGAAAAAAATTCTTCATTAATATCCAGAGAGAGTCCCAATTGTAAAGAGACGCTGGGAATTTCCCATAGTTAAAATAGCCAGGCAGGGACAAAGAAAAGCCACTTTCCACCGCCCATCTCAGAGCCCAGAGGAGAGAGTAGAAAAATAAATTTTTTTAACCAGCCAGACCTAGACACAATGTTGCAAGTAGCCGCATACCACTTTCCCTTGTTAGAGACAGTCCGGATTTAAGATTTCCGCTTTCTCTTCCAGAGAAGCCATTTCCAAGTGCCGCTTAAGTCCGAGGGGGGGGGGGGTTTGGAAACAAACACCCCCCTCCCAGTCCATTCAGCCTGGCTGACAGCAGAAAAAAAGTTTTTTTAAAAACTCACTCTCCCCTCGCAGCTGAAGCCTCGGGAGACCTTCCGACTGAGCCGATCAACCCTCTTCATTGTTGTAAATGGCGCCGTCTTCCTTAGGCGAAGGGAGAACCCCCCGCAGCATGTTCTCCCTCACCTAAGCCGCGCCGGGGGCCACTTCCTCCACCGCCGTGGGGGGGGGGCGCCCCCCGACGAGCCGGCTTTACGGGAGACCCTCAAAGAAGAGGGGTCTCGCCCCCGTGGCGGGGCAGAAGAAGAAACAAAGCGGCGAGCGAGCGCTAGGCTCGCCCGTCGCCGCAGGAGCCGGAACCGGAAGCCAAAACCGTCACATTTTAATAGAGGTGGGTAGACTTTCTATATTCATTGTATGTGAATGCAACAACCACTTTATATTTTATATAAATATGTATAGTTGTTCTACAGAATCTCTAACTATATTTTTGCATTTTCTAAAAATACTCAATATAAATGTTCCCTATAATATGACAAAATGAACTCTGAATATGATAGATAAGATGGTAGTAGTAATGGCAGTAACGTATCACCTTAAATTTTTTTCTGTTATCAGATTTTGATTTGGTTCTCATTAATTTTCAAAGCAAGGAAGCTTTGCATGAGCCTTTGCACAATTCCATATTAAGTTTGATAATTATACTTTGCATTTCACATAAACAATATTCTTGAAAAATGGAGAAGCACAGAACAGTCTATGGAGCTTAATATGAAGATTTATATTCATCTATATCAAGATGAAGATTTCATTATCTGCACATATCCAGCTGGCTCTATGGGCTAAAATACTGTAATTTCAATGTTTTTTCTAGCGCATCTGCAAAAAAAAGTGGAATGGTTTATCCAGACCATCAAAATAAACAATATTTTGAGACAAGTCTCAGTTAGTTCCATAAATCAAGCATTGCACTCTCAAAAACCCATAGAAGGACATCTCAGAATATAGTCAGATGTTTTATTATCAGGGAAAGTGATACGGCTGAGATATAACTAAAGGAATAAGGACAAACTAAACATATTGAAACATAAACTAGGGCTGTAGAGGAAACTCATTTTCTTTCTGAAGAAAAAAATTGTAGCATCATCATCATCATCATCATCATCATCATCATCATCATCCAGTTCAATCTCTAGAGTATTTAGTTGTTTGGACTGCCCAGAAGTACAGTCCAAAGTAGCTTAATTTGCCTCTGAAGTTGCCAGTCACAGATGCTGGTGATCATGGCTATTCAGTCCAAAGTTAATTACAGCTTTTAAATAATAAATGGTTAAATCACGTTTATATTGATGACTATCAATGCAAATGTAGATGGCCAGAGGAGCTACAATATTAATTAAAAAATAGCAAAATTAGATATGAAAGGTCACTACATAATTTTATTGTTAAAAATGATGATAGTTGGATAGCTCTTATTCAGTGTTATGGACAAAGAAGACACACTATATGGTTGTATTGAGATACATCTTAATACAACCATATCTATAAACGATATATACAGTATAGTTTAATTTAGGATTTGTTATCCTAATTTGAACCACCTCATGGTGGCTTGGAATTTTATTGTAATATTATATTGTTCAATTGATCAGGAGCAATAGTCATAAATGGAATACTTTCTATATAAATATTTTTTTTAATTAAACAAACAAACAACACACAAAAAATATTTCATTACATATTGTAGAAAGTGTATTGATTGGTTACAAATAGCTTTCGTGCATCTCTTCCACTGTCATTATTTATAATTCGTATCGAACTAGATATTTTAAATAAAAATAAATAAAAAATATCTTTATATATACCCCATTTCTCATTTGACTATAGTTGTTTTGATGTGACTTCTCTCAGATGTTTCCAGTAAATTTTGGATTCCAAACATAATGTTTTGCAACCTTAAGGCTTCTTCTGAATGTTGTGTCATTTTTTTCAAGCTGGTAAACATTGCCACCCTAGCTCCCAAGGCTTTTTTCTTTTTCTTTTTTTAAGTCAATTTAAACACAAGTTCATTTATGGTCTTCAAAGAAAGACAAGAGTTCTGTTTCTTTTTCTCCACTGCCAATGAGGCTCTCAGAAAACACCTGGGTAAACAATTCATGATTCTAGCCTCTTCTAGCCTCTTATTACTTTCTCTAAACAAATTACAGAAACCTTGAAATGTAGAGTCGCTGAGATCAAAGAAAGAGAAGGGAAAGTGCACTATTTCAAAAACTCCAGCCTCCAGCCTCAGGGTGGCAGTATTGTTTACTTTCACTCTCTGATGTTATTTCAGGTTTAAAAGAATCAAAATTCTTGAATGGAATTTAATAGCAAATGACAAAAACCCTTGTTGAAATAAGAAAGAAGATTTTAATCCATAAGCTAGGAAATAGCATAGAAAAAAATAGATGAAGAAAAAACTGTTCATTCTCTTTAAAAAGGGAAAAAAGATTGCAAATGCTTCAATCCACAAAGTAAACTTACAAAGAAAAAAGAAACGTAGTATCCGAAGCAGTCTAATCTAGGTTATTTTCACAGCTTATTTTCTTCTGCTTGCGGATTTAATTTAGTTTAACTTCAAGAGTTTTTTAGGCAATCTTTTTCAAAGTGGTAAAAAAAATTCCTCACCAGATGGACACACTTTCTCTTTCCGCTTCCCTTCTGTTTTGGAGCCATCCCAACTTCATCAGCCTAGGCTGCCTGTTTGTTGCCGGCTAGAAGAACTTCCCTTGGATCAATCAGGGACTTTGCGGTGTCCATGAGATCAGCAAGGTTTATTCTTCCTGTTCACCATCTCTGCGGGATGGTTTAGCTCCAGTTGGACCGTCCAGCGGCAAAAGTATTGGTGGTGGTCTTGGAGCATCGAGACCACATGTCCATTTTTTAGCAACGTTGGCTCCTTCACCCATAAATAAAATACTTTCATGGCAATAATCAGACAATCAAATTGGAATATTGTAGTATTATCAGAACTGAATGCTATTAGGAAAGAAGTCAGAATTTATTTTATTGTTCCAAAAAAAATAAACTCTTGGGAATAACACCTATTTAAGAATAGTGGTGGAAACTTTCTTTAAAAGCTTGAGTTCAAAAGGAGAAAGTTTAGTGTATGAAATTCTGCTATATTTCATTTTACTATTTGTATGCTGTTTGTATGGTGTTTAGTCACATTTGCTTTTACTCCTGATTGTACCTTTATTATTTCTGGCAGCTGTTTCCATGGAGAATCTTTGTGAATATGCTCACACAATTCCAGAGACTGGTCTAGCTCTCAGTGTATTGTTTAGTTCTTTACCAAATTCTTTATACTTCTTTTTAAGTTTAGATGCAAACAGACTCTCATTCTTTTAGTTTAGACTTCCAAAATGCTCTTCAATCAATAATTTTGGTGCCAAGTATTCCTGCTTTGTTTTATTAGTGCTATCAAGTTAAATTATGAGTATGTTTAGGGAGCCCTAAAGCTTCTTCATAATCTCTATTCTGCTTCTGAAATCCATTCAAGTCACGGAATATGTGGCTCATTCAGGACTATCAAACACACTGATCTTCCCAATAAAAATGGCCATCCAATTATGCTTTTTTTAATCTCTGCCTTTGCTCTAGTTCAATGTTATTTTTAAAATCTATTTCCTGTCTTCCTTGAGAAAAGGAAGCTGTTTGCTTTATTGAAACAGATAGATGACAAGCAAATTTCACTAACAATGACACAATGCATTGTACTATTTATATAATATGACAAAGGAGAAAGATTTTATGTTTTTTTTTCAAATACTGTTTTGGCAGATCATACTATGTTGCTTTAAAGATCATCTGTGATAACTTTTATAACATCAAGTTGACTGCACAGATCTGAGAGCATCTACTCTAGGATGGCACTGCAGGCTAGACCAGCTACAAGTCAGTTATGAGAAAATCAGTATCATGGCATTTGCCAAAAGGCCCAAAAGCCATTCCTGGAGCCTAGATGCACAAGATTGAGTGGGTCTCTTGTTCCAAATATCTGTGGGTATTCCTTCATTTTGGAAAACCCACAAAGACTACTTCACTGAAAATACACAGAAGAGGTCATCTGTTTTTCTTAAATTCCCTAAGGCAATAGCTGGCCACTCCATACCGTCAGCTCTCCAATTATTTAAAGCCAAGCCAACATCTTTAGCATGTCTTGCTGAATGCTTTGTCCAATGATATCATTGAACCTATACAATCCGACATTTAAGCTCAACTCTTCATGTTCTTAATTGTGTCTCTAAAGCTGCCCTGAGGCTAGAAACAGGTCTCATAAAAGTGGAACCTAGAATTTGTATGATCATGCTCAAGTACTGGCTGAGACTTTTTTCCCTTATTGGCCTTGCACCATTTACTATGAGTGATGATTTTAAATTCACATAGAAACGGACAGTATCAATTAAAATCTAATCTTTGGCCCACCCCAGGATTGCACCAGCAGCAGACTATAGCCTCTGGCTGACCAGATATTTTGTACAGAATGGAAATATCCAGCCTCATTATTTTTAAGGAACTTTAACAGAGCGAATCTCATTCATGAGTTGCCCAGATACACTCAGCATGTTAGCTGTCTCACTAGAGGCAAAAACATATTAGATTTTTACTGCCCCATGTTAAAAGGTTCTTACTGCTCTCTTCCTTATGCAGCCATAGGACTTTCTGATTACTGCATGATCCATCTTATCCCCACCCACTGGCAGAAACTTAAAACGACAAAGCCTGTGGTAAGAACAGTGAAGAGTTGGACTGAGAGACAAAGTTAAAGCTGGAGGCTTGGTTTGCACAAACTGGAGTGTTTTTGAAACTGCGTCAGTGGATTTGGATGAATTTACTGAGATTGTGACATCATATGTTAGTTTTGTGTGGATGTGTATGCCTATTAAGGGTTTGTGTATACATAACAACAACAACAATAATAATAATAATAATAATAATAATAATTTTATTTTTAAACCGCACCCTCTCCCCACAGGGACCCGGGGCGGTGCACAGGCAGAATAAAAACAGTCAAAAAATACATACATTTCATAAAAAACAATTAAACCAATCCTGTGCTAAAAATTCGCTAAAAATGTGCTACCCCATTAAAAAAACCCAAAGACAGAGAGACTATCCTAGGCCGGCCAGACAGAAGAAGTGTGTTTTTAGCTTGAGACGGAAGGAGCGGAGGTCAGTGGTCATCCTGATATCGGGGGGAAGGTCGTTCCAGAGGGCCGGGCCCGCCACAGAGAGAGCCCTTCCCCTGGGAGTCGCCCGCTGACAGAGTCTAGTGGACGGCACCCGGAGAAGTCCCTCTCTGTGGGAGCGGATCGGCCGTGAGGATGTATGGGGCAGGATCCGATCCCGCAGATAGCTAGGTCCCGAGCCATGGAGCACTTTGAAGATGATAACTAACACCTTGAAGCGCACCCGGAAGACGACAGGTAGCCAGTGCAGCTCGCGCAAGAGCGGTGTTATGTGGGTCGACCTAGTGGTCCCCATAATTGCTCGCGCGGCTGCATTCTGGACTAGCTGAAGCCTCCGGGTGCACCTCAAGGGGAGCCCCATGTAGAGAGAGTTGCAATAGTCTCTCTACATGGGGCTCCCCTTGAGGTGCACCCGGAGCCTTGGTTTATCAAAAACTCAAGCAGCTTCATTACACCAAATTAGAAGCCTACAGGAAGAAGCCTCTTTAGGATCTCAGAGGTCTTCTAGTCCAAGAGAGTCAAGCAGGAGACCCTATAACATATTGCTGTCTCATCTTTGTTCTTAACAAAGATAATAAACTGGGAAAGGCCTCTAGTTCTTTCTGTCTCATATTGACATACTGACACCATAACCAATCTAATGTTTGAAGAATGACACTGTTGAATTAATGAAGATCAGCCCAGTCTTTACAAGGAAGACATCTTTTTCTGTGGTGACGGATTGCCTCAACTGGCACCCCTGTTAGCATTATTTCATCAACAAGTAAGGGTCTAATCATTTTTGTTGCTCTTCTCTGCACTCTTTCCAGAGTCTCAGCATCTACATGGTGGAGACAAGAACTGGATGAAGTATTCCAAGTGTGGCCATACTAAGGCTTTGTAAAATGGTACTAGAACTTCACGTGATTTGAATTCTATCCTTTCATTAATTCAGTAAAGTCTTTCATTGGCTGTTTTTGGATGCTGCTGCACTGTTGGCTTCCTCACTGTTACTGGCATTAAGCCAACTTTCATCTAGTCTGTCTGTACCTATACAGTTGTTTTTTCTTGCCTAAGTAAAACTTTATCTCTGCTGAATTTCATTTTGTGAGATAGTGTTCAAATCTGTCAAGATCTTTTTGGATCTTGAGCTAGTTTTCTGGGATATTGGCTATGGCTATTCCTGCCAGCTTAGTGTCATCTGCAAATTTGATGAGTTCTCCTTCTATGTCCTTGTCTAAATCATTTATGAAGATATTAAAGAGTACTGGACCTGAAAATGGAACCTTGGGTTATCCCACTGCTTACTTTCGTCCATGTGAATATAGTTCCATTGAGGGTTACATATTGAGTATGATTTGTCATCCAGTTACAAACCCTTACCAAAATCTAAGTATATTATGTTCATAGCATTTTGCTGATCTACTAATTTGATCTACTAATCATCATCATCCCATTTAAAATATATTAAAGGTGCAATCTTTTACACACATAAAATAGAAAGATTCCTAAGGTTGGATTTTACTTCATTCATGCAGTTTTCTTGACAAATCTACACAAAAATATTGAAATTATGTTAATGTTTCTAGTTCTATTCTAATTCTGCCTTTGTGATTGTAAGAACAATTAATTATTTTTTTTAGGATTCCATAGTAATTATACAAATTGAAAAATCCAAGTGATCCAGTTGGAATTCCAGTATTTAGAGTTATACATATCAATAATTTTACAGGGTTCCTAGCATTGTTTCTATTTCTTTGGAAATATATCATGGCCAATTAATATAGGCTGTTAGGATATTCAGCCTTATATTGGGTTGACAATATATATGAGCCTATGTTCTTAAGGAGTTATGTAGCTTTAAGAACTGTGTTAAATTCTAATTGGCTGTGCTTCTCAGCTCTACCATAAAGGAAGCTCAGGAACACAGTCCTTTCCCTTTTTCGATCCTTTTTCGATTCCTTTTGATTCCTGTGCTGAAGCTGAAGACTGAAGAAGACTGAAGAAGTATTTGTTTTGCATCACTGTAAGATAACTCTGTGTTGGGTGAAGGACTGTTATTATTTTGAGAAGTTAGTATCACTGGTCGGAAGAAGCATTTTAGTTGCTACAAAGTAAAGACTATTTATTTTCTTACTATCACTGTTTTAGAGTTAGTTTGTGGTTAAAGCAACATATCTCTTTACTGTCCGGTGAATTACACTATGCCGCATTTATTTGCTAACACTGGTTAAGGGACCAGAGTTGTAACACTGGTTCTGAACCCAGAGTTGCTAACATAGGCTATACAAGATATTATTATATATAGCAAACATTTAATCATACACTGAAAGTATCAAACCTTTTAAAGGAATTATGTAACTCAACTAATAAAAGTCCATAATAATAAAAGGGAAAAGCAAGGAAAAAAACCAAGCTATTGGACAACCTACAAGTGGTCTATAAATCATGCTACTGTATTAAGTGTTGGACCAATAAATAATCATTCATTATTATGCTTGTACAGGAAAGCAACACAAGGAACAGAATGCTAGAAAACCATTTGTTTATTTAAAATAGCATTTTAAATTATAACATTCTGTCCTTTCTACCTTAAGAGGAATTTATTATAAAGAGTTGATTAAAATATGAAAAAAAATAATTTCAGGCTAGGAAGATAATAAAAGGTATATTTGCTGGGTTTACAATGAGCAAATAATAGTGCTCTCTTTAAAATGATTCAGTTTAAAGTAGTTAAAAGAACAGTAACTGCTCTGTATGGAGAATTAGGCAGGCAGGAACTGAGGCGAGGCAAGTAGCAGTAACAAACAATCTTTATTGTAACAGCTAACAGTGCAAAGTGCAAGGCAACTCCCAAACCGGCAACAACAACATTGGCCGTCTGACAGCTCTTTATATAGTAGCTGTCAGATAGCTGAACCAATCAGAAGGCTGCATTTTTCTGCTGAAAGGCTGCTTGCATCTTAGCCAATCAGGGAAGTTCTGCAGCCGGCAATGCTTTTGACAGCATCGTAAGTCTGAGGACTTAACAGTAACTGCATGAAGATAACTAAAATGCTATGGACATAGTATACTTAGATTTCAATATGACATTTGACAAAGTAGACCACAATGTACTTATTGATAAGCTAGAAAAAAATGTATGATAGGCAGCATCATCACAGGTGGATTTGTAACTGGCGACCAGGGGACTGGTTCAGGGGCATGGCCAGGCTGCCATTGCTACCAGTTTGGAAAGGTACACCAGATTTTTAGTATCTATTTGCCCGAACCAGATCAAATAGGTAGGAACCCACCTCTGAGTATGGCCTACTGGTGAAGACTCACATCTCCCACTCGGAATGTTGAGACTTCAGTACCAAGCAGTGGAAGATATTTCTCTCCTAGGGTGCAACCCCCCCCCCCCCCCGCTGCGACCTCCATGTGGCATCAGGAAGGTCATCTGGCCAGGAAACACTCAGTTCGATTCAATCAGTCTGACACTATCCCAAATTAAGGGCCTACAAAGTCATAAAAAGATACTTATATGTAATAAAGTCTTAGAAAAGGACACAGAGAGAACACTAATCAGGAAGAGAAGCAAAACTTTGATAAAATACTTTAATTCTGGCTGATTGCTAAATGCTGTTGCAAAATTTAGGTCATATTTAAAGCATGAGTAAAAACTGTAAAGTGTGGGTTGCTAAAACACGTGGGATAGTGTGCCACAATTAAGAACAGCTGCTGTGCTATCTTGAAATACAATTTTATAAATTTATATTAATGGACAATGTGTCCTAAAATTTCTTACCTGAAAGTAAAAAGCAAGTATTTTAAAATCCTTTTGCTTCAAGATATGCTACAGAACAGAATACTCAGAATGTTTCTTGTCTGAAGTTATATATTATGAGAAAAAACATCATTGACCTAGGCATTGATAAATGTCATATATCATTAAAAAATCTAGCTATCTAGCTATCATCTACCTATCGCTATCTCAGCATATGGCTTATAGCAGGGCTGTCATCCGCAGGCCAGATGCATCACTGGTTTATAATAATGGGTACACTTGAAACCTGAGTTGGGGCAGATGTTATAGGAGACAGATAGTCGCTTGATTAATTGCCCTTCAGGCAATTTGAATTAAAAAGAAGCCGTTTTATTTGAATGAAAACAAACTCCCAAACATTGAAATGGAAGTAGGATGCATAGCAGTGTTTTTTGACTCATTGCATCCAAAGGTAGATTTAATTTGACATCTTAAGCATTAAAATTACCTATATGAGTTGTAAAGTAATAAAATGACATTGACAGCCATAGCAATTACAATGAAAAACAATGTTACATGTATAGGTAGAATTTACTGTATAAAATAAAGGGAACTAACATATAAACAAAGGTGGTATGCTGCCAGTTCGCACCAGTTCGTGTGAATTGGTAGTGGCAGCAGTGTGAGGCTCCACCCACCCACCCACCCAGACGTCATCAAGAACCTTCAGCGAATGCGCCCTAGGATCCCATTACTGCATATAAGGTTTTCCACAATTTACTAATATGGAAGCTCAGGAAAAAGTAGCATACATCTGAGCTTATCACGCTTTGTTCTTTTTCAAAGTAAGAATTTAAAGTACCTTCTGTTAAGTTGTTAAGTTTGGCAAGAAATCCACATATTGGAAATAGGGTGCCTAATTAGATTCAATAAAAAAGTATAATGATTAAAGGTAGTGGTATTTCAATTAATGCTTGTCAGATTCTGTAAATTGTTTTAATGGTATCTGACTATTTCTTAAAAGCAGTTCTGTTCAAGATGTACAGAGTTGTTGAGATGAGGAGTTTTATAAATTGATTAAATAAAGAAATCTAATAAAATCTATTAAATGTGGAATAATTGTTGCTGTGGGTTTATTATTTATCATTATAATAATATATTGTAACCTTGACTTTGGGATTGTATTTTAGTGTCTCCCTAGTCTAAAAATAAAAATAATGAATTGTAACATATTAAAAAGCAAAAGATTTCCCTCATTTTTTTTTAAATAACTGGCTTCATTAGGCAATTTAAGGATCTAATAACTGTATGAATTTTACCAATTCAGTTTATAGATGGGAATATGAAGATAGGTGAATTTTAAGTTATGGAGTTAAGAATTTAAATGGCTAAATAAAACATCTAAAAAGAAAAGTAAGTGGGGGCTTGATATAAACTGCTAAAACTGAGATCACCACTAGATCCTTTCAATCAGGGCTGTCAAACTCATGGTCCATGGGCTGGATGCGTCATGTGCTTGCCATGCCACACCCAGTTTAGTGAAGGGGGAGAAAATCCCGATATGTCATGTGATGCCGCCGTGACTATGCAAGTTGACACCTTAAATGATCACTAGATCATTCTCCCTGATGCTTCCCAATGTAATTCTCCATGACTGAAGCAAATCAAACAAAACAAGAAATAGAGTTGTTGTAAAACATGTTAGGTGGGTAACTAATGAAACTTTTTCTTAACCAAGAATATCATAATATGAATTGAAGTGGAGAACTAGAAATGGTAATAATTGCATATGATTATGATCAGAACTATTATTACAGGAGTTAATTAAAATTGACACTATGAAGAAAAATGGAGAACACATTTCATTCAAATAAAATGAAATCATAAAGAGGTGACATAAGAGTTTTGGTGGGAATTCAAAAATAGTTGCCAGTGAATATAAAACATTTGATTTTAGAAGAAAAAGAAAGAAAGAAAGAGATAAGGTTAAAGTGAAAATTAAGAACAACTAAGAAAGCTTTAAGATGCCTCAGGCATATTATGAACAATTTTTGAAAAAAGTTCATTCCTTATTGATAATTCATGATGATGTAGAGATAATAAAATGACTAAAATGAAGAAGAAAATAATGGCTGAAACTACTATAGAAATTATTAACAGAATGGAAGTTTGTTTTGAACAGATAATATAGTTATAGTTCTAACTGTCAGACTATAATATAGTCTGACAGTTAGAACAATTAACCAGTGGAACAGCTTGCCTCCAGAAGTTGTGAATGCCCCAACCCTGGAAGTCTTTAAGAAGATGTTGGACAGCCATTTGTCTGAAATGGTATAGGGCTTCCTGCCTAGGCAGGGAATTGGACTAGATGACCTCCAAGGTCCCTTCCAACTCTGCTATTGTATTGTATTGTATTGTATTGTATTGTATTGTATTGTATTGTATTGTATTGTAAATAAGAAAAATATTAGTGATTATTATTAGTGAAATGAAGTGAAGATAATGGAGGAACTGACACCTGAAAATATAACTAGAATGGCTTACAATTTAGAAATATGTAGACAGATGTAAGAACTAGGAATATGTTAGTAATATTGCTACCATTCAAATGAGAAAAATTTAAGGTAATATTAAATCAAAAGGAAATTAATATTATATTTTTACAGGATTAATTATCACATTAAGAAATAAATAAAGTTTTATACCAGATACCACTTTTTACTGAAAATAAGACAGGGTGATATTTTCTTTTCACTCCTGAAATTAACATTTGGCCTTATTTTCGGGGAGGTCTTATTATTTTTGAGGTGCAAGAGATGGCAAGCGTGGTCACCTCGTGGCTGCTGCTTATGTTGCCATATTTTCAGGAAAGGGCTTATTTTAGTGCATGCGCTCAAAAGCTCAATTGGGCTTATTATCCGGGGAGGTCTTATTTTCAGAGATACAGGGTAGTAAGGAATAAACACATCATACATTAAGAATAGGATGTATTATATCCTTCTTTTAAGAAAACAGCATTAATATTTTTAAATAATCTGAATCACACTGAAACAATAAGAAAAAAAGATGTTGCAAATAAAGTAATTCATTAACTCTTTATTGTTTTAAGTTGGACCATTTAAATGAAATTTCATTAATTGAAGATTGTGTACACTTAATTTCTAATAGGCTAATTTTCTGTACCTGTGAATATGTCACAACCAGAAGTGCATGATAATATTTCTATACAAGACTTTCATTGGGAATTCAGATCTCTTAAAATTGCTGAAATATGAAATCTTATTGAAATTTAGCAGATATAGAAACTGTAATGAGAAAATAACTTTTATTTTTGCCATTAAAGATAGATAGATCTCTGTGTCTGGCTCTTATCTGTTATCTATCTTCTGTTTGTCTAACATCTTCCATCTCTGTCTAATCTAATCTAATCTAATCTAATCTAATCTAATCTAATCTAATCTAATCTAATCTAATCTAATCTAATCTAATCTAATCTAATCTAATCTAATCTAATCTATCTTTCTTAATAGTGATGAAACAGTAAGTTTGCGTTACCCTTTCCAGGAATAAAGAGAGTGTTTCTGTAATATTTTTACTAGAAGGGCAGTCCTTTAAAATTTCTAACAAAATTAAAACACAACCTTGGAGTTTTTAATTTGCTGCTCCATCCATGCAGAGTGTCCCAGTGTAAGAGTAGACCTCAATTTATTTGTTAAGGGGAGAAATGCACACAATTCTCTGCTGATTCTTGATACACAAGTGCATGCCCTCCATCTCTCTCTCTCTCCCTGCTATGTGTAAGATTTCCTTCTGTCTTGTGCTGTTCTGGTCACACACTAGAATTCAGATTGCAAGCAAAATGAGAGCAAGAATTTGTTTCAGTGTCAGGAGGAAGGAGTGGAATCTGTGGGCTAGCTCATCCTATCTCATGTTGTCCCATACAGATTTCTCTACTTTATAGTGTCAACTCTCTCAATTGTTTTATTTGTGCTGCTGTTTACAGCAGAAACACACAGAATTTGACTTCTTTCTCTGGGAGAGAAATGAAACCTCAGGACTTCCACTTTTACGTGGAAGGAATCATAGCTTGCTAAAAACTGTAGAATTGTGCAGATACACATACTAAGATTTTTTCACAAGATAGGGGGTAATTGCACATCTGGTGAGCTAAAAGTATTTGAGGCCAAAGTAATATCACAGCTGTCTTATGCCTTCCAAATATGTGCACATAGGATCTTAGAACCATCAGAAGCTCTAATCCAGGGGTCTGCAAAGTTGGCTCTTTTAAGACTGGTGGACTTCAACTCCCAGAGTTCCCCAGCCAGCTATGCAGCTATGCTGGCTGGGGAACTCTGGGAGTTGAAGTCCACCAGTCTTAAAAGAGCCAACTTTGCAGACCCCTGCTCTAATCAAACTACCCAAGAAACAATTTTTGGTTCCTCATTGTGTTAATTTAGGCTGAATATGGAATGGTTCTAATTAAAACTCATGTCCAAATGGCACATGCTAGTTACTGGCACAAATAAATTTTCAATCAAGGTTGTCTGGCTTCTTTGACTCTTCAAGATAAATTATTGTCCGTCGCTGTGTTCTTTTGACTGGCTCCCTCGGGAGCAGGGGGGGCACGGTCGCCCCCCCTCCGTAGGAGTGGCTGCGGTGAGGCCCCCACCTTGACGGCGGTCGGGAGGGGATGATCCGTTTCTCTCCAGGAGCTGAAAGACGGAGTGCGGGGGGGGGGTGTATTCCTCTTCCGCCGAAGGCATCGGAACAATGGAGAATTTCCTAACTGAGCAGAATTATCGGTGCTGAATGGCTGAAGCCGAGGCTCCTCTTAAAAAGCAACTGGAATGTGAGTTTGTTCTTGTTAACTTTCTGCATTCAACTTCTTGAATAGAAACATTAGAGGGGGAATTCTCCCCCTCGGAAACAAAAGCGGCATTATAAAATCACCCCCGGGATCGGGAGAGAGTGAAAAAACATCCACCTGAATACCCTTAAAGGAATGTTTTACCAAACAGGATTTACTGTATAAACTTTTGCATCTGAGACTTGTTACATTTAAAATGGATTTGCAACAAAGTTACTACTTTCTTCACCTCTGCCAGTAGGGCAGACGACAGCCCTTCTCCGTTTCCAGAAGCGAAAATCTCCTGTTTACAAGCATTCCTCTGGTTTAATAAGTTAAATAAGACTATTTTAAAATCTATATAAAAGAGCCTAACCACAGTGACTTTCAGAGCTTCATCTATTGCGAAACCTTCTAATTTGGTCCTGTTTCCAGGAAAATACAACTGATTTCTTCCTTGGATCTTTACAAATGCAAATTGAACTTTGATAAGACTTTTTCTTTGTTCCTTTGTCTCTGACTTCACAGACTATCAGCACAACAGCGCCATCTTTTTTCCTTTGTTCCTAAAAAGTTTTAACACTCTCAGCCATGGCAACAAGAAAGCCTCCATCAGGCAAATCGCAATCGGCTCCTACATCTACCAGACCAAGCCCAATCTCACAACGAAAAATTACTGAACTCCTTCAGAAGGAAACAGAAGCAACAGAGGCAAAAACACTACCACTAACACCATCACCCTCGGTAGATGAGATGTTTCAAAGAATAATGAATGAAATGCAGCAAATTCGGAAAGACAATTTAAGCACAAGGCTGGAACTTTTGGAGGCACAGAGAGAAATAACAAATAATAAACAGAAGATTGAGGGGTTGGAGGGCGAGGCAGTTGGGAGGGGGGAAGAGATAAAGGAGGTTAAAAATGAAATTACAGATATTATAGGTCATATGTCTAAAATTGATTTTGAGCGTATGTCTTTTTTTTTTTTGAGATTCCAGAACGTTCCTGAGTCTGACACGGAAGACCTAAGAGAACTTATGGCGACGATTTTAGCGGATTATACAAAAAAAAAAAAAGAATATATTTGGGGGGACATTGATTTAATCTATAGAATTAATTCAGCATATGCCAGAATAAATAATGTACCAAGGGAGATACATATTAAATTTGCAAGAAGGTCAACGAGAGATGAGGTTCTGAGAGCGCAAAGGGGGGGGGGGCTGATATATCAGCAGAACAAGATAGCCATATTAAAGCAAATCCCGAAAAAAATACGAGATATAAGAAGGAAATATTCCTTCTTATCTAAAAAATTACATAAAAAGGGGGTTTGGTTTAAATGGTTGATGCCTGAAGGAATGTTGGTGTTCTGGGAGGGAGGAAGAGTTAGAATGAAAATGATAGATGAGGCCCAGGCCTTTCTTAAAAAGTACTCCTCAATCCTAGACGATGATGATACGGGAATGGGAGGGGCTACAGCTCTGCCTACTGGGGGGGGGTTGGAAGAAGAAGAAACAATAGCAAAGAGACTCAGATCACAAAATTGATTTTTTTTGGCTTTTTTCTTATATATAGTAATCCATGTTAAGGGTGTTTATGGAAACAAAGTAATTGAATGTATGAATTTTTAGATTATGAAATTTGCGATTTGAAATGTATGTACCCTTTCCAATTTCTTTTTTTATTATTTAATTGAATTGATATTGTGAGAGACCTCGGAGACGGTCATCAGCACTGATATGGAAGCTCTAAAATATTGTTAAGAAACACCCTATTTACCCTTTTCCTACTATAAAATTGTAAAATCAATAAAATTATTTTTTTTTAAAAAAAGATAAATTCTAGACTTATTGACAAAAACCAGCCTAAGCCATTATGGATTCCCCTTTGATGTTTTGAATCCAATGGAATTTCATTGGGTCAAAATGTATTTTTAACAATATGCCAGAAATGTGCCCTACAAAATGATCTTTGTCAGGGTCTACTATATATTAATTTAGAGAATTTATTTTTAAAAAAGGGTTGCTTCCATGCATTACCTCCACAATATTGTCTCCCAAAACATCAGAAGGGCTTTTTCACTTGCTTGATGTAATGTCTTCTCCAGCACCAAGGTGGTTTTGCCTTATTTTGGCTTTCATATTGCCAGAAGTGAAAGACCAGGATCACACATTTAGTTCTAATTGAACTGATTTATTCCTTTATAGGCCACTTATGGCAAACTAGCCTGATTTTTCTTTAAATCTGCAGGCCACTCTACTCTCTGCCAGTCCTTCTCCTACAATATAGTATCTCTTCTTTTTTCTTTCTTCCCTCCTCCTTTTTTTCTTTTTAAATATACATATACTATTATATGCATAAATGTTTTGCTACTTCTTTGTTACAGTCAGTTAGATAATAATTGTCATAATTTCAACAAACCCTAATAGGGTTTCAGAAGGCTTAACGTAAATTAACATAGCTTTACATTCTCATGCAAGTTTTACAAATTCTATGTTAGTTATGTTCTTTTCCAGTTATCTGTCTTAGTTATGGATAAAATTTAAATTGTTCATTATAAAATTGACTGCAATTTTATACGTTTCTCTCAGGTTTTAATTATGTACCTCACAAATTTAGGTTAATACATTTATCTTTACCTTATTTTATTCTATCAATGTAATATTTTATTTATATTTATATTTTACAGTGATTATAATTATTTCTATGCTGGTCTATGACCAAAATAAAATAGAAAATATACATGCATGTGAAAATGCATTATAGAAAGAGAAAAGAATGTCTGTGCATGACACACCAAAGAACCAAGAACTAATAGCATTATTACCATTTGCCTAGAGACAGAAATATGGCAAGACTAAAGCAATTAACTGCATAACTGTAGATGCAATCTGTGAACTGTGTATGTGTGTGTATGTGTGTATCTATCAGTCTGTTAATGACCTGTTCCTGCCTACAGACATTCCAAGCTCTACTGTCTCTTTGCCCTTTGGGAAGGAGCCCTTCCCTCTCGCAACTCCAAACTACATTCCATCACAACGCATGAGCTAACAGCCCTATCAGATGAGAAGGGTATTTGAACTGGACTAATTGTTCTAGTAATGCAATCATGCTTTCCACTGACAGAATTCCTTTTTCAGAAGCTGACCTGAGGAGGAATGCTCAGAAATTAGTCATTCCCTGGAGTAAAACGAATCTCTTGCATAATCGTACAGCATCTATTAATGATGCCTAAGACATGTTCTAGATGTCCTTCTTTGGAGTACTGGTTATATAATGAAGAGGTAATCTTTCATGGCTCCAATTGCTGCTTTAGGCAGCAATTGCAGTTGCCATGGATACACAATTTTGTGTTAGTATTTCATACTTAAAGATTTATTATCTTTATACCTTTGAGCATTTCCGTTGTTGTGAAATGCACGTTTGGCTACCTTAGAAGGCTACAGTGTGGGGAAATTACCTAAAAGCATCACTACTAAAAGAAAAGAGAAAAATAGAATAGTATTTATTTCACTTTTTGTGAATATGAGATTTGAATAGATCTTTACTGAAGCAGAATTAAAAGACTCAAACTGCATTCTTCAGGTATATAATCCATTAAACAGATACACATAGGAAAAAGGATTCTTTTTAGACAGATAATATTCCTTCTTATTTGGGACAGTGAAGCAAACACTGTACAGGTATCTGCAGTAATATATAGTACTAAAGAAGTCATTTAGAAGAAAACAGTACATATTTTGCTCATTAAATTTATTTGAGCTACCAGAACATGTGTGCAAAACTCCAAATGACCATTCAATGGCAGAAGAGAATTACCAAAATTTCTTAACTTTACTATCCAGCCATGGTAGATGTACCTTTTAGATCCTTTGAAAACAGAAAAAGATATAAGTCATATTTCTGCAGAACAATTAGTAAAAGCATGCAGAAATGTCCTCTCTTCTTTTATTACTAAGAATCCTTCAAATATGATTACCTTATACAATGTTTAGTTCTTATTTATATCACCCATAAACTGCTTTCTTGAAGCATTTTGCATTTTCTTTATATAAAAAACATAATGTATTTGCATCTTCAGATGCAAAATCTCCTAAGTGGATAGTTATTTGCTTAATAGGTTAAAAAAAACCCTTTGCTTTTCCAATCACTGACATTTGAAAATATAGGATGAATTCAAACCTATATAATCAGGTTTTAGAATAGATTTTGCATCCTTTCTGTTTCCCACTGCATCTCTCTTAACAGCTCTTGGAAGCCTTCAGAAGAGACCAATTGAGAGAAAGGCGGAGCCAGCATCACAGCAACAGGACAACTTTCCCAGCATCTCTGGGATCACCGCCAAACTCAGGTCATTTGGACAGTCCGATCTGGACCTAAACTGTCCCAAAGAGAGAGTGAAAGGTAGGGGGGAATCCTGTGGTCCCAGAGACACCTGCAAAGTCTCTGGTGACCCGGAAAAAGCCCCTTTTGCCAGTGATCGTGAGTCAGCCCCCAGGCTGCTGAAGCTGCAGACAATTCCTACAAAGCAAGGGCAGGAGAGAGGCATGTCTTGTTGGTGAGAGTTTTCAACTTTTTTTTCTATTGGAGAGAGAACACCCTAAACCTGGAAAACCTATTTCAAAATAAAAGGCTGACTAGAGAGTAAGCAGCGAGGCTAAGGGATGGCCAATTAAAGACTCCTTTTGTTCCTTTTTGTTGTCGGAAGACAGGCTGGTCTTTCAGTGCAGTTTAATGTGGATTGGCTCCTTTTCTTTTTTGGACTCTTTGGGATTATTGAATATATAATTCTCCAAAATTCTTTTTTCCCCTTTTTCTCTGTGTGGCTGTTCACCTTTTATTTTTCTATTGTCTATTTTACTTTTTACCTTATATTTTTCTTGTTTTCATCTCACTAAAAGTCAGAGTGGAAAGAGACAAGGAGTGTGAGTGGATACAAGTATCACTGCCACCCAGAGGACTTGAAATAAATGTTTTATGGTCAAGATCTGATTGTGGTAGGAACACAGTTGTTTATTCAGTTGTCCCATGTGAAACTCTATGTGTCTGAAACCAAACATAAACTTCTGAGAGAAAGCTCAGAGTGACTTTGAAAAGACTTTCATCTTATAAAAAAAGAGAAAACCAATTCTTTTTCTTTCTCCTTTTCTCCTGGTGGCAGTGTTTATATTATTTTGATACAGAGGTGATGACCTCATCTTAGTCCTCCTTTTTTTACTTGAAGTTTTGAAGCTCTGCTTCCCTTTTTTCACTTTTTCTTTCTTTCTTTCTTTCTTTCTTTCTTTCTTTCTTTCTTTCTTTCTTTCTTTTTGAGATATTGGAGATTTATGGTTGGTTGGTTTTAAATTTTAAGTGAATTGGATTTTTTTTTCTTTTCTCCTTTTTCTTTTTTCTTCTTATCTTTTTCCTTTTTATTCTCACCCCAACTTTTTTACATTTTGATTTTTTATATTTTTAAAGGGGAACTATCTGTATCCCATTCTTTTAAATAAATAAATAATAAATAAATAATTTAATTTATAACCCGCTCTCTCTCCCCGAAGGGACTCGAGGCGGGGCACAGGGAAATTAAAAATGCATATAAAATTACAGACAATACAATATTAAAAAGAATTAAACGAAACCCTGTGCTAAAATCCCAAAGCTAAAACAAACCCCTAAAAACCCCTAAAAACAGTTAAGTCATCCCAAGCTGGCCAAGCAAAATAAATGTGTTTTTAATTTTTGATGGAAGGAGCGGAGGTCCATAGTTGTTCTAATATTGGGGGGAAGGTCATTCCAGAGGGTCGGGCCTGCCACAGAGAAGGCCCTTCCCCTGGGCGTCGCCCCCTGGCACAGCCTAGTGGACGGCACCCGGAGAAGTCCCTCTCTGTGGGAGCGAATCAGCCACAGGGATGTATGGGGCAGGATGCAATCCCGCAGATAACTAGGTCCCGTGCCATGGAGCGCTTTAAAGATGATAACCAACACCTTGAAGCGCACCCGAAAGACGACAGGCAGCCAATGCAGCTCGCGCAGGAGCGGTGTTACATGGGAAAACCTAGAAGTTCCCATAATTGCCCGCGCGGCTGCATTCTGGACAAGCTGAAGTCTTCAGGTACACCTCAAGGGGAGCCCCATGTAGAAGATAAAAAAGATAAATAGAAGAAGAAAAAACTTGGAAGATGAGTAGAAAGATAACACCTGTGGGGTCTACCACAACAACTCCATCCTCCTCACCTGCAGGTGGACAAAGATCTATACAGGTGATGATCCAACAAGAAAAGGAAAAAGGAACAATTTTAGAGGCAATTATGCAAGGGATACAAAAACTACAAGCAAGAGCGGACAGCAATGATGAGAAACTACAGAAATTGGAGAAGTTAGATTCTATTGCAAAGAGTACCAAGAATATGGAAAAGAGAATTGAGATAATAGAGCAACGAACAGAAAATATAGAACAAAAGATGGCTGAAACAGAGGAAAAAATAGAAAATATTCAACAATGGATGATGAAACATGAGGACAAACTCCATAAAATTGAAGAAAGAGTGGAACAAAGAGAGAAGAAAGATGAGGTTATTTATAACAGACTGAACAATGTGGAAAAAGAAAGCAGTGGAATGCTAGGATGGGAGATGGAGCAGTCAGAATTCTTCTTAAGATTTCAAAGTATAGAAGAAGAAAAAGGAGAGAACCTGGTACAAATCATATCTGAAATTTTGATAGATGTATTAGAGATATCCCAAGAGAAGATGATGGATGGCATAGATGAGGCGTTCCGAATGTACACAAGATATGCTGCTAGGAATGCCCTCCCAAGGGAGGTCCATGCCACATGTTTATTGGACCCGTGCCCCTCCTGGCTGGTGCTGGCCACCTGGGAGGTTACACGAGGCTGGCTCCAGGGTATTATCAATGCTTCTTTAAGAGAGGGTTTCTTCCCCACTGCTTTGAAAGAGGCGGTGGTGAGGCCCCTCCTCAAGAAGCCTTCCCTGGACCCGGCGCTTTTGGCAAACTATCTGCTGGCTCCTCCCCATTCTCCAACCTTCACTTTGTGGCAAAGGTTGTTGAGAGTGTGGTGGCACAACAGCTTCCCAAGTACCTGGATGAAGCTATCTATCTTGATCCGTACCAGTCGGGTTTCAGGCCTGGGTACAGCACAGAAACGGCATTGGTCGCATTGGTCGATGATCTCTGGAGGGCTTGGGACAGGGGTTGACCTCTGTCCTGGTCCTATTAGACCTCTCAGCAGCTTTTGATACCATCAACCATGGTATCATGTTGCGGCGGTTGGAAGGGTTAGGGGTGGGGGGCACTGTGCTTTGGTGGTTCTCCTCCTTCCTTTCTGACCATTCGCAGTTTGTGTTGACAGGGGGGCAGAGATCGTTCTCAAGGTGCCTCATTTGTGGAGTACCCCAGGGGTCGGTCCTCTCCCCCCTTCTGTTCAACATTTATGTGAAGCCGCTGGGCGAGATCATCCGGGGTTTGGGGGTAAAGTTCCATCAGTACGCTGATGATACACAAATGTATGTTTCGTCCCCAGACCACCCCAATGTTGCCCTTGACGTGATGTCCCAGTGCCTAGAGGCCGTGCGGATCTGGATGGGGAGGAACAGGCTCAGGCTCAACCCCTCCAAGACCGAGTGGCTGTGGTTCCTGGCATCCCGTTACAGTCAGCTGGTTCCATCGCTGGCTATGGGGGGTGAGACCTTAGGCCCCACAGGAAGGGTTCGCAACTTGGGTGTCCTCCTGAATGCATGGCTGTCCTTATAAGATCACATGACGGCTGTCGCCAGGGGGGCTTTTTATCAGGTTCACCTGATTTACCAGTTGCGTCCCTTCCTAGATCGTGATGCCCTATGCACAGTCACTCATGCCCTTGTCTCCTCCCGTCTGGACTACTGCAATGCTCTCTACATGGGGCCCCCCTTGAAGAGCACCTGGAGGCTTCAACTGGTCCAGAATGTGGCCACACAGGTAATTATGGGGGCAACGCGACACTCCCATGTAACACCCCTCCTGCGCGAGCTGCACTGGCTTCCAGTGGTTTTCCGGGTGCGATTCAAGGTGTTGGTTAGCATCTTTAAAGCGCTCCATGGCTTAGGACCTGGTTACCTACGAGATCGCCTTCTGCCACCGAGAGCCTCCCACCGGCCTGTACGCTCCCATAGAGAGGGACTCCTCATGGTGCCGTTGGCTAGACAATGTCGACTGGCGACACCCAGGGGGAGAGCCTTCTCCGTGGGAGCACCTGCCCTCTGGAACGAATTGCCCCCGGAATTAAGAACTATCCCTGACGTACGCACCTTCTGCCGCAGTCTCAAAACCTTTCTCTTTCAACAAGCCGGGCTGGTATAAAGTATGATTTTTAAATTTTTAAATTAAAATTTCTATTATTTTAATTAGGGTTAGTTTGGTTTTTTTTACACATTTCAGCCAATATTTTAATTATGTTTTTTAAAAGCTTTTTAAAATATATAACTTTTATATATGTTTTTATATATTTATATATTTGTTTTTATTTTGGCTGTACACTGCCCTGAGTCCCTCGGGAGTAGGGTGGTATAAAAAATCAATAAACTCTAAACTCTAACTCACACTCCTGTTTTTCTTCTTCCTGCCTTCCATCTTTTTCCTCTACTGCTTGTATGAGTTGAAGAGTACAGGTTGTCCTCAACAACAATTAATTTAGTGACCGTTCAAAGTTAGAAGGGCACTGAAAAATGTGACTTGTGACCATTTTTCACAGTTAACAGCCTTTGCAACATCCTCCATGTTCACGTGATCAAAATTTAGATGCTTGGCAACTAGTTCTTATTTATGACCATTGCTGGGTCCCTGAAAGTCATGTGATTCCTCTTTTGTGAACTTCTGGCAAGCAAAGTCAATGGGGAAGCCAAATTCACTTAACAACCAGATTACAAACTTATCAACTGCAGTGATTCACTTAATAATGGAGGCAAGAAAGGTCATAAAATGGGGCAAAACCTGTTAGCAAATGTCTCATTTAACAGACATTTTGGACTGAATTGTTGTAAATTGAGGACTACCTGAAGTTAAATATGATTCTTATCTAAAGAGCTTTTTCTGATAGTAACTTTTCTTGGGGTCTTTCTCCAAGTCCAGTTCTGTGACCTGTAATCAATATTGGGAGATCTATTGTTTAGCCATAGGTGGCACGTAGAGCAAGGTGACCAGACGTCCCGCTTTTGGCGGGACAGTCCCGATTTTTAACAATTTGTCCCGTGTCCCGCGGCATTTTAAAAAAGTCCCGATTTTTGGAAAGAATGCATGACAAGCTAGGGAACGGCGGGAGAACAGGACGGGAATATACAGTTTTCGGCGGCTATGTGGCTATTTCGCCAGGATATGAGTTTTACTATTTTTGCGTTCTATGAAAATTTTTGTTGCTCCATATAGACCAAATTTTTAATCAAGAATCGCCCCCACCTCCTGGTCAATGGTGTCCCACTTTCCCAATGTTAAAATCTGGTCACCTTATATAAATACGAAAAAGGCATTACTACTACTACAAAGTTTATCTTAATGAAACCAATCAAATAGAGCATATATCTGCACCAAAAAAGTCAATTTAAGTACTAATTGAATTCTTAGATATGTATTGATCTATGGCCCTAATGCAAATTTGATTGAAACATTTTACATGTATTTGAAATTGTTTAGTGGGAAATTGCTAGATTCTTCTTTTTCTTTCAAATCCAGAGAAATAAACATTCTCACGGGATTTTCTTCCTTTAAAGTTGTGCTTATTTCATGGACTCAATTTCAAAAGCACTTCTGTTAAAGAAGACAAATATGTTTGAGCTATGATTGAATTAAAACCAAAAATTAAAGCCAAAACCCCCCCAAATCCCGAATTTCCAAAAAGAAAAGGTAAACTTATCAGATAAGACTTTTTTTTAATCTGCCAGAGGAGGAATATGTAATGGCTGCTATTCTAGTTTAAGAAAGTAAAAACTCCTAAAATGGATTTCTTCAAAAGGAACCTTTTATTAAGCAGAATGGCAATCCATTAAAAGCAAAGCAACATCTAAAAGCCTTTAGGCCAGTGATGGCTAACCTTTCTTGGCTCACGTGCCAGAAGTGGAGGGAGTGCAGGGGGGATGCGCGCAGGCGTGCCACACCCATAATGCTATGTGCACAACCCTCTGCTTTTGGCATGCTTTTTTTGCCCTCCGCAGGCTCCAGAGGCTTTCTAGGAACCTGGGGAGGGTGAAAGCAGACGCCCCCCCCCCCACCTCCAGAGGCTTCAGGAGCCTCCCTGAAGCCTCCAGAGGGTGAAAAACGGCCTCAAAAGAAGACCTAAATCAACTGGCCAATGCACGCATGTGCGCTGGAGCTGACAGGGCAATGTCTTGCGTGCCCTAAGAAATGGTTCTGCGTGCCACCTGTGGCACTCGTCCATAGGTTCGCCATCACGGCTTTAGGCTATGCAAGTGGGGTTTTACTGATAATGACCCTTCCCTTCTGTTCAAATGCAAATTCTAGCCAATACATGTGTGAAACTATTTCCCTCGATTCTCCTGCCATGAGAATCAAATACACCCTACATTCCCATGGCTATCCCTAGTTTGACATTACATCTAGATATCCCACATGACTATCATAAACATTCCTCCAGAGATGTTGGGACCTCTATTTTTCTGGCATCAGGAAACCAGTCGTAAATATCAGTTGTTGTAGGTGCTGTTAGTAATTAAACTCCAAGGCCCCCCTCCTCCCAAATGAATGGCAGATCTAATGAAGAAAAGTGGACCAAACACTCAGAACATAGTTTGCAAAGTGACAAGTCTAGTCTCAGAGATATAATCCTTGTCTTTGCATAGAAAGGAGGAACAACGGCAAGACATTATGGTTAAGATCTAATTTGTTTTACTGAACAATTACAATAAAAAATGAAGAATACTACTAGTGAGGAAGGTGGGAGGTTTGGATGGTTCTGATTCGAAATATATCGCTCACCACTATCTATTTTGTTGCCACCATATTTCTACCCTATCTGAATGAGAGATTACTTAGGACAGAAGTGAAGAACTATGGTCCAACTATGACTCATTTATGATTTGTGAACTTCAACTTCCAGAATTCCTGAGCCAGCATAGTTGGCCATCCCTGGTTTAGGGAAATGGAGGGAAATAGAATGGCTTAGGCCAGTGGTGGGTGTCAAAAGTGTTTACTACCGGTTCTGTGGTCATGGCTTGCTTGGTGGTCGTGGCTTGGTGGTCATGTGACTGGTGGGCATAGCCAACTCAATATCACTCACATCAAGGGGTTCTTCACCTGGCCCCTCCCAGTCATTCCTTGTCACACCCAGCCTCAATGTACTATAGTTCTGTAAAAACGTTGTTCACCTTTTTGCAATTTTATTATCTACATACTATAGATGTACTTTCATGGATCACTGAAAGGAGGAAATGGCTTGCATGCTTTGCCCAAGAGTGTGATAAGCCAGGGGTCTCCAACCTTTGCAACTTTAAGTCTGGCTGGTGAATTCTGGGAGCTGAAGTCCTTCAGACTTAAAGTTGCAAAGGTTGGAGACCCCTGTGATAGGCAACAGGTTTTTAAGGGGCTGCCAGAAAGAAGGAGGGACAATGTATTTTCCAAAGCACCAAAAGGCAAAACAAGAAGCAATGGATGGAAACTGAACAAAGAGACAAGCAGCCTAAAACTAAGGAGAAACTTCCTGACAGTGAGAACTAATAAAGGTGCAGAAATATTTCAGTCATGGGGCAGGAGACGAGACCGTCTCCTGCCCCATACATCCCTTAGACCGATACGCTCCCACAGAGAGGGCCTTCTCAGGGTGCCGTCGGCCGGACAATGCCGACTGGCGACACCCAGGGGAAGAGAAGCTGTGGGCCTTCTCTGTGGCAGGCCCTGCCCTTTGGAACGACCTACCCCCTGAACTCCGGACCATCACCGACCTCCGCCTCTTCCGCCAATGTCTAAAGACATACTTTTTTCATCAAGCCGGCCTAGCCTAACCTCCCATGGGGACTTTTAGAAAAGTTTTAAATTGGGTTTCAAATAATTGGTTTTAGCATAGGATTGGGATTATTTAATATATATTTAAATTATTTATTCATTTTCTATTTTGTATATCTTTTTAAATTTCCTGTGCGCCGCCCTGGGTCCTCTGTGGAGAAGGGCGGGATATAAATGTAATAAAATAAAATAAAATAAATAAATTATGTACCCATTCTATTAGATTAGTCTTAGACTTAGAATAACTTTATTGTCACTTTCAATGTACACTAATTGGCATACATTAAAATGAAATTTCATTGCTTACAGTTCTCAAAGGGTCACTATTATTAAATTGTTGTACCATCATATGCATTGAGTTGAGCTAGAATTCACTTTTTCATTTCAATAACATCAAGTACACTTCTTAAAATGTGTTGCTTCCCTCTCCTAGCCTTGTCTTGCACTAGGGTACTTTTTACATTTTGTGGTGATTTTTGAAATGTGCATTACTCAAACATTTATATTAACTCATTTTACTAAACTATTCCCTGTAATCTAACACAAGACTTAATAAAGGTAAAGGTTCCCCTTGCACATATGTGTTGTTTTGATAAAGAAAGACGCGAGGCAGGAATTAGCTTGATGGGAAAAGCTACACAGCAGAGCTTCCCCATGGGAAGGCACCCCAGAACAGCTGTGGGCTTTCTCTTTTATTTGTCATAAACCGTTTACGTGGCAGAAACACTTGTACTGGTTAGTTAATATAAAGCTCTTAGTTAATACAAACTCATAGTTAATGCTCGTCAATGTGGACAGTTCAAAGTTTACTACTGCAAGCGATGTTATGTGCTTACGTGCCAATTCTAAGCATATGTGCTAGTCATTCCCGAGTCTAGGGAACAATGCTCATCTCCGTTTCAAAGCCGAAGAGTCAGTGCTGTCCAAAGATGTCTCTGTGGTCTTGTGGGTGGCATAATTAAATGCCGAAGGTGCACAGAATGCTGTTACCTTCCCACCAAAGGTGGTCCCTATTTTTCTACGGGGGAGCTCACTCTGTTATGCAGTGCTAGGGATTTGAACCACTGAACTGCTGACCTTCTGACCGACAAGCTCAGTGTCTTAGCCGCTGAGGCACTGCATCCCTGATACAAGACTTAAGTATATTTAAGTCTGTTAGGATATTCAGCCTTATATTGGGTTGACAATATATATGAGCCTATGTTCTTAAGGAGTTATGTAGCTTTAAGAACTGTGTTTGAATTCTGATTGGCTGTGCTTCTCAGCTCTACCATATAAGCAAGGTCAGAAACACAGTCTATTCCCTTTTCGATTCCCTTTGATTTCCTGTTCTTACTGTTTGCCGTCTGAGAAGCTGAAGCTGAATATTGAAGGAGGAGGAGTATTTGTTTTGCATCACTGTGAGATAATTGTGTTTGGTGTAGGACTGTTATTATTGTTTGAGAAGTTAGTCAGATGAAGCATTTTAGTTGCTACAAAGTAAAGACTATTTATTTTCTTACTATCACTGTTTTAGAGTTTGTTTGTGGTTACAGCAACGCATCTCTTTACTGTCCGGTGAATTACACTATTCCGCATTTATTTTCAAACACTGGTTACGGGACCAGAGTTGTAACACTGGTTCTGAACCCAGAGTTGCTAACAAAGTCCAATAGATTTTGGTTAAAAATCTTAAATTTATATTGGATCTTAAATTTATATTGGATCTTAACTCTATATTGCATTATATTCATAGCAATCATTACAGATTTTTCTGTAGCTTCAACCTGATACCTAACATGTACAGTCTCTCACGTACAGTATTTCCACTCTGTTAAAAATCACAAACTCCACATTTCTATTTTATTGAAACTATTTAAAGAATTGGATACAGACAGTTCTTGACTTACAACATTTCATTTAGTGACCATTCAAAATTACAGCAGCACTGAAAAAAGTTACTTTTGACCGTTTTTCTCAGTTACAACCTTTGCAGCATCCCCATGATCACGTGATCAAAATGTCAATGCTTGGCAACTGGTTCATACTTACGATGGTTGCAGTGTCCCAAGGTCATGTGATCACTTTTTGTGACTTTTGGAAAAGCAAAGTCAATGGGAAATCCAGATTCACTTAACAAAACTGTTACTAACTTAATAATTGCAGTGATTCACTTAACTATTATTTAATAGTTTAAATAGTTAGATATTTAAATTTTTAATTGGGTTTTTAGGGGTTTTAGTGTTTTAGGATTTTAGGTTTTAGTGCAGGGTTATAGTAGTTTAATCGGATTTTAGATATTTATATTGTTTTATGTTTGTATGTTTTATAATCCCCTGTGCACCGCCCCGAGTCCCTTCGGGGAGAGGGAGCGGTATACAAATAAAAATTTGATTGATTGATTGATTAACAACTGTGACAACAAAGGTTGTAAAATGGGGCCAAATCACTTAATAAATGTGTCACTTAACAGAAATGTTGGGCTCAATTGTGGTCATAAATAGAAGACTGTATACACAAAAATGTTTTGGATTGTTAGGTGTGTTTTATGTTTGAAACGAAGGAAAACTTCCATGAAATGAAACTACTTTAATTAAATTGAAATATGTGCCAGTTCAGTGTCTCCTTTTGTACTTTGTCTCAGCATTCTTTAAACAGGAACAAAAACCCAAGCAGATTTTTCAGAAAGAAAACATATTTAAAGGGAAGAAATTTATAACACTCCCTCCCATTCTTGATGGGTATTACAAAACATATTCCATTGGTGAAACACCATCATATAAACTTATGGATTTTCCAATTTCAAACTGCAGAACCAAATATCCTTCCATTTCATTGTTTTTGGTGATTACCATGACATATTTCTTCTCTAAATAAGAGAAAAAAAACCCTGAAATATGCACTGCAATTACGTTCTCACTCTCTCTTTTTCTCTGTGTGTTTGTATACATTCATACTATGTTGAAGTTCTTTACATTTTCTCAGATTTTATTCAATTTCTGTCAGAGGTTTTTTTTTTATTCTCAGAAAGAATGTTGTCAAATTTCTTCACTATGTCATTTTTCTCAAAGTGGCACAGGGTACTAAGTTGCTGCTGTTCCTGTTACCCAAATAAGGAGAGTTCACCAATGATGTTTTCCTTGGGCCTTAACTGAAGTAGAGGGAACTTGGAGAAGATGTTTGCGAAATGGAACATATTATTCACACATATTTGTTAGCCATTTTATAATTAAAAATGGAGATATTTTGATATTTGAATGCTCAGGAGAATGATCTAACGGCAATTTCTTACTCTGCTTATGAAAATCTCATCAAAATTTTCTTGTTTAAAAAAGAAAAGAAAAAAATTGAATGGAAGAATTATAATAGAAAGATGTTTTCTGGAATTAATATATGAAAGAATGTGACTATTATGTCCTATCTCCAAATGACTCATTTCAGTTTATAAAAGATTTGATTTTCAACTTTCCAAAGCGTCATGAAAAAAGTTGTGCAGTAAATTACAAAAAGCTACTGAACTCAGTTCATATTCCTACAATAGTATACTCCTCCTGGGATATTATTATCTTGATAGATGCACATCATTAGATGTGTGTAGTAGAATTCTTATTATGAAGAAAAAGTGCAGGATAGAATTATTTCAAATGCTATACAAGGGACAAATTTGATTAAAACTGTATAAAAGTGGCTTGAGCTGAGTGATTTCTGATATTTCATTATACCAGAAATATTTGAATGTGTTAAAAAGGCTGTTTCAATACCTACCGTGATATTTTAAAAGCAAATGAAATTTACTAATCAACATCCAAAAGAGAGGAATATGATGAATATGTGTTTTACTCAATATTCCAGCTGGAGACCAAAACAAATAAAGTACAATATATTAAGAGGAAGAAGCTGAACAAAACAGATAATGTAAAGTTTGGCACAAGATAGTAGAAAAAAATCATTCTAAAGAAATAAGATATTAAGAGGGGGAGGGAGGGAGGCTAAAGAGGGAGGGAAATAGAGAGAAATGGAGGGAGGGAGAAAGAGAATGAGGATTGAAAGATTTACTTTCTTGGATATGGTCGTACCAATACAGAGGCTATGTCCTATTTGATATGTATTTAAGGTGAAATATATATAATACAATATGTACTTATTTAATTATTCAATGTATATCTCGGTGCTTAATCACAAAGAAATTTATATATCAGATAAACTGATATATAATTTTCCAAAGGTTTGCTGCTGATATTTACTTCTTTAAAATGATTGAAGTATATTTCTTTATTTGAAATCTCCTATTTATTGGGAAAAAGTACCACTCCAATGCCATAGTTCCCAAAACTGAGAAATCGCTAAATGATTGAATCTAATGCTCCTACTTTGGATGAAGATACTTGAAAAAGATATAGAAATAAAGAAGTCATATTTTGATCTGTGCCACACCATTACCACTGCAGAGAAAACGTCACATTGACCCCTTTGATCAGATGGCAACTGATTCTCTTCTCATTCACTTGCTTACATACATTGTTTCTGGTTTGTCCTCTCCTTCCTCTTCTCCTTCTGCTGTGCTCTGTTGCTGTTCTGTCTTAGCCATAATATTCTGAAGTTAGGATAGAATTTGTTTGTTACAGATGGGTTTTTAGTTCTACATTAATTGCATAAAATATCAAATACTTGGCAATAATTTAACAATTAAATATAATTTGAAACCAGTTCAGATTTTTTTATTCCTTAATATTTTCTTATAATTCCAAAGTTCAGAACATATCTAGAATTTTGTATTTCCTTCCTGATGTACAATGTACACAATGCACGGTGTACAGGAGAACATTCTCATACCCTTTTTGATCAACAGGTTAGGTGCTTTTCGTCAGAAAGAGGAATAACCTATATTGTATAATGGTCAAAGCTAATGTATTCATTATTATTCTAAATTAATAACATATATTATGTGAGAGAAAGCCCTTCAGTTCATATGATAGCTTATTAGTGTTAGTTTTGCAGCCAGGGAAAGTATAGGAAAGGTAGTTTGGATGGGCTGGTATTGTATATATGTTTTTAAGTATTGTGTATGTAGCTACTGTATTTTTCGGAGTATAAGACGCACCTTTTTTCCTCTAAAAAGAGGCTGAAAATCTGGGTTTGTCTTATACATTGAATACAGCATTTTTTTTCCTCCTGAAGCCCCTTCGCCAAAATGGCTGTGCATATCCTTATGGAGACTTTCAGAGAGCTCCTGGGAGCCGGGGAGGGCAGAAATGTTTTTAGCTCCCGAGCCCCCAGCAGCACTCTATTAAGCCTCCATAAGGCTATGCATGCACTTTCTTTGACCAAAAGAATGGCCCGTTTTCGTGAAAAACAGGCCATTTTTTGCTCATCCCCCCCCACTCTGCAAGCCCCTTCAAGGCTATTCATGCCTTTTATTTGGAAAAAAAACAGGCCCGTTTTTGTGAAAAATGGGCTGTTTTGGGTAGGTTTGCAGAGTTCAAAAACTTTTTTTCCCCCTTTCGGAAAGCTGTTTAATTAAAGGGGTTGATAAGAAGTACATTGGTCAAGTGCTGTGCCTGCAGAAACAAAGATTTAGGTGCTACAGGTTATTAGTGATTTCCTTCTCCAGCACATGGGTAAATACACCTGGAAATATCTACCAACCAGAGGCGTAGCGTGGGGGGTGCAGGGGGTGCCGGCCGCACCGGGCGCAACATCTGGGGGGGCGCGCACGGGGAGGGATGATCGCGTCTCCTTTCGTGTGAATCATGTCCGTCCCGGTGGGTTTGTTTGATCCCCGCGTTTGTTTGTTTGTTTGTTTGTCCTTCGGGGGCTTCGAAAAGTTTTTGCGATCGGAGGGGGAGGGAGGGAATGAAGCGCCGTTTCAGTTGCTCTCCAAGAGCGTGAAAGAAGGGGGGGGAAAACAACTTCCCCATCGCGTTTGTTTTCTCTCTCTTTTGACAATAAAGACGTGTTGTGGTTTTTCCCTTCACGCTTTTCAATTGAACGTAGGGATCGAAGGCATTGCGGGGAGGGGGGGGAGGAGGGAGGAAGAGCCCGTTTTGCAAACTCGGATCTTGGGGAAAACAGCTGATGGTTCCAACAACTCTTCCCGCCGTGTTTCTTCCCTCCCCCCTCCCCCCCGATCTGCATCGGGATTATAATTGGGGGGTGGGATGTCGGGGAAGGGGAGATTTTATTTATTTATTTTATTAAATTTATACCCCGCCCTTCTCCTTGTTAGGACCCAGGGCGGCGGATGAACTGCTAGCAACAATGAAGGCTGTGTCTGGCTTTGGATTGTGTGGATTGGAGTTGCCAGGGTTTGTGTCCTCTTCCCCCCCCCCCAATCAGCCTTTAAAATGGTAGCTTTTTTTTTTTTTGGACGGTTTCTGGCGAGCTGGGAATCTGCTGAGTCGGCAAAGGCTGGCAAGGCTCTTTGGGGGACTGTAAAAGGGGGAGAGAGAGAGAGAGAGAGGGAGGGAGAGAGAGAGAGAGAGAGAGAGAGATGAGTAAAACGGGAGTAATTACCCCTGGTGACTGTCAAAACGATGGGATGGAAGATAAACTCTTTGGAAACGCTTTCCCTTCCTGATTTTGGATGACTCCTGGGAAGGGAAGGTTCCCCAACAGAGGTCATTTGAAAAATGGAAGGCAATCTTAGTCTGAATACTTGATTGTGTTCTGTATCTAGCCAGGCAAACCTTACCCTTACGTGGTCACTCTGAAGATTTAAATACAGATGGTAATTGTGGAAATTTCTTAGAAACTTTCAAGTTACTCGCCAAATATGACCCAGTTGCCAAACAACATCTTCACAGAGTACAACGCACAGATGGTTACATTGTGTCCTATCTCTCTCCACAGAGCCAGAATGAGTTTATTAGCCTGCTCGGCGATCACATTCGAACAGTCATCTTTCAAAATATCATAAAGGCCAAGTATTTTGCTATAATGTTTGATAGCACTCCTGATATTTCACACACTGACCAAATGTCGCAAGTGATTCGATATGTGCATATTGAAGATTCAGGAGTCCATGTGACAGAGTCTTTCATTGACTTTATTCAGTTATATGGGAAATCAGCTGATGTCATTACAAAACAAATTTGTGACAAGTTGCAAGCTGATGGCCTTAAACTAGAGCATTGCTACGGCCAGGGATACGACAATGCTGCGACTATGGCTGGACACATTAGTGGTGTACAAAAATGTATTTTGGATATGAATCCCAAAGCAATGTTTGTGCCATGTAACAATCACTCGCTCAATCTTGCTGGGATGCATGCAGTTGGTGTTGGGACAAAGTCTGTTACTTTCTTTGGCACTGTGGAAAAGGTGTATTCATTTTTCTCAAGCTCCACCCACAGGTGGGATATCCTTAAGAAACATGTACCAATTCGTGTAAAGCGATCGTGTAACACAAGATGGAGTTCAACGCATGAAGCTGTATGCGTACTTGCTGAACACACTGAGAAAATAATAGACGCTTTGGAATCGTTGAGAGATGGGCCGGAAGAAACCTCTGAAACCAGGGGTGATGCAGGAAGTATTTTAGTTTGCATAATGACATATGTTTTTTTCTCTTTCTTGCATTTTTGGAACCCAGTACTAACCGAAGTAAATGATACTCAGATCTACCTGCAGCAAGAAGGACTTGCGCTTGATCAATGCATGCAAAAGTTAAAAGCATTGACTTTATTTTGTCATGAAAAACGGGATAGTCTAGTGTCAAAGGCAACTGAGAAAGCTCTGCAGGTATGCAAAACCTATTGCATACCTACAGAGAGAAGAGTTGGAAGACGCAAGAAGATGGATGGTGAGAACAGTTGTGATGCTGGCTTGACCTTAATACAGGAAACAAGCAGAGAACAACTGGAAGCAATTGATCAGCTTCAGGCAGAAATTAAAAAACGTACTACGCAGATGAATACGCTGCACCAGCGATTTGCTTTTTTGCAAATCCAAACATTGTTGGATACTAAAAAAGATGATTTTATTAAGAAACAAATTCAGCACACGTGTGCTCAGTACACGGAATTGAATGCTGCATCTATGCTCACCAAAATAACTCGACTTCGGCACCACATTATCTTGTATAAGGAGGTCAATCCTGATGAGCAGGTTGCAAACTGGTCAGCTTTAGATTTGCTTCGCTGGGTGTATAAGTGGAAGCTGCAAGAAAGTTTAACTAACTTTGTTGTCACATTAAGAATCTTTCTTACTATCACTGTTTCTACAGCGAGTTGTGAAAGAAGTTTCTCAAAACTTAAACTAATTAAAACATATCAGAGATCTACAATGAGCCAAGAAAGACTGAGTAATCTAGCAATACTGTCCATTGAGAGAGACTTTAATGTAGATTTCAATTCCGTTGTTGAAAAATTTGCGCTAATTAAAAGCAGGCGAATTTAAATTAATCTGTATATTATATACAGATTGATATCTTGCACTTCTATTAAAGAATTACAATTAGAGATACAGGATTGAGGAAGTTGGCTCCATCTAACTAAAACTAACCAAACTAAAAACACATCTTTTCTGCTTGGCCGGCCTAGGGTAGTCTCTCTCTATGGGGTTTTAGTTGTTTTAATTGGGGAATTTTAGTATGTTAATGGGGTATTTTTTAGCACAGGTATATGTTTAATTTGTTTTTAATGTGTTTGTATATTTATTGTTTTAGTTTTCCCTGTGCACCGCTCCTAGTCCCTATGGGGAGAGGGAGCGGTCAACAAATTAAAATTATTATTATTATTATTATTATCTAGCCCAGTCTTGGATCATCTCCAGGGTATGGTTCCATTTTGATGTTTAGTTTTTGTTCTTGATATTGATATCATCTTGATATGATGGTTGTGAGACGACATATAATAGCATGGCCCATACTAGGTTACTACATTTGTAGATTTGTACTCATAGACCTGCTGAAAATGTGGAGAATGTGTAATGCATGTTCGCACTCAATAAAGTGTTTGAAAATAAACTTGTATTTAGATGCATTTTACTTTAATTACATCAGTATTTTCATAACAAACAATACATGTGCTTAGGGGGTAAGGGTTTCTTTAACTAATCTAGTGGAAGAGACTCGAGTGCTAAAATCCACGGGTTAGGGGGCGCAAATTACTTGCCTTGCCCCGGGTGCTGACAACCCACGCTACGCCACTGCTACCAACCTACCTACCTACCTACTCTCTCTTTCCCTACCTACCTACAGTATTTCTCTCTTTCTCTCCCTCCCTTTATCTACCTACCTAACTACCTACTCTCTCACTCTCCCTACCTACCTACTGTATTTCTCTCTCTTTCTCTCCCTCTCTATCCCTCTATCTACCTACCTACTTTTCAAAAAAAATTGCCTATTCAAAACCTATTCAGATAAGTCTTAAGTGAGTGGCGAAAGAGGGGAAGGTCTGTGATGGTCCGAAGTTCGGGGGGTAGGTCGTTCCAGAGGGATGGCCCAGCCACTGAGAAGGCCCTCCCCCTGGGCACCGCTAGCTGGCATTGGCCAGCGGATGGTACTCTGAGGAGGCCCTCCCTATGGAAGCGGATTGGATGGAGGGAGGTATGCGGCAGGAGATGGTCCATCACGGTCCATCACAATCAGACAAGAAATGTACCTCAGACTGGCATTCAGTAGAGCAGAACGAACACCTTGGAAAAGTTATTCAGATATTGTGATTAAAGATCAAAATTATGTAAGCCATGGTGTTCTTGTGACACATTCCATAGAAGTTAAAGTTGGACTTTGAAAAAAGTGGGTGAAAAGAGTATTGATGCTTTTGAATTTTGGTGATGGAGAAGTTTCCTAAGAATAATAGCAATAGCACTTATATACTGCTTCACAGTGCTTTATAGCCCTCTCTAAGCAGTTTACAGAATCAACATATTTCCAACAACAATTTGGGTCCTCATTTTACCTAGCTTGGAACATGGAAAGCTGAGTCAATCTTGAGCCTGGTGAGATTTGAACTGCCAAATTGCAGACAGCTGGCAGTCAGTAGAAGTAGCCTGCAGTAATGCATTCTAACCACTGTGTCACCATGGCTCAAAGCTGTCAATAAAATAGAAAACTAAAAACATATATTATCCACATATAAGTGGATAATCAAACAAATCAGCATTTTCTTTCAAATCACAAATGACTAGAGTAAATTTATACTACTTTGGACACATTATGCAAAGGCTTTTTGGGAAAAAGCTCTAATGCTGAAAAAACTGGAAGACCACCAGCATCAAAGTGGATGGACTCAGTTATAGTGATAATGAGTGCACAATTAGAAGTCTAAAAGACCATGTTATGGTCAGATCATCATGGAGAAAAATCTGACATGTTTTCCACATGCCCTAAAATGAAATAAATTAATCAAAAACATACTTGTTCATTGATTTATTGAGGAAAATGATCCAACACTTGCCACAATCAATATAAAGAAAAAATTATAAACTGTTAAGAAAATCTTACAATTTCTTGCAAGTATATATAATATTATTACTTATTCAAATGACAATAAAACTCATTGAAATGGACCTGAGAGTATATATTCAAAACATGAAAGATATAAACACTTTTTCTATCATTCATTCAATATTTTTAGTTGAAATGCTGAAGATGACAATATTTTTATATCAAAGTTTTTCAGTAGCTGCAGAACAACCATATGCCAGCTGGCAGGAACATTGGTTGAAAAATTATAGGAATTATATTCATCTTCACATAACACTGAGTCTCAACACCAAATAGATACAATAGGTAGGTAAAATGAGTTTTCAGCACACCTTTAGTATTTCTGTAATTTAGTATCAGCACATTTATCAAAGTAGGTGCAAAAGCAAATATGGATTTATTTACATCAGAGGTAATTGTCTTTGTTATGACAACAGATGACATCAATGCAGTTGAGTGTTTCATTAGATAAAAAGACATTCAGTTTATATAAATGAACTGAGAACATTCATTTTAAATTAACTTGTAAAGTTCCAAAGCTCTTGTTGCAGATCATAACATGTGATTTTTGCAGCAGCTGAGCGAGACATCTTTCATATTATATATTATTTCCTGAAATCCAGTAAATGAATTCAGTAAAAGAAATGCATTTAATTTTTAAAAAACCAAAAGCTTACTTTTCTTTGGGACATCAAAGTTCAACGTGTATTTATAAGCAAGGAAATGAAGCACAAGTATGAATAGAATGAAATAGAAATCTTCCAGATTTTCCTGTAAGGCTACCTAAGAGGGCTTTATGCAAAACACAGTTTATCTGGGGAGGTCCCTTCAAGATCACACTACTGGAAGGAATTGAAAGTTTCACTGAAACAGTGAAAGACAGAAACGGCTGGACTTAACGAAAATTCCTCTCTTGGAATATATCCTTTAGATCAGGGGTCTCCAACCTTTGCAACTTTAAGTCTGAAGGACTTCAGCTCCCAGAAGTCTGGGAGCTGAAGTCCTTCAGACTTAAAGTTGCAAAGTTTGGAGACCCCTGCTTTAGATCAGTGATGGCTAAACATTTTGTTTAGATCCAGAGGATCCCTGGTCTATGGAACTCCCTGCCAGAAGAAGTGGTGACAGCTGTCAGCCTCAACACCTTTAAGAAAGGATTAGAGGAGTTCATGGAGAACAAGGCTATCATGATGGATGCCTAAGGACACCCTCCAGGTTGGAGAAATAGGCAGAATATTTCTCAATGCCATTTGCAGGGAATCGTAAGCAGGTGAAGACATCTGCTTGGGAAGACCCTGAAGCAAATGGGGAGCCACTGTGTGAGACAGAAGGCTGGACTGGATGGGCTGGGGCCTGTTCCAGCATGGCTGTTCTTATGTTCTTATGTTGCTGCGTGCCAAAAGCTCATGAGTATGCCCATAATGCAATGCACGTGTGACCCGCTGTGTGCGCCCTGACCCACCCCACATACATGCTCCCCCCACACATGCGTATGCGACCACCCCTCACATGCGCTCCACATGACTTATTTTATTATTATTTGGACGCTTTGGATCAATTCAGAGCAAAAACAACCACTAGAATACCAAATAAAGGGAAGGGGAGAGACTTTGCTTCATTCCTGTTTCCATCTACTCCTCCCTATCCAGTTCACAAAATATTTCCAGAAATCTTTCATTAATCTTTTTTTTTTTTTTTTTTACAAAACTGGTTAGTATTTGATAGTAATACTTTAGAACAGGGGTCTCATTCTCGTGGCCCGCAGGCCAATTGCGGCCCGCAGGACGGTATCTTGTGGCCCCCACCGTGATATGAAAGTATAATAGGAGGAGTTTGACTTTATTACCACCGAGGATATGGACAGGCTGTCAAGGAAGCTTAGGGCAACCACATGTTTATTGGATCCGTGTCCCTCCTGGCTTGTACTGGCATCCTGGGAGACGACACGAGGCTGGCTCCAGGGCATTGTCAACGCATCTTTGAGTGAGGGGTCCTCACCTGCCGTCTTGAAAGAGGCGGTAGTGAGGCCCCTCCTCAAGAAGCCGTCCCTGGACCCAGCTTTACTAGGGAACTATCGTCCGGTCTCCAACCTTCACTTTTTAGTGAAGGTTGTTGAGAGTGTGGTAGCCCAACAGTTTCCGCGACACCTGGAGGAAGTTGATTATCTAGACCCGCGCCAGTCCGGCTTCCGACCCGGTCACAGCACCGAGACGGCATTGGTCACATTGGTTGATGATCTCTGGAGGTTATTCCTCTATCCTAGTCCTATTAGACCTCTCGGTGGCTTTTGATACCATCGACCATGGTATCCTATTGCACCGACTGGGGGGGTTGGGGCTGGGAGGCACCGTTCTGCGGTGGTTCTCATCCTACCTCTCTGGTCGGTGCAATATGTGTTGACGGGAGGGCAGAGGTCGACCTCGAGGCCTCTCCTATGTGGGGTCCCTCAGGGGTCGGTCCTCTCGCCCCTCCTTTTCAACACATATATGAAACCGCTGGGTGAGATCATCCGTGGTTTTGGGGTGGAGTACCATCTGTACGCTGATGACACTCAGTTGTACATATCCACCCCAAACCACCCCAACGATGCCGCCGAAGTGCTGTCCCGGTGTCTGGAAGCCGTACGGATCTGGATGGGTGGTAACAAACTCAAGCTCAACCCTGCCAAGACTGAGTGGCTGTGGTTTCCGGCACCCCGGTTCAGCCAGATTATTCCAACTCTGGCCATTGGGGGCGAAACACTGGCCCCCGTGGAGAGGGCGCGCAATTTGGGTGTCCTCCTGGATTCCCGGCTGTCCATGGAGGACCATGTGGCAGCCGTGGCCAGGGGGGCGTTTCATCAGGTACGCCTGATGCGCCAATTGCGCCCCTTACTGGACCGGGCTGCCCTTCGCACAGTCACTCAAGCTCTCGTGACGTCCCGACTCGACTATTGTAATGCTCTCTACATGGGGCTTCCCTTGAGGTGCACTCGAAAGCTACAGCTAGTCCAAAACGCAGCCGCGCGGGTGATTATGGGAGCCACTAGGTGCTCCCACATAACACCGATCCTGCGCGAGCTGCATTGGCTTCCTGTGGCCTTTCGAGTGCGCTTCAAGGTTTTGACAACTATCTTTAAAGCGCTCCATGACTCGGGGCCTAGTTATATGCGAGACCGCCTCCTGCCCCATACATCCCTTAGACCGATACGCTCCCACAGAGAGGGCCTCCTCAGGGTGCCGTCGGCCGGACAATGCCGACTGGCGACACCCAGGGGGAGAGCCTTCTCTGTGGCAGGGCCAGCCCTCTGGAATGACCTGCCCCCTGAATTACGTACCATCACCGACCTCCGCCTCTTCCGCCAATGTCTTAAGACATATTTGTTTCAACAAGCCGGCCTAGCCTAACCTCCCATGGGGACTTTTAGATAGTTTTAAATTGGGTTTTTAAAATTTGGTTTTAGCGCAGGATAGGTTTTTTAATAGTTTTTAAATTATATTTATTGTATTTTGTATGTTTTTAAATTTCCTGTGCGCCGCCCTGGGTCCTCTGTGGAGAAGGGCGGGATACAAATTTAAATAAATAAATAAATAAATAAATAACTAATATTAGTATTAATATTAGTATTAATATTAATATAAGGAATCCCTTATGCGGCCCAGCCTCACCCAGCCTCTGCCTCCAGCGGCCCCCAGGTAAATTGAGTTTGAGACCCCTGCTTTAGAACCTTGTTTTTACCAAGTTGACACAATAATTCTCTGCATTCTGCAGGCTTTCAGTGCCACTTTATTAGGTTTTCAACAATCCATACAGTATTGCATTATTTCTAAACCATGTGATTGTCTCAAAAGTTGTTATCTATAAATAAAAGAGATACAGATGGATCTCAACTCATGATAATAATTAGAACCAGAATTTCCATTGCTAAACAAGTCATGCCCGATTTCATGGCCTTTTTTGCCATGATCATTAAACGAATAACTGCAATTGTTAAGTGAATCACCTGGTCATTCACTGAATTCACCTTCCTCCATTGATTTTGCTTGTTGCAGTAAGGCTGCAAATGGTGATTACCTGATCCTGGGATGCTGCAACCATTGCAAATATGTGCCAGTTGCCAAGCCCCCACATTTTGATCACATAATCATGAGGATACTATGATGGTCATTGTTAGGATATTCATCCTTAATTTGGGTTGCCAATATATATAATCCAGGAGTATGTATCTTTAAATGTATCTTTAAGAACTAAGTATAATCTGATTGGCTGTGCTTCCCAGCTCAACTATATAAGGAAGCTCAGGAACTCAGTCCATTCCTTTTTTTGATTCCATTCCTGTTCTTACTGTTTGCTGCTGAGAAGATTGAAGACTGAAGTATTTGTTTTGCATCACCGTAAGATAACTCTGTGTTTGGTGAAGGACTGTTATTATTTTGAGAAGTTAGTATCACTGGTCGGAAGAAGCATTTTTAGTTGCTACAAAGTAAAGACTATTTACTTTAAGACTATCACTGTTTTAGAGTTTGTTTGTGGTTACAGCAACATATCTCTTTACTGTCTGGTGAATTACACTATTCCGCATTTATTTCCAAACACTGGTTACGGGACCAGAGTTGTAACACTGGTTCTGAACCCAGAGTTGCTAACAGTCATAAGTATATGGACTGGTCATAAGTCATTTTATTCAGTGCTGTTCCGGTTACTAAATGAATAATCGTAAATTGAGACTGTGTGTAACCACAGAAATATTCATAAAATAATTAAGTCAAATGGTTAGATAATGCAAAATATTTGTCCAACATATACTTTGCACTAGCACAACATATATGCCATAAAAATATGGTGAGTTTGAAGTGAAAACCTGTTAGTTTATTTGACAATCACTCAGCACATATTCAAAGAATTGAGCAGGATACATAATAGAGAAAACAAATTCTTTATCTACAAACTACAAAAACACGATACAAGCAATACCCATGCATCTCTTGCAATGTGTAGACAGAAGAATGAACTCCGAACACAGAATAGCTAAGCCATACCCAGACTAGAGCCGGTTCTCATGGCTCTCACAGCAAATCCTGTTTTTAGTCAAAAAACAGTTCCCATTGGCTGGATTGTTGCCATGGCTATTTCACTACATATATTCTTTACACACTGACAAAACCAAATATAATTTGTCAGAGAGATTTCTTTAATAAATCTTTGTCAAAAATATTACACCCTCTTATTTTAATGGATGTTTTCACTGTTTAGAAAAAGTGAACAATTGTATGACACTCATCTTCTCACTGAAAAACAGTATAACAAGAGATTTTACAGATCTCTCCCCCTGTTCATGGCTTGTGATGAAAAATATCAATGCTTAGGGTCACTGAAATTAGATGAATTTAGTTTATTTCCAAAACCTGTAACTTTACCACAGGGTTTACTCATAATTCTTTACATACCACAAACTTAATGTTTAGTATTATTATTGCTGCTACTACTGAAAAGTCAAAAGCCCAATTGTGTTTCTAGCTCCAATTCCTCACCAATCAAATTGTGGTGATTTTTGACCTCTAATATGAGATTATCATTTCCCCTCTGAAGGATTTGTGACACTGCAGTAGAAGTTTTGATGTCAAAAAAAATGTGATAGAATCTCTGATGTGGCAGACATGGCAACACAATTGCTGATGCCATGAGATGTTAGAAAAATTCTGAAGATTGCCTCACTTTTTTCCATTATGCTCATTTTGACATTTTTTTAATAAAAGATTTTTTATTTTTTACACAAACTAAACATAAAACATAAAACCATCTTCCAGTTACATACAATGTGTCAATTGGTTACCAAAAATGTTTGTGCATCCTCTCTATAAACCTCACTTACAATTTATATAAAATCTCATATTATCAATTTAATATAAATGTATACATTTTTATCATTGTTAATAATTCATTTGACTATATTATTCCTTCATTTTATGCAAGATATTCTAAATTTTGAATTAATTTATATTATAATAATTCATTACATCATCTTAAATCTATCAAATAGTAATACATCTTTATGTTATACTAGTCATACCCGGCCACGCATTGCTGTGGCTTAGTCTGGTTAAATGGAAAAGAAAGAAAAGAGAGCGTGCAAGTTTCTAATATGTTTAATTTCACAATGCTTATGGGTATACAATATTTTTTGTTGTTCCATTGTCTGTGTAGATATAAAGATTGACTGGTTTGCAAACTCTAGAGCACGCAACATATAATTGTCCATGTGAGAAACAATCTGTGTATACCTCTAAACCGCACAATTCTAAAGATTGGCCCTGAGCTTTGTTGATGATGATTGCAAATCGATTCCATTGCCAATAAGAAAAACAGCTAAAAAAAGGAAATTAAAAACAATGAAAAAATAAAAAAAATAAACTATATTCAGGAAATGAACGCTATGGTGAACGACACAGCTCTATTTCAATGCCCGCCCTCTGCCCACCTTGCCTGTTTTGCATTGGCGCACCGCCCGACTGGCCCAGCTACTTGCCATCGCCATTAGCTGCTGCCTCAGAAACACTGATGTAATTCCTACTCCAGTTCTATGGAAACAGAGACTCAGATTTGTAGCGCCTTCTGGATAGCATGGTTTTGTCCCGCCCATTTGCCGCAGTCTATAAGGGAATTTTTCTTTGCTGCCACTACAGCTCCCGAGATGCTTCGCGAGGACGAAGAGGAGAATGAGAAAATGGAGGGAGAGAGAGGGGGGGTGTTTCTCAAAGCAGGAGGAGTGGAGGAGCTCGCGCCTGCTCTAACAGGTGCCAGTGGTGCATTTTCCCTCCATCGGGCAGAGGAGTGGTCTAGGCGGGAGGGGAGGTATTTGCACTCTAGAGTGAAATGGGCTGAGGAGTGGCTGAAGCCGGTTAGGAAGCTGAGGAGGCCGCGGTAGGTTGATGCCGAAATGGAATCGTAAAATACTTAGTATAGCGTGTGTTGCTTTTACCGGTCACAGATGTGGAATCTATATAATAGTAGTATATAAAAAAATGCACGTATTCAAATTCAACATTGTGTCAAAATTTCAAAGCAATCAGTGAAGAACTTTTGGAGATATTCGTTTTAAGCAATTATTTGCATATGAAAACCTTGTGTCCTGAAGCATGTGATCTGTGAATTAAAAAGATATTGTGCATTATTTTTAATGCATGAAACAACCTTTCATCAATTAAAATAATAAGACTATGCTGGGAAAGAATATATAGATCTGCATATAAATCATTCACCTACCAAGAAATAAACTGAAGTCCAATTAAGCCCATCCCAGTGCATCAAAGGATAGCCTTCAAATCTCTTGCATAATTAAAATTAACATTTGATCTGAACATTCATACTTATTCATACTTTGTGCGTAATGAAACTTGCTCCTCAGGAAATCACTCATGGATGCAAATTTTCTGATTCTTACACATATTTTCTTCTCTAATGAGCCTTAAAGATTTCTTATCAAGTGGCTGTTAAATAAAATGATTTCTTAGTTTTTATCCACATTATTGATGTATTCCTAAAATGTGATCAGCATGAGATGTGATATCACAGTACTCACTGAATGGTATAATTTTCAAAAGATAGATACAGGGAGGGAGCTAACAAGACTACAGATAAGACAGGTGGGAAAGGAAGACGTTCCCATTCATATAACCAATTTGATCTGAAAAGAAAACAACCACAGAGTCATTGCTGAATTAGAATTGTGCAGGTTACAGTAAGGTTACCCCCACCCAACATACTAATTGCAAACATATTTTCTTTTTATCTATGAAGCTGGTGCATCGCATAGAGGGATTTTTTGAAGGTATCATCAATTGCTGGCATTGCATCTTATCCTCTATAGGGGAAATAACAGTATTGTTATTTAGCAGAGCAAGGAAGATTCTCAAAGATGATTCACATCCTGGTTGGTATCTCTTTGCACTTCTACCATCAGGCAGAAGATATCAAAGTATAGCCAGCCGAACAAACAGGTTTAAAGATAGCTTCTATCCTTGGGCTGTGAGACTTTTAAATTCAACCGCAATCACTCCATGCACATGCTAGTTTTTCTTTTTTCTTTTCTCTTTTTTGTTTCTGTTATAATTTTGCACCAGTGAAGTTAAAACCAATTTCATTGTAATTTTTACAATGACAATAAAGATTATTATTATTATTATTATTATTATTATTATTATTATTATTATTATTATTATTATTATTATTATTATTATTATTATTATTGTGACTTACATTTCCTGTTGCTTATAATATACTTTAACATGATGAAAGTGTACCAATATTGGTATTTTAGTATATATTGTAAATAATTGCTTTGTTACTGCCTACCTTTTCTATAAGGTAAAAGCTTACCGCTATATACAAAGGAAATTAAAACTCCCTCAATTTCAGTTCATATCCTGGTTATTTATTTAGCACTAGTTGATGATCTAGTATTGCCCAGGTATTTATAAACATCAAAGCGTTTGTCTGACAGGGAGCCATTGAGAGGGGTCTTTCTTCTCCCTACTCCCATGTCTATCATCCCTGCCCTCTACCTTCGCCCTTACTCCCATGCCCATCATCCCTGCCCTCTACCATGCCCCTTACTCCCATGCCCATCATCCCTGCCGTTAACTTGTGGTCAACTAGGGATAAGAGAAAGCTTATAGCATATTATATGAAGTTTCTCAACACTACTTGACTTAACTTCTGATTTAACACAGTTAAATTATAGTGAAGTGATTTTAAGTATAATCATATCAGTCTTATTAGGTAGATCAGACAGGAAACATGACTAGATGTGAATCTATATTAATGTAATCTTGCAATCCTGAAAGTAGAGTCTTCAGCCATTTGTTTTACAGTCTGACAAACTGTGGAGAGTCTTTTCTGAGCCTCTTTCCCCTTCCCGCTATCCAACTAAGGGCTAAGCTGTTGCTTATCTGATTGTCATCTGGTCATTGTTTCTTGGCTCATTCTCCCAAGGTTTTTCTCATATACCATTACACATCTGCATTCAGTTTTGAATTCATTCTGAATACTGCATTCAGTTTTGATCACCATGATGTAGAAAAGATGTGGAGACTCTAGAAAGGGTACAGAGAAGAGTAACAAATATGATTAGGGGACTGGAGACTAAAGCATATGAAGAAAGGTTGCAGGAACTGGGTATGTCTAGTTTAATAAAAAGAAGGACCAGGGGAGACATGATAGCAGTCTTCCAATATCTCAGGGGTTGCCACAAAGAAGAGGGAGTCAAACTATTCTCCAAAGCACCTGAGGGCAGAACAAGAAGCAATGGGTAGAAACTAATCAAGGAGAGAAGCAACTTAGAACTGAGGAGAAATTTCCTGACAGTTAGGACAATGAATCAGTGGAACAGAAGTTGCCTCCAGAAGTTGTGAATGCCCCAACACTGGAAGTCATCAAGAAGATGCTGGATAGCCATTTGTCTGAAACGATATAGGGTTTCCTGCCTAGGCAGGTAGTTGGACTAGATGAGCTCCAAGGTCCCTTCCAACTCTGCTATTGTATTGTATTGTATTGTATTGTATTGTATTGTATTGTATTGTATTGTATTGTATTGTATTGTATTGTATCTCTAAGAAATTTATAACAGATATTTTTAAACATTGGTATTAGATAAGTAGATTACTATCCAATTTAAAAGTTTTGTTTTTTAAAAAGGCCACCTGAACTTACAATTCTAAGTATTTACTATAAATTAAGCCTATCGCTTCTTGGAAAACAAAATAAAATGCAAAACCATATTTTTACATTAGTTTTTCTATTTTTTTTTGTTATATATATTGACTAATGATAGTTTATCATTGTTTTTCAATCTATCTTGAATGAATCTGTGGAAGTATGATTGCCAGTATAAATGTATGGAAAATATTGAGTTAACCATACTACTAAACAATACACTGGTGTTTAATGTGTTGGTTTTAGGATTGGGCAGTAATTAATTAACTACTGTTACCATTAGGGAATCTTTGGCATAAGTGCTGAGCTAGAAATCAGGACTCTCAAACTATGTTCTATTTGACATGAAAGCCAGGTGGATAATTTTGGGCTACTCTCTCTCTCCTGGTCCACTTCACAGTTTTGTTGTTGTTTGGGGGAAAACAGGAGGCAGGAGCATTAATTACAATTACAATTACAATTACAATTACAATTACAATAGCAGAGTTGGAAGGGACCTTGGAGGTCATCTAGTCCAACCCCCTGCCTAGGCAGGAAACTTATACCATTTCAGACAAATGGCTATCCAAAATCTTCTTAAAGACTTCCAGTGTTGGGGCATTCACAACTTCTGGAGGCAACTTCTGTTCCACTGATTAATTGTTCTAACTGTCAGGAAATGTCTCCTCAGTTCTAAGTTGCTTCTCTCCTTGATTAGTTTCCACCCATTGCTTCTTGTTCTACCCTTAGATGCCTTGGAGAATAGCTTGACTCCCTCTTCTTTGTGGCAACCCCTGAGATATTGGAACACTGCTATCATGTCTCCCCATGTCTTTCTTTTCATTATACTAGACATACCCAGTTCCTGCAACCGTTCTTCATATGTTTTAGTCTCCAGTCCCCTAATCGTCTTTGTTTCTCTTCTCTGCACTCTTTCTAGAGTCTCCACATCTTTTCTACATCTTGGTGACCAAAACTGAATGCAGTATTCCAAGTGTGGCCTTACCAAGGCATTATAAAGTGGTATTAACACTTCACGTGATCTTGATTCTATCCCTCTGTTTATGCAGCCTAGAACTGTGTTGGCTTTTTTGGCAGCTGCTGCACACGGCTGGCTCATATTTAAATGGTTGTCTACTAGGACTCCAAGATCCCTTTCACAGTTACTGCTATTGAGCAAGCTACCACCTATACTATACCTGTGCATTTTGTTTTTCTTGCCTAAATGTAGAACCTTACTCTTTAAGTAAGTACGTAAACCACTTTGAGCTGACCAAAACATAGTAGTGGGATTTTTAAAAATAATAAATTAATTATCATTTGCTTATCACTATTCCATGAGGTTGCTACTGTGGAAAATAAAATAAAAGAACTTACTATATATTATTATTCTATAGTTGGGCCTGAATGGTAAGAATGGTAAGATAGAACAAACAAACAAGTAAATAAAAATGATGTATTTATTTATTTATATGAAGAATAAATTATGTTCTTACCATTGGATTATGAGCATAGAATAAAATATCATGTTGATTTTATGAACTCTTCCAAATTGGCAGAATTTAAAGTGTTCTGTTATAATAGCAAAATTGTCCACCCACACAAAGCAATTTGAAAGCAGGAGAACTAATTGTTAGTATAAGATGCATATGACAGAGAAGAAACAATAAGGGAAGCTGATAGTTGCTTCTAGTTGGAGCATTTTAATCAGTGGCAGGATTAGCTGCATGACAAAAGCATAATTATTCTAATAAAAATTGAAAAATAAATAATGAACATGTAGCTCAACATTTTAAAGGATTACCTCATTCTTATAATTATTCCACTTCAACAAAATAATTGAGATTTACACTGTAAGTATATCTTAACCGCAGCCTCCAGCCCATTCAATAATCCTTTAAATACAGTTTTCTTGTATTTAATCAAACCAATTTTAATATTAATACTTTAATATACCGTATTTGCCGGCGTATAAGACGACCCCCCACTTGGAGGCATGTTTTTCAGGGCAAAAAAGTCGTCTTATATGCCGGCAAATACGGTAATATGTAAAGAAATAATGAAGTTTCTGTGATAAACCACATTAATATTGTGTGTATGTCTATTTAGAAAATGTACTAAACTTCAACATCCGTTTGAATATATTTTTCTTATGTTATGTAGAAAGGCTGTATAGAGAACATCTATTCAACCTATGACTCAGTCTGTTTAGATCATTACAAAAGCACACCAATACGATTTGCTCTTCATTTTCAGCTGTAATAATGGGGCTATCATTATTCATTTGGGTTCTGTCCCACCTGAACAACCATGAATAACAACAATAACAATAACAAGATAATGAGACCATGAAAACGCTATTTCTTTTCTTTGATTTTGTAAGCTGCCCAACTCCAACTAACTGTGAATGCATAAAATTATACTTTATGCCTCCACAATAGCCTGTCCATCATTTTGTACATGCATAAAATATTCCATTGCAAAACAATGAATATGTGAAACCACCACAGATAATGTTTGTTTTGTATTTTCAAATGGAATTACATCAATCATGTATAACAATGCCGTTGATAATGACAGCACCTTGTATTATCAAAGCCAATCCTAATATGTTTTCCATTGTATGTATGTCTTTGGAAAGCATGAATGTGTGTACAGAATGTGTGAAGAGTCCGGAACAAGCCATAAAGGAGCTGATAAATTGGTCCCACATTGAAAAGCCTGAAAAGATAGAGTTGGGCTTCTGTTACTAAAACAGCCTCTCCTCCGTACTGCAATTGATATAAAGGCATAACTTGGTAAAACCAAAGTTTTTAATTCTACGAAGGATTATTAGGAAAGCAAGTTTAGCCACTACCTCAAATCTCATTTCCTGGCTCAATCCAGTGATGGAATTTTGACTGGCTGGAGAAAGAAACAATGAAGTTTCTTTCACCTATTCTCCATTTTCTGCAATCTGGAGAAAAAAGCCAAATCAAGAAAAATATTAGAAACAGGAAGAGCCTGCATATAAACAATCAGTTGGAGGCCTAAATAGTCTCTGTCCAAAATCGTTTTTAGTGAATATATTGTAACTCAAAAAGATTATAAATCATAGTTTCACAGACTGATTGATTTATTTGAAATTCAATAGGTGTAAGAATTGCCTTTCTTTGAATTCATAACACTTTCATTTTTCAATAAGCTCCTTTTCATATCTATAGTTTTGGCTTTACTATGAAACATAACAAAATATCTCATTAAAACCTTTTCCCCAAGCATGATATCCCTGTGAATTCAGTAATTTTCTGTTACCATACATGGGGAAACCAAGTGTTAAGTGTGTCTTTGTGACACTGGCTACACATCAATTCAAGTGACAAAAATGTGGAGGGATTACTTTAATTTACAATTTGTTGAGGTTTGGGTATGCAGTGTCAGGGGAAAAACCAGCAAGCTTATTCCACTTGTCTGTAATTGGTAATCCAATAGGTGACTATTTCAGAAAGATTAAGTCTAATATATAACGCTGAATACAGGAATCATAGCATGAAATTTATAATATGTTGATACGGGATGCAAGGAAATACTGAATTCCAGGAATAATCTACTTGAATAAAGATGAAATGCAATTGAAAGAATATTTCTGACTGTGCAGAAAATGACTGTAAAAGGCTGAGCAATTTCTTTTAAGTGCTTAGTGCTCTGAGGGCAAAAGACTAGTATAAAGGCATTTCAAGATAGAATACTAGAAAAGATCCGTGCTAGACAGCAATGTCACTCTTTGGGGCAATGAACTTTCTTACATTTTATCAGCTATCTCTAGTTCAGAGCTGAGCTCATCACCCCTAATAGATTCTGACTTTGTCTTAGAAACAGTCTTTTTTTTCCAAAAGAATTTTATTGGTTTTTACAAATTATAATAGGGGAAAGGGTATATAGGGTATGCATTTATATATTTTCGAGCTTCCATGTCAGAAAAGGTGGTTACATCCAGGTCTTCATACATCAAATTGTTAAGTAAATAGTGGTAAGATATATATATATATATATATCACATTTTAAAATTCATACATTCAATCTTGCATTTTGCAATAACATCCGTTTCAAGAATTACAGTAGTTCAAAGTTAATTATTTTTGAGATCTGAGTCTCTTTGCTATTGTCTCCTCCTCCTCCCTCCCCCCAATGGGCAGCGCCATGGCTCCTCTCGTTCCTTCTTCTTCAACTCCCAGGATCGAGGAATGTTTTTTAAGAAAGAACATTCTGGCTCTGGCTCTGCTATTGTTTTAATTCTAATCCTGCCTCCATCCCAGAATACCAACATTCCTTCCGGCATTAACCATTTGAACCAGATTCTGTTTTTATATAAAGTTTTTGACAAGAAGGAATATTTCATTCTCATTTCTCTAATTTTTTTTTTGGAATCTGCTTCAATATGAAAATGTCTTTTTGTTCATACTTCAAAGGCCTCTCCCGTTGCACCCTCAGTATCTCATCCCTTGTGGACCTCCTTAAGAATTTAACATGAATCTCTCTGGGTACTTCATTTATTCTAGCATATGCTGAGTTAATTCTATAAATTAAATCTATTTCCCCCCAAAGGTATTCTTTATTTTTTTAAATATAATCTGCTAAAATCTCACTCATCAAATCTCTGAGGTCTTCTCCTTCTTTCTCAGGAATGTTCTAAAACCTGAGTAAGAAAGACATTCTTTCAAATTCAAACTTAGACATATGTCCAGAAAATTCTGCTGTTTGTTTTTGCAATTCCTTTATCTCCCCTTTCATCTCGGCTGCCCCCTCCTTCAACTCTCCAATTTCTTGTTCGTGGGTTGTTGTAGTTCTTTGTGCCACCAGCAATTCCATTCTTATGTCCATAAGGTCTTTCCGCATTTCTTGTATTTCTTTCATTATATCATGTAGCGTTGGTTCTTGAATATCTTCTCTAGCCGCCTCTTTTTGTAACATTGTGGTGATTTTCCCCTGCTGTAAAATGGGGCTGGCTCTGGCAGATGATGGGGCCGAGGAGGACTTTGCAGCTGGTGGCTTTTTTAGAGGCATTTATAGTTTGAAGTTTTAAAATGCAATAAAAATGGCGTCGAGGAGTAAGCAGTCGGTGAAGTCCGAGATATCGGAAATATACTTAATCAGTATTTAATCTTCTTCTTTTATAATATCCAGAGAGTTAATTGTCCAGTAAATCCGCAGGTAAAAAATAAAAAAAAGGTCCACTTATTGGGAAGGGTTTCTTGGGAAGGCTTGTAAATAATTTCTCCTTAATTTTTAACAAGTTGGAGGAATGAAATCATCAGTCAGTGAAAGTTTTCCACTAGGAACAAAGAGAATGCCATTTTGCCGCCTCCGCGCAGGGAAGGAGAAGAAAGTAAAAGTTTCCATTTTTAAACGAGAGACAGATACAATGTTGCTAGCTGTAAATTCATGGTTGAAACATAGTTTCTTTTAGATGGTTGTGAACGGATGATATTTATCCTCAATCTCCTTCATCTGGAGAACGTATTAAGCAGCCGCTTTTTACGAGGGTTTTTTTTTACAGTTAAACTTCCCCCTCTATTTTTCTTTCTATAGAAGATTGAATGAAAGTAAATTCAAAACTCACAATTCACATTTTTTTGAAAAGGAGTCCCTGGTGTAATCCTCCAAGACCGGCACTTCAGCCCAACTCCTCATTTCTGCATTTTCCCAGCTGGCGTTGGCGAGGAGGATCCCTCCCCCCCGCTTTCAGCTCCTCTGCTCCTAGAGCAAAGTGGGCAAAGGCACCCCGCCAATTGCCATCGATACGGGGGCCCCCACAGCCACTCGTATGGCAGAGAGTTAGCACAAACTCTCTGAGCCCCCGGGGGGGCTAGTCGAAGAAGCAAGCGGCAGAAGCACCCGAAAATGCTTCTGTCGCCTTCGGAAGCCAGAAGTTGAAAAATCGTCTTTGAAACAGTCTTATATAGGTAGTCCTCGATTTACAGCAGTTCGTTTAGTGATTGTTCAAAGTTACGATGACACAAAAAATATGACTTATGACCATTTTTCACAGTTATGACCTTTCTAGCATCCCCGTGATCATGTGATCAACATTCAGACACTTGGCAATTGATTCATATTTATGACCACTGCTGTGTCCCAAGATCATGTGACTACACTTTGCGACATTCTGACAAGCAAAGTCAATGGGGAAGCCAGATTCACCTAACTAGGTTACTAACTTATCGACTGCAGTGATTCACTTAACAACTGAAGCAAGAAATGTCATACAATGGGGCAAAATTCACTAAACAAAGTCTTACTTAACAACAGAAATGATGGGCTCAGTTCAAATTAAAAAAATAAACTACCTGTAATCTCTATTAGAAATTGATAGAAATTGATATTAGAAGAGAGAGAGAGAGAGAATCAAGGACTGTACCAGTTGTCCTTGACTTACGACCACAACTGAGACCAAATTTTTTGTTGCTAATTGAAACATTTGTTAAGTGACTTTTGCTCCATTTTGCAACCTTTCATGCTATTAAGGGAATCATTACAGTTGTTAAGTTAGTAACATGGTTGTTAAGTGAAACTGGCTTCCTCATTGACTATGCTTGTCAGAAGGTCACAAAAGATAATCACATTGTATCAGGACATTGCAACTGTCATAAATATGAACCAGTTGCCAAGAACCCAAAATTTTGATCATGTGACCATAGGGATGCTGCAACAGTTCTAAGTGTGAAAAATGGTCATAAGTCACTTTTTTCAATGTCGTTGTAACTTTGAACAGTCACTAATTGCGGAGAAGAAGCATCGTCTTCTCTGCAAAAGCATCCAGGCGGGTGGGCGGATGCTGCCACTACTATTGGTTTGCCCAATCCGGGCCAAACCGGGATCAAGCCACCTTTGTATGGCATGTATGTCACTGGTGGTAGGTGGAGTCGTATCTGCCACACATGCGAGAGGGGCGGGGAGAGAAAGTTTGTCACCGAGCTTATTGATATGTGGATAGGCAGCCACCAGGAAACCTTAAGTTTTATTGTTGCTCCTGCAATGGAGCAAAGAATCCACTCAAATCCATTTTTGAAGATTTGGGAATACTTTTACTAGTTACAAAAAGAATGCAGTGAAATTCAAGCAAGGTCTGAGATATTTGCGCATGAAAGTATACATATCAAGCATTGTCCATCCCCTTTCCCCTATAACCTCCCAAGCCACTGTCCAATGCAAAAAAACCTTTGATGTCATGTGGGTTGCATCTTCAAGAGCATCATCAGAATGGTATGTTGACCTTGGCTACTGTCCGTATCAAGCTCCTGGCTCCAAACACCTCCTGCAACATTTAATACCCAAACCCCACAGCCCCTCTCTCCCCCTTTCTATAACAGCCGAAGCAAGCAATAAAGCGGAGGCTGACATAGAGAGAAAGAGAGAATGAGAGAGAGAAAGAGGGGGGGAGACATAGAGAGATGAGAAAAAGTGAGGGAGAGAGAAAGAGATGAGAGCCAGAGAGAGAGAGGGAGAAAGAGAGATGAGAAAGAGAAAGAGGAGGGACAAAGATCGAGATGAGAGAAAGAGAGAGAGACCTATTTAAGTGGACCTTGTTGTTAAATGAACCTTATAGTCATTAAGCAAACACTGTGGTTGTTAAACAAGTCCATTTTCCCCAATGGGCATTTTTAACCAAAAACCAGAAGAAATTGTTGAAAACTGGTTAAAAAAAATAGAAAACTTCAGTCACATGACTGTGTGGGATGTTGTAACTAGTCATACACATAGACTGTGTGTGTGTGTGCACGTGTGTGTGTGCACACACACACATGGCTGTCAAAACTCCAAAAACAGGTCAAGTACATCTGGGGAGGTCAATCGTAAATTTATTTATTTATTTTAATTCTATTTATTTCCCGCCGTTCTCCACGAGGGACCCAGGGCGGCGCACAGGAATTTAAAACTTATAAAACAAAATATACAAAATTTAAAAGCATATTTAATTAAACAATCCTATGCTAAAACCAAATTAAAACCCCAATTTAAAACTATCTAAAATAGCCCCAGCGGGAGGTTAGGCTAGGCCGGCTTGCTGAAAAAGATGTGTCTTTAGACACTGGTGGAAGAAGCGGAGGTCTGAGATGGTACGAAGTTCAGGAAGGAGGTCGTTCCAAAGGGCAGGGCCTGCCACAGAGAAGGCTCTTACCCTGGGTGTCGCCAGATGGCATTGCCCGGCCGACGGCACCCTGAGAAGGCCCTCTCTGTGGGAGCGGATCGGCCGTAGGGATGTATGGGGCAGGAGACGATCACGCATGTAACTAGGCCCTGAGCCATGGAGCGATTTAAAGATGGTCGTCAGAACCTTGAAGCGCACCCGAAAGACCACAGGAAGCCAGTGCAGCTCGCGCAGGATAGGTGTTATATGGGAGTATCTCGGAGCTCCCGTTATTACCTGCGTGGCCGCATTCTGGACTAGCTGTAGCTTTCGAGTGCACCTCAAGGGAAGCCCCATGTAGAAATTAGAACACTTCCTAAGCAACCGGCCATTAAGCGAGGACCACTTGTTTTTGGTTTGCCTGAAGAGTTCAGAGCTGTATGGCATCTGGATGGATGGATGGATGGATGGATGGATGGATGGAAGGAAGGAAGGAAGGAAGGAAGGAAGGAAGGAAGGAAGGAGAGGGAGGGAGGGAAAAGTGAATGACATATAGTTGCATGGATGGATGGATGGATAGATAGATAGATACATACATACATACATATATGAAGGGAGAGAAGAAGGAAGGGAGTGAGAGAGAAAAAAAAGGAGAGGAAGGAAGGACCACAAAACCAGGCACTAGTGGTAGCTTCAGAAGACCCTTTGAAAAAGCACAACAGGGCTGGAAGTGATCTCGGAGGTCCAACCCCCTGCACCAGCAGGAAACCTTATATTGTCTGAATTATTTTGGTGCCTCTAACAGAGAGGAAAATTGCCAAAAAGGAGAAGGAGTTTAGTAGACAAGGCTGCCATGCAGAGGAAGGCAGAAGTAGTCCTTGACTTATGACCACAATTGAGCCCAACATTTTGGTTGCTAAACAAGAGCGTGAGTTTCATCACATTTTAGTCAATCCATGACATCTCCTGGCTCTAACAGTCATGTGCAGGCTAGGGAAGAACATCTGAAGGCCTGTGTAATGTTCTAATGTACAGAAGGTATAGTTAAATGTGTGGCAGAAAGTGGGCTCTAGGTGTGTTTTACCAAATGCAGTAAGGTTGAATGTGTATAGTTTTAGAAGAGCTGTGTGTATGGTGTGTGTGTGTGTGTGTGTGTGTGTGTATGCATACACATACAGTATATATATTAGATAATGTATATTTTTGTGTGCCTATACATACTCTATACCCATGATGGCGAACCTATGGCACGGGTGCCATAGGTGGCATGCAAAGCCATTTCTGAGGGCACACCAGATGTTGCCCTGTCAGCTCCAGCGCACATGAGCATGCTGGCTAACTGATCTTCAGCCTTGATTTTCAGCCATTTTTTGCCCTCCTGAAGCCTCCAGAGGGAGAAAAATGGCCCAATGGGCAACCTGGAAGTCTATTCCTGAACTTCCAGTTTGAGTGTTCGGCCTTTTTTCGCCCTCCCCAGGATCCTAGAAAGCTTCTGGAGCCTTGGGAGGGCGAAAAAATGGATCTACCAGGCCCACCGGAAGTCAGAAAATGGGCTGTTTCCGGCCTCTGGGGGAGGCCATTTTTGCCCTCCCCAGGGTCCAAAAAAGCTATGTGTACATACACTGGACAACAGGAGGTGTCACACATGTATTCTCAGGGGGCACGGCATGGGAGGCATTAAATTATGGGGGTGGGCACACAAGCGTGCACAATAGCGCAAGCGTGTGTGCTTTAGGCCCCCGAGGCAAAAAAGGTTCGCCATCACTGCTCTATACTATGTAATATGTGTGTACACATATGGTTTATATACATAGGATTAATAGTATATTTTGGATGTTCAGAAGTAGTAAATAATTAGACAGAGAAATTGTATCTCATTGAGGCCCTTGAGGTGAGGAGAGGCCAGGCAAGGCACCCCTTTATGTGAGTGACATCAAGTTGACCACACCCACCCAGTCACATGACCAACCAGCTATGCCCATCCAGTCACATGACCGAGTCACATGACCATGAAGCTATGCCCGCCCACTCGCATGACCAACAAGCCATGCCCACTGACCCATGACCAACAAGCCATGCCCATGAAACAAACCACACCCACAGAACCGGTAGTAAAAAATTTAGATAGAAGTTAAAATGTTGTTCACGGCAGTTAGCAGATATTTCACTTGTTTGCTATGCACTTCATGAATGATAGGTAGTCTTTTTCTTTCTACATTTTCTTTGATGTGGTTTTCAATTTTTTCTTTCAGCATTTTTGCTAGATCACTTAGCTCTACACTTTCAAGTTGTTGCACAGGAAGGTCTTTGTACTGTATGTCTGTTATGGTTATGGTTATGGTTATGGTTATGGTTATGGTTATGGTTATGGTTGTTGTTGTTGTTGTTGTTGTTGTTGTTGTTGTTGTTATTATTATTGTTATTATTATTATTATTATTATTATTATTATTATTATTATTATTATTATTATTATGTGGTTAATCTTTGGTGAGATTCACAGCCTTTGGTGCTGGTTGGTAGCTCAACAGCTCGAGTCCTAACCAAGGACCTAGGAACTGTCAAGGTAACATCGGAGGATAGAAGCTCTTCCAAGCAGGGTGGCCCTTTGTAGAGTCAGAATGCGCAAACCTAGAATCTCCACATAGCGCGGCAGCCCCCTAGGTATTGCTCCAAGGGCTCCAATCACAATCGGGACAACACACGACTTCCTCCTCCACAGTCGCTCAACTTAAATTTGCAAGTCCTGGTATTTTGTGGTTTTTTTCTTACTGCTTATTTTCAATTCGTGCATCACCAGGTATTGCAATGTTAATGAACCAAACTTTTTTCTTTTCAACTATTGTTATGTCAGGTGTGTTGTAGGTCAAGTGCCTGTCAGTCTGAATTCTGAAATCCCACAAGATCTTGACTTTCTCATTCTCTAAAACTTTCTGAACCTGATGTTCCCAGTGGTTTTTGCTGTACTCAAATCCAAGCTTCTGGCACAATTTCCAGTGAATGATCTTAGCAACGTGGTCATGGCGTTGTAGGTAGTCAGTTTGTGAAATTTTGCTGCACCCACTGATCAGGTGGTCGACTGTCTCATCTTTCTCATTACAGAGACGACATTTGCTGTTGGTGGTAACATGTTGAATTTTTGCCTTCATGCAGTTTGTGGCTAAGGCTTGTTCTCGAGCTGCCAAAATAAAGCCTTCTGTTTCTTTTTTCAGTACTCCCGATCTTAACCAGTTCCAAGTTAGTTTTTGGTCAGCTTTGTCTTCAGTACTTTTGAAGTATTGGCTATGCATAGCTTTGCTTTTCCAATTTTCAGCTCGTTTCTCAATTACTTCTTTCTTATATTCAGCTTTTGACTTAGTTGTCTTCAAAAGGCCTCCTTTATTTACTTCCTTAATCATTGGTTCTTCACTTTTCTGGATGTAATCATTCAAGCTGTGTCTTTCTTCTTCTTTCTTGTGTCTTTCTTATTATTTCTTTCTTGTTATTTCTTTCTTATTATTTCTTTCTTATTATTATTTCTTATTATTTCTTATTATTATTTCTTATATTATTTCTTTCTTATTATTTCTTTCTTGTGTCTTTCTTCTTCTTCTTCTTCTTCTTCTTATTTTTTCATTTTATTATTATTATTATTAATCTTTGGTGAGATTCACAGCCTTTGGGGCTGGTTGGTAGCTCTACAGCTTGAGTCCTAACCAAGCACCTGGGAACTGTTAAGGTAACGTTGGAGGATGTAAGCTGTTCCAAATAGGTTGGTTTTTTGTAGAATCAGAATGCTCAAAGTCCGATAAATTTAGAATTTCTAAATAATAATAATAATAATAATAATAATAATAATAATAATATAATAATATTTAATACTTGTAGACCGCTCCCTCTCCCCATAGGGACTTGGGGCGGTGCACAGGAAGAATAAAAACAGCAAATATACAAACATTTAAAAACAAATTAAACCTATACCTGTGCTAAAAATCCCCATTAAAACTAAGTTAAACTAAAATAACATTCCCAATTAAATATAATACCCCATAGACAGAGAGACTATCCTAGGCCGGCCAGACAGAAAAGATGTGTTTTTAATTTTAGACGGAAGGAGCGGAGGTCCGTGGTCGTTCTAATGTCGGGGGGCAGGTCGTTCCAGAGGGCTGGGCCCGCCACAGAGAGAGCCCTTGCCCTGGGCGTCGCCCGCTGACAAAGTCTAGTGGACGGCACCCGGAGAAGTCCCTCTCTATGGGAGCGAATCGGCCGTGAGGATGTATGAGGCAGGATCCGATCCCGCAGATAGCTAGGTCCCAAGCCATGGAGCGCTTTAAAGATGATGACTAACACCTTGAAGCGCACCCGGAAGATGACAGGCAGCCAGTGCAGCTCGCGCAAGAGCGGTGTTACATGGGTAAACCTTAAGGTTTACCCTTGAGGTTCCCATAATTGCTCGCGTGGCTGCATTCTGGACTAGCTGAAGTCTCCGGGTGCACCTCAAGGGGAGCCCCATGTAGAGAGAGTTACAATAGTCCAGTCGGGATGTCACGAGCGCATGAGTGACTGTGCGAAGGGTGTCCCGATCCAATAGGGGGCGCAATTGGCGGACCAGGCGAACCTGGTAAAATGCCCTCCTGGCCACGGCTGTCACTTGATCTTCCATGGACAGCCGGGCATCTAGGAGGACACCCAAGTTGCGTGCCCCATCCACAGGGGCAAGATGTTCGCCCCCTATGGGCAGCGATGGAATTAGCTGGTTGAATCGGGCAGCCGGAAACCACAGTCACTCGGTCTTGGTCGGGTTGAGCCTGAGTCCGTTACTTCCCATCCAGATCCGTACGGCTTCCAGGCACTGGCACATCACCGCTACGGCATCGTTGGGGTGGTTTGGGGTAGATATATACAGCTGAGTGTCATCAGCGTAGAGATGGTACTCTACCCCAAAACCACGGATGATCTCACCCAGCGGCTTCATATATGTGTTGAACAGGAGAGGCAAGAGGACCGACCCCTGAGGCACCCCACATGTGAGGGGTCTCGAGGTCGACCTCTGCTCTCCTGCCAACACAAATTGCGATCGGCCAGAGAGGTAGGAGGAGAACCACCGTAAAACGGTGCCTCCCACCCCCAACCCCCCCAGCCGATGCAATAGGATACCATGGTCGATGGTATCAAAAGCCGCCGAGAGGTCTAATAGGACCAGGATGGAGGAACAACCCCCATCTCTGGCCCTCCAGAGATCATCGACCAACGCGACCAATGCCGTCTTGGTGCTATGCCCGGGCCGAAAGCCGGACTGGCGCGGGTCTAGATAATCAACTTCCTCCAGGTGACGGGGAAACTGTTGTGCCACCACACTCTCAACAACCTTCGCCAAAAAGGGAAGGTTGGAGACTGGACGATAGTTGTTTAATAGAGCTGGATCCAAAGAGGGCTTCTTAAGGAGGGGCCTCACCATAGCCTCTTTTAGGGAAGCAGGCAAGGAACCCTCACTTAAGGATGCGTTGACAACCTCTTGGAGCCAGCCTCGTGTCACCTCCCAGGATGCCAGTACAAGCCAGGAGGGGCACGGGTCCAATAAACATGTGGTGGCTCGCAGTCGCCCATGTAACCTGTCCATATCCTCGGAAGTAACGGAGTCAAACTCCTCCCAAACAAGATCTGTCTCGTGGCATCCCACTGGGCCATCAATGGGGGCTAGCTCGTTCTGTATCTAAGCGATACAAATAGCGAGGTAGCCCTTTAGGTATTGCTCCAAGGGCTCCAATTACAATCAGGACAATACACAATCTCTTTTTCCACAGTCACTCAACTTCAATTTGCAAGTCCTGGAACTTTGTGACTTTTTCTTGCTGTTTATCTTCAATTCGTGCATCACCAGGTATTGTTGTAATTCGTGCATCTGTTGTGCTACTTGTTGTTTTCCCACAAATTCTTCCAGAATTTAAGAGCTTTCTCTTTATCAGGCTTCTCATTTGTTGTTACTCCACCTGCACTTTCTAAGCTCTTATAAAACTGGTGCTGATTTGCTCTGAACTGTGAGTTTTCCTTGAACTGAGTTGCTCGGTTTTCATACCATTTAATCTTTTTAGCAATGGCAACAACTCTCTGCTTCAGCTCTTCAATTACTACCACAATCTTCTTATTCTCTATGGAACAAAGTTTATAAAGAATTTGGAAAAAGGAAGATTAAAAAGAAAGGGGGGGGTTTTCAAATGGCGAATAACTGGAAAGATAATGGCTAAAAAGAAAATCTGTGATCCTTTGATGATTAATAATTAGTTAGATTGTGTCTAGAATATCATTGAAGGATTATTAGTTAATTAATAGCCATTTACAATAAGACTAATTAACAATAATGTTATAGTTTACTGATATATATCTATCTTTTTATGCGTTATTGATGAGCTATTAATGTAGAAATTAGGAACTATTCTAGGATAGCGAAATAATTATAATTGATACTGGTTGATAATGGTAACTGAAATATTGATGATTAATAATTAATTAGACGGTTTGAGAATATCATTGTATGTATATGTGTATGTTAGTTGAGAATAGAAAACAGATATTATTAGGGTACTGTTTCAAAAATAGGTTTGAAGAAGAAGATAGATTAAATTTGGAACACTAGATAAGAATTTTGCAGTACTGATATGAAGAAACATGATGAAACCTTTGATTTATAAATTTACAAAATTAGATTATTCATTAATGATAACCATTTTAGAGATACATAGAAGCCGGTATGCTTTCTAAAGGATGTATTGTAGAGTGACGATTCTCTTTTTTATCTTTACTTTTCTGTCTTATTGATGCAATGCCATCTTATACTTTTGTTCCACACATAAAAGAATGTAAAAACAATCAATTAAATTTGAGTTGAGATATAATAATTGCAAGAATGGATATGGAAGAAATATATGGATTATTGTAATTAACTAATATAACTTTTATGATTTCTAATTTGTAAGGAAAGATGATATCTTGCTGGTGGAATGTCATTTTATATTTTTGATTTCACATATAAAAAGATGTTTTGACAATTAATTAAATTGAGGCTTAGAATTAATAATTGTAAAATTAATATGGAAAAAATGTATGGAATTTTGTGATTAATTGAAATAATTTTTATGATTTGTAATTTGTAACGAAACATGGCTTCTTATGTTTTTCTTTTTTGAATATGTCTGCCTTATTTCTGGGTTTTTTTCAAAATAAACAAAAAAAAATTAAAAAAAATTCTTCTTATTCTCCTGCTTGTTCTTTAGCTGATCTTGCCTTAGGTTCTTCAAGCTGCTCAAGTCCACAAAATTTTTTGATCTTAAATTCCAACCGAATTTGCCACTTAGGCTTCCTCTTCTTGCCTCTTTTGTATTTTCAAACCCAATTCTTTGGTGGTTATGAAGGCTGCTGCATACATCAACTGGTTTGTTTCAGCTAATGTAGTGGTTCGAATGGTTTGCACAGCCTCATTTACCTTTTTTAGTACCTTTCTCAATTCTTTCTGGTCCACTTAGTTCAGCTTTGGCAAATGTGTTCTTTCAGCATCTTCCATTTGATGCTTTATTTATTTTATTTTTATTTTATTCAATTTATATCCCGCCCTTCTCCAAAAGGGTGGCGCACAGGAATTTAAAAGAATATACAAAAATAATACAACACATATAAATTTTAAAAAACTATTAAACAGCAAAACCTGTGTTAAAACCAATTAAGACCCCCAATTTAAAAACTATCTAAGATTAGTCACAGCGGGGGCTATGTTAGGCCGGCTTGATGAAATAAATGTGTTTTTAAACACTGGAGGAAGAGGCGGAGGTCGGTGATGGTGCGGAGTTCAGGGGGTAGGGCCCGCCACAGAGAAGGCCCTTCCCCTGGGTGTCGCCAGCCGGCATTGTCCGGCCGATGGCACCCAGAGAAGGCCCTCTCTGTGGGAGCGTATCGGTCTAAGGGATGTATGGGGCAGAAGACGGTCTCGCATATAGCTAGGTCCCGAGTCATGGAGTGCTTTGAAGATGGTCGTCAAAACCTTGAAGCGCACCCGAAAGATCACAGGAAGCCAGTGCAGCTCGCGCAGGATCGGTGTTATGTGGGAGCATCTAGGGGCTCCCGTAATCACCCGCGCGGCTGCATTCTGTACTAACTGTAGCTTTCGAGTGCACCTCAAGGGAAGCCCCATGTAGAGAGCATTGCAGTAGTCCAGTCGAGATGTCACGAGGGCCTGAGCGACTGTGTGAAGGGCAGCCCGGTCCAGTAAGGGGTGCAATTGGCGCATTAGGCGTACCTGATGAAACGCCCCCCTGGCCAGGGCCACCACATGGTCTTCCATGGAAAGCCGGGAATCCAGGAGGACACCCAAATTGTGCGCCCTCTCCACGGGGGCCGGTGTTTCGCCCCCAATGGCCAGAGTTGGAGTAATCTGGCTGAACCGGGGTGCCAGAAACCACAGCCACTCAGTCTTGGACGGGTTGAGCTTGAGTTTGTTACTACCCATCCAGATCCGTACGGCTTCCAAACACCGGGACATCACCTCAACGGCATCGTTGGGGTGGTCTGGGGTGGAGATGTACAGCTGAGTATCATCAGCATACAGATGATATCCCACCCCAAAACCACGGATGATCTCACCCAGCGGCTTCATATATGTGTTGAAAAGGAGGGGCGAGAGGACCGACCCCTGAGGGACCCCACATATGAGGGGCCTCGAGGCCGACCTCTGCCCCCCTGCCAACACATATTGCGACCGACCAGAGAGGTAGGACAAGAACCACCGCAAAACGGTGCCTCCCAGCCCCAACCCAGTGGGCAATTGAGCACTATCTGTTGGTGCTTGTTTTTCAGTGCTTCCTTGTTCTTTATCTTCATCTATTTCAGCAACCTCTTCCTCCCTTTTTTCCTCAGTTTGCTTTTGAGTCTGCAAATCATTCTTTTTTTTTTATAAGAATTTTATTAGTTTTACAATTTTATAAAAGGAAAGGGGTAAATAGGATATTTTTAACAATATTTTAGAGCTTCCATGTCGGTGCTGGTGACCGCCTCTGAGTCTTCTTACAATATCATTTTCAGCAAAAAGTAAAAAAAGGTAGAAAAGGATACATACATTTCATATCTCAAATTTCATAAAATAAAATTTCATACATTCAATTATTTTATTTCTATAAACATCCTTAACAGGAATTACCATATATATATGGTAAGGGGAGGAGACTTAACGTCATCCCTCTTTATTTTCAGCCCTTAAAAATCTAACATATATATATATATGAGAAAAATCACTTTTGTGACCTCAGCCCCTTTGCTATTGTTTCTTCTTCTTCCACCCCACCAGTGGGCATAGCCGTGGCCCCTCCCGTTCCCATATCATCGTCATCTAGGATTGAGGAGTGTTTTTTAAGAAAGACCTGGGCCTCGTCTACTGTTTTCATTCTAATTCTTCCTCCCTCCCAGAATATCAACATTCCTTCTGGCATCAACCATTTAAACCAAACCCCCTTTTTGTGTAATTTTTTGGATAAGAAGGAATATTTCCTTCTTATATCTCGAATTTATTTTGGGATTTGCTTTAATATGGCTATCTCGTTCTGTTGATATATAATAATAATAATAATAATAATAATAATAATAATTTAATTTTATATCCCGCTCTCTCTCCCCAAGGGGGACTCGAGGCGGGGCACAGGCAATTAAAATACAAATAAGACCACAGACAAAATACAAAATACAAAATAAAAAATGGATTAAATTGATCCTGCGCTAAAACCCATAAACTAAACTAAAAATACCCCTAAAACCCCTAACCTAAAAAGAGACTACCCAAGGCCGGCCAGGCGAAAAAAGTGTGTCTTTAATTTTAAGCGGAAGGAGCGGAGGTCCGTGGTTGTCCTGATATCGGGGGGAAGGTCGTTCCAGAGGGCTGGGCCCGCCACAGAGAAGGCCCTTCCCCTGGGCGTCGCCCGCTGACAAAGTCTAGTGGACGGCACCCGGAGAAGTCCCTCTCTGTGGGAGCGAATCGGCCGTGAGGATGTATGGGGCAGGATCCGATCCCGCAGGTAGCTAGGTCCCGAGCCATGGAGCGCTTTGAAGATGGTAATTAACACCTTGAAGCGCACCCGGAAGACGACAGGTAGCCAGTGCAGCTCGCGCAAGAGCGGTGTTACGTGGGCAAACCTAGAGGTGCCCATAATTGCTCGCGCGGCTGCGTTCTGGACCAACTGAAGCCTCCGGGTACACCTCAAGGGGAGCCCCATGTAGAGAGAGTTGCAATAATCCAGTCGGGATGTCACGAGAGCATGAGTGACTGTGCGAAGGGCGTCCCGATCCAATAGGGGGCGCAACTGGCGTACCAGGCGAACCTGGTAAAACGCCCTCCTGGCCACGGCTGTCACTTGATCTTCCATGGACAGCCGGGTATCCAGGAGGACACCCAAGTTGCGCGCCCCATCCACAGGGGCAAGATGTTCGCCCCCTATGGCCAGCGATGGAGTCAGCTGGTTGAATCGGGCAGTCGGAAACCACAGCCACTCGGTCTTGGTCGGGTTGAGCCTGAGTCCGTTACTTCCCATCCAGATCCGCACGGCTTCCAGGCACTGGCACATCACCGCTACGGCATCGTTGGGGTGGTTTGGGGTAGATATATACAGCTGAGTATCATCAGCGTAGAGATGATACTCTACCCCAAAACCACGGATGATCTCGCCCAGCGGCTTCATGTATGTGTTGAACAGGAGAGGCGAGAGGACCGACCCCTGAGGCACCCCACATGTGAGGGGTCTCGGGGTCGACCTCTGCTCTCCTGCCAACACTCCATATCAACAGCCCTCCTCTTTGCGCTCTCAGGATCTCATCCCTTGTTGACCTTCTTGTAAATTTGATATGTATCTCCCTTGGTACATTGTTTATTCTGGCATATGCTGAATTGATTCTGTAAATTAAATCAATGTCCCCCCAGATACATTCTTTATTTTTTTTTGGTATAATCTGCTAGGATTGTAGCCATTAATTCTCTTAAATCTTCTGTATCTGACTCAGGAACATTCTGGAATCTTAAAAAGAAAGACATGCATTCAAAATCCATTCTAGACATATGACCTGTAATATCTGTAATTTCATTCTTAAAATCCTTTATCTCTTCCCTCATCCCAACTGCCCCGCCCTCCAACCCCTCGATTTTTTGTTTATTATTTGTTATTTCTCTCTGTGCCTCCAAAAGTTCCAGCTTTGTGCTTAAATTGTCTTTCCGAATTTGTTGCATTTCATTCATTATTCTCTGGAACATCTCCTCTATCGATGGTGATTTCACTTCTGTTGCTTCTGTTTCCTTCTGGAGGAGTTCAGTAATTTTTGGCTGTGAGGTTGGACTTGGTCTTGAAGATGTAGGAGCAGATTGTGATTTGCCTGATGGAGGCTTTCTTGCTGCCATGGTTAAAAGTGTTAAATCTTTTTGAGAACAAAGAAAGAAAGATGGCGCCGGTGGGCTGACAGTCCGTGAAGTCAGAGACAAAGGAACAAAGAGAAAGTCTTATCAAAGTTCAGTTAGCGTTTGTAAAGATCAAGGAGAGAAAACCAATTGTATTTTCCCAAAGCAGGACCAAAATAGAAGGTTTCACAATAGGTGGTAACACTGAAAGTCACTAGAGTAGGCTCTTTTATGTATATTTTAAATTAGTCTTGTTTAGCTTATTAAGCCAGAGCAATGCTTGCAAACAGGAAACTTTCACTTCTGGAAACAAAGAAGGACCATCCTCCGCCCTGCTGGTAATGGTGAAAAAAGGAAATTTTGTTGCAGATCCATTTTAAATGTAACAAGCCTCAGGTGTTGTGTTTATACAGCAATTCCTTGTTTAGTAAAACATTTCCTTTAAAGCAGATCAAACGGATGTTATCTCACTCTCTCCCGGTCCCGGGGGTGATTTTACGATGCCGCTTTTATTTCCGAGGGGGAATTCCCCCTCTAAATTCTTCTATTCAAGAAGTTGAATGTAGAAGATTTAAAACAATTAACTCACATTCCATTTGCTTTTAGTCCAAAGCCTCGGCTCAGCCTTTCAGCTCCGGTAATTTCAGCTCACACAGGAAATCCTCCATTGTTCCAGCTCCTTCAGGGAAAGGGAATACACCTCCCGCACTCAGTCCTTCAACTCCTAGGGCGAAATGGGCCGCCCCCCCCAACTGCCATCAAGGTGGGGGCCTCTCCGCAGCCACTCTTACGGAGGGGGAGCGGCCGTGCCCCCCCTGCTCCCGAAGGTGCCCGTCAAAGGAACACAGCAGCGGACGCACTATAAAAGGCATCCGTCCACGTCTGAAACCGGAAACGCTCTCCGAGTCTGCAAATCATTCTTGATGTTACTCTTCTTTGTTAGTATACTCAGACCATTAGTTGCTTTCTTTTCAATTCCTGTTAATTCTTCTGTAGTGAAAAATTTGTGGCTCAGAATTACACTTTGTTGGTCCATTAGCCTTTGTTCACTGATATCACAGTCCATGTGGTTCACCTTCCAAATCTGATACATTCATTTTTGAAATCCATGTTTTGCTGGCTGAGACTGATAGTAAGCTTCCTTAATAGAGATGCTTTCTTCCCTTGTCCAGATTTTTTGCTTTTTTGCTTTTTCTTCCAGTAGCATGTGAGCTCCATGTCCTGGTTGCCTAGCAGAGGGAGCTGAGCCCTGTAGCTCATTTTGCACAGAATGCCCAGGAGCCATAGCATCCAACAGAACCCTTGTTAATCTGGGCGACGGTTCAGCCAGCATAAATTTCATTTTTTTCGTATTCACCATGTTTGAATGGTTTGTGGAGCAAATTGGATTTATGTTCATCTCCCTTTTGAAACCTGTTTTGTGGGAGCATCAACAGTATGTGTTCAAAATTCCAAAGGTATCCTCTTTTCAAAAATCTGAGAACATATTGTTTTTATAACAATTTCTTGTTCCTTAGTGTGTTTTTCTAAAATGATAATGGCCTGGATTAAAATATTAATCTGCCTGTCTGAAGAGACTCCCATTTGTACTTAGGCATTCAAAGGCCATGATTAATTTAATCTTCACAAAGATTACAGATTCTCTTATAATTTATCAACTCCTGCAGCTTTTTAATACTCTTTCAAACCTATTGTGCCTGCCAAAAATGTTGATTCTGTATTTAAAATGCTGTCTTTCAGGCTATTCACCCACTATATTCAAGGCATGGACTTTTTCAAAATAAAAGTAAATTGTAACTCTGTGGAACTTTTTTTAATAGTTTGGCATTTTACTATATTAAAATCTTCCTGGCAAATGGGTTTAAGCAATTTATTTCACCTAATAAATTGTGCTTATCTTGCTAGAACTAATCTGGAGACATGTAATCCCATTTAAATTGTACTGAAATCAGTGGACTAATTTAACTATATTTCAACATAAATATGTTGTATTATTTTGCTGTCTGAAACTAAAAATGCGAATAAAGATTTATGCTGGATTGATATACTTAAAAATTAACATGTAAAGAAAAGCAGTTCAGTTTTGAGCCTGGTCATAGTAGTCCACAAACCATGATTTGTGACTTAATGTTGTATCAGCAAATTTAATAGTAATTTATTGGATATACTTAACTCTGTCAATAAATCTCAAAATAGTAAGTCCTATTTAAAGTAAATTTATTCAAACAGTTCAGTATAATTAATTTTGACAAAACATTACTTCCTATGCTTGTTAAAGCATTAGAAAATGGATTTTAGGAATGTAAGAAAATAGGCCTATAAAGATAAATGCACTTTCCAAGATTTTTGTTTATATAGTTTAAACTTTATTGATGTGCAATTAGCATAGAAAATAATTCACTTCTGTAGAATTCAAATTTCAAAGTTACATGCTTTAAAAAGATGATGTCCATTAAATGGCTGATTCTTCTACTGGCCCAAATACTTCATTAAACTATCCTCTGATATTTAGAAACAACTCTAGATGGTCTTTGAATAGTTCCTTAATAGGAGAGATTTTTTGTGTGGAATATATTAAATATATTAATATATTTATAAATATTATATTAAAGGGAAATTCCCCATCCTCCACAAAATCATCTTTTAAGGCATGCATTTGTGGATATGTAAAGAAACTAACCTCATCTAGTGGTTAAGGTACCAGGCCTCAAGGCTGTGAGTTCTGGTTCCATCATAGTTTTAAAAGCTGGATAGGTAACTGGGCCAGTCACTCTTTCACATCTCACAATGTTAGACTTGGCCAAAAAAGCCGTTGCATCAATTCCTGTCACAAGCAAATGGATCAACACTCAGTTGATCAGAAGAAAAGCTGACCCTGCACTTGCAGGTAGATAGTAGGAAGAAAAAATTTGGCTGTATTTTTTTTCTCACTAAGAAGAAATCTACAATTCTCCACAGCAAAAATAGATGGTGAAAGTTTTATTGATGTCATATGCTAGAAGCCCTACTTATAAATCATATAATGAGAACATTTATAAAGTATTTAAGTCAGCTAGGGTTAACCTGGGACATCAGACTCTAGACAAATACAATATTTCTTGAAATATACTAAGCAGGAATATTTGTTGAGGAACCTGGGAGGTTACCAGCTTACCAGCTGAACCAATAAACACAATTGAATGTCATTTCTGGAATCCAAGCACAAAATCTATTAATCACCTTTTTTTTAAAAAAAAGCAGATTATTAAGTACACTGACTAATACAGCATAATTTTTTTTAGTTTATCTGAATTAGAGATTAAAAGATGAAATAGTAGCTGCAATCCACTGCAGGTGACACCTGCACTTAAATGAAGCATTTATTTATAACAGATTCTGAACATTACCTTCAGTATCTAGAATTTACAGAAAAACAGAATTACATAATTTAGAAAAGAGCACTCAATTTTCAATATGTTATGTAATCAGCTTCCAGCAACTTCCTTTTTAAGGCCTATGGAAGGACGGAAGGGCAAGTGTTAAGGTTAAAATTCTTTCAGAGCGAGAATCTGATTCCCAATGAATTCCTACTTTTATTATATATATGATGGATAAGGAGCTATCTGGAAGTTAAAAGGCAAGAAGAGAAAATATGTTTTTAAGAAGGAATCCAACAATAACTTAAGGAAAAGTTATTTATTTATTTCAAGGTCTGCTGCTCCCGCCAGCCAATGGACAACCACTCACTCACCGAGACATACATTGTGAAAAAAAGTAAAGGAAAGACAAGAAGAACAAGAAAGAGCAAAGCATAACAAAAATACTACAGCTCACATCTATTTTGCTTTTTTCACCAAACATTCATTTCTGACAAGAGGCCATCCACTATTACCTGTTTCTGTTCAATTTGGACTAGACAAAATAGTTTTCTCAAATTTTGGAAACAAGAGCTTCCATAAAACCTTGCATTGATTTGCTGATGGGAATTGAATTCAAAAACATCTGAAGACCGGCAGCAGCTGCTCCTTCCAATCCCCCCCTTCCTGAGCCTACACAAAGGTAATTACAGCTGGTGCTGGCCCGCAAATGATGCGGAATTGCCAAAATCAGATAGTTGTGGAGAGAATGCTAGGGCACTTCAGCTGAGGTGCTCTGTGGAGAGTAGGTTGCACAACTGGGTCAGCAGGGAGCTGCAGGAGAGGGGTCAAAGAGCCACATGCAGCTCTGAAGCCACGGGTTGCCGACACCCGACCTAGAGATAAAAAGAAGAAATATAATTTTGAAAGAACATAATATTATCTGTGGTTAATCTTTGGTGAGATTCATAGCCTTTGGTTCTGGTTGGCAGCTCAAATCCTAACCAAGGACCTAGGAACTGTTAAGGTAACGTCAGAGGATATAAGCTGTTCCAAGCAGGGTGGCCCTTTTTAAAGACAGAATGCTCAAGTCCGGCAAACCTAGAACCTCCACATAGCGAGGCAGCCCGCTAGGTATTGCTCCAAGGGCTCCAAAGTTCATTTTGATGTCACTGCTGAACAATTGAACTGTGTTGAGTATTGATTTAAGTTCAGTGGGGCTTTTCACATACAATTTAAAGTCATCTATGTATAGTAGATGGTTTATCTTGCCATATTGGCTTGAGATTTGGTATCCCAGTTTTGTGTTTCGTAGGATTATTGTCAGTGGAATTAATGCAATGTTGAACAGTAGTGGTGAAAGTGAATCCCCTTGGAAGATTCCTCGTCTGATGTTGACTTCACCAATGTTCCCCCCATTTGTTGTTAGAACTGTTTTCCATTTTTGCATATTTGCTTTATCATCATCATCATCATCATCATCATCATCATCATCATCATCATCATCATCATCATCATCATCATCATCATTATTATTATTATTATTATTATTATTATTATTATTATTATTATTATTATGTCAATCTTCGATGAGATTCACAGCCCTTGGGGCTGGTTGGTAGCTCAACAGCTTGAGTCCTAACCAAGGACTTAGGAACTGTCAAGGACCTCCCATGGGGACTTTTAGGTAGTTTTAAATTGGGTTTTAAAATTTGGTTTTAGCGCAGGATAGGATTATTTAATAGTTTTTTAAATTATATTTATTGTATTTTGTATGCTTTTTAAATTTCCTGTACGCCGCCCTGGGTCCTCTGTGGAGAAGGGCGGGATATAAATTTAAATAAATAAATAAATAAATAAATAAGTAATGTCGGAAGATATAAGCTGTTCCAAGCAGGGTGGCCCTTTGTAGAGTCAGAATGCTCAAGTCTGGCAAACGTAGAACCTCCACATAGCGAGGCAGCCCCCTAGGTATTGCTCCAAGGGTCGCTCAACTTCAATTTGCAAGTCCCAGTATTGGCTATGCATAGCTTTGCTTTTCCAATTTTCAGCTCGTTTCTCAATTACTTCTTTCTTATATTCAGCTTTTGACAGTTGTCTTTAAAAGACCTCCTTTATTTACTTCCTTAATCATTGGTTCTTCACTTTTCTGGATGTAATCATTCAAGCTGTGTCTTTCTTCTTTCACAGTCTGCTTTACTTGTAGGAGTCCTTGACCACCTTCTGCTCTTGGTAGATATAATCGGTCAACATCACTTTTAGGGTGCAAGGCATGATTCATTGTCATAGCTTCCTTGTTTTTCTGTCCAAATTGTCCAACTCCATCTGGGTCCAGTCAATTATTCCTGCAGAGTATCGAATCAGAGGTATAGCCCAGGTATTTATGGCTTTTATGATGTATTATTATTGTTGTTGTTGTTATTGTTATTATTATTATTATTATTAATTTATTTATTTATTTTAAATTTATAAACGCTACCTACTCCCATGGTCTCTGGGTGGTTACAAGTCAAGTAGAAAACAATAAAAGAATTAAAAACATGGAACTCCACAGTCAATTTGATGAAAGTAACAAATGAAACCAAACAGGGCCCCCACAAACCCACCAACCTATGACCCAAATCTTTTTGTAAACCCAGAAGAGAGGGGGCTATTCATTTCTTGGTGGGTAAGTAGGGGATGCTATTCCAGAGAACAAGAGCAGTGGAAGATCCCCCTCAGAACTAAAGAAGGGCCTTGGTATCTTCAAGAAGAAAAGTACTATAGGAACAACAGAAGCTAGAAAATCTTGCTCCGCCCTACCTAATACCCAAAATTAATATTGAAACATGAATGTCATTCTCTTCAATCCCTTTTGAGTTTGTGAGCTATATTCATAAGAATTTAAAAAGCATATTATGATTTGATTAATTAAGCATGATGTGTAGTTAATTAGAATTATGTTCTAATATTGGACTTTTAGCAATCAGTGCTTTCCTTATTGAGCACAAGGAATTTTAATGAAAATATGCACATAGACAAGTGCAAGAACTATTTTAAGAATATTAATTTCAGTAAGTGGGAGTAAAAAGATAAATTTTATCTCCTGCATGTTTTATTGGTGTCATTGTTTCTTTTTAATAGGATTCAAAGATTAATAATACATATACAAAAATTATTTCCAAGAAGTGTTAGCCTACTTATTTGCTGTCATAAATGAGATAGTGACCTTTAATTGTCTCTTAGACTAGCAGTCTTCAAGAGGAGCAAGAATTATGGGAATTCTTTTAGACTTTTATTTATACCAAGCTTTATTTTGGCCAAAGAGCCAGTTTGCTGTAATGGTTAATGTATCAGACCGGAAGTTCTTATCCTGGCAAAGGCATGAAGCCAGCTGGGTGATTTTGGATCAGTTACTCTCTGTCAGTGCTAGGAAGAAGGCAATGGCTCAACACTTTTGAAAAATCTTGCCAGAAAACTGTAGGGACGTATCCAGATAGTCTCTGAGAATAGGACAAAGTTAAATGGAAGAGAAAAAATATTCTTTAGCCAAAGTAGCTTATCATAATTTTTACTAATTGTAAGGTGTGTCCTGTTTTAAATGAAAATTAAAGGGGGAAATTCTCCATACAAAACACATTACCTATTACCTAAGAACATTTTCATTCTCTGCAGACTGTGACTCATAGAAGTAGAAAGATTAGGAAGAATCCAATAATGAAATTCTAGAAGATAAATTATGACTTGAATTGAAAGAGGCTTTGCCAAGGTTTTTTATTGGATGAAACAGACCATACACAACATGCATCACACATGCCCTGCAAAACAAGATATATATTATCAAAGACTTATCAGATCATTTTGAAATTTACAGCATAGAATTCCTTAAATCCCATGTACATATTTCAATCAATATTATTATTAATAATAATAATAATAAATTTATTTTGTATACCGCATCCTCTCCCCAGGGGGACTCGGAGCGGTGCATAGGGAAAAAAATTAAAATACTATAAAAAATACAATAAATACAATGAATAAAAACGAATTAAATTAGGATTATCCCTGCGCTAAAATCCCCAAGTTATAACATTAAAATTCCCTAACACCCCAAAGGTAGAGACTAACCTAGGCCGGCCAAGCAGAAAAAGTATGTTTTGAGTTTTTGGCGGAAGGAGCGGAGGTCCGTAGTTGTTCTGATGTCGGGGGGAAGGTCGTTCCAGAGGGCTGGGCCCACCACAGAGAAGGCCCTTCCCCTGGGCGTCGCCCGCTGACAAAGTCTAGTGGACGGCACCCGGAGAAGTCCCTCTCTGTGGGAGCGAATCGGCTGGGAGGATGTGTGGGGCAGGATCCGATCCCGCAATTAATATAGCACTAAAGAAATATAAGTTAATTTTCTTTCTATACTGCTATGTATCACTAATCTGAGGCATCAGTCAAGCTAACAGTGGGAGAGACAGTTCCTCAAATAATGCATGACCGATGAAGGACTTTAAAGATCAATACCTTTAACCTTGAACTGGACCCCAACCAATGCAGCTCACCAAGCACAGGTATAACCTGTGTTCCTCCAGAATTACAAATGACTACTCATGCTGTTTTTGCATCAGCTGATTTTTCTAGATACTCCTTAAGGGCAGTCTACATAGATCACATTACAATAGTCCAACCAGGAGATTGTCACTGAGTAGATCATGAGTAGAACCCCCTCAATCTAGAAATGAGCAAAACTGGCATACAATATGAAGTTTTATAATAATAATAATACTATTTTTAAAGAAATGTATATAACATGAAATGCATTTTCACTCTGTTTCCTACTTTTTAAAATAACCTTTCTGCAATGTACTTGAAAATCTAGTACAATTTTGGATAAGTAAAATTTGTATTAGTAGTGAAAAGGGCAATTTGTTTCCCTGAATCCATCTGACTTCACTTAAGGTCTTTTTCATTTGCAGTTTGTGGAACTAGAAGGCTTTAGGAACATATATGTACATACTGTAGAATTGTGGAAATAAGGATATTTTTGTCCTAGATATTAATGCTAGTTCTGTAAAATTAAACCAATGATGAATACGTGAAATTATTTGTAAGAAAAATGGTTGTTTAGCTTCCTCCCAACTCTCCTCTTTTTCTGGTACATTTTTGAACATACTCTGTAGATGATGTTCTTTTCTAAGGTGTCAAAAACTTATTTGGAATTTCTTTGACTGTTTTCATTTACTACTAGCTATACCCGGCCATGCGTTGCTGTGGCCCAGTCTGGTAAATGGCCAACCAATCTGTGTGTAGATCTACACCTGCACACACAAACACAACCACCGTATAAACCCTAACCTACCTACTTACCTACCGTATTTCTCCCTCTCTATCTATCCCTCTACCTACCTACCTACTGTATTTCTTTCTTTCTCCCTCTACCTACCTAGCTATCTACATACTGTATTTCTCCCTCTCTATCTATCCCTCTACCTACCTACCTACTGTATTTCTCCCTCTCTGTCTATCCCCCTACCTACCTACCTACAGTATTTCTTCCTTTCTCCCTCTACCTAACTACCTTCTGTATTTCTCCCCCCCTCTCTCTATTCCTCTACCTCCTACTGTATTTCTCCCTTTCTGTCTATCCCCCTGCCTACCTACCTACCTACTGTATTTCTTCCTTTCTCCCTCTACCTACCTACCTACTGTATTTCTCCCTCTCTATCTATCCCCCTATCTACCTATCTACCTACCTACCTACCTACCTACCTACCTACCTACCTACCTACCGTATTTCTCCCTCTCTATCTATCCCTCTACCTACCTACCTACTGTATTTCTTCCTTTCTCCCTCCATCTCCCTACCTATCTACCTACCTACTGTATTTCTTCCTTTTTCTGTCTATCTACCTACCTACCTACCATATTTCTTCCTCTCTCCCTCTATCTACCTACCTACCTACTGAATTTCTCCCTCTCTATCACCTACCTACCTACCTACATTTCTCCCTATCTATCTATCCCTCTACCTACCTACCTGCCTACTTACCTACCTACCTACCTACCGTATTTATCCCTCTCTATCTATCCCTCTATCTACCTACCTACCTACCTACTGTATTTCTCCCTCTGTATCTATTCCCCTATTTACCTACCTACTGTAATACAATAATACAATAGCAGAGTTGGAAGGGACCTTGGAGCTCATCTAGTCCAACTACCTGCCTAGGCAGGAAGCCCTATTTCAGACAAATGGCTATCCAACATCTTCTTGAAGACTTGCAGTGTTGGGGCATTCACACCTTCTGGAGGCAAGCTGTTCCATTGGTTAATTGTTCTAACTGTCAGGAAATTCCTCCTCAGTTCTAAGTTGCTTCTCTCCCTGATTAGTTTCCACCCATTGCTTCTTGCTCTGCCCTCAGGTGCCCTGGAGAATAGCTTGACTCCCTCTTCTTTGTGGCAACCCCTGAGATATTGGAAGGCTGCTATCATGTCTCCTCTAGTCCCTCTTTTATTAAACTGTATTTCTCCCTCTCTCTCTCTATGGGCCACCTGGGAGTTTCCTATCCTCTGTGTTTTGGCACTTTTAGGCTTCCATACATTGCTGAGGAAATGACAGTTGAAAAGCAGCCTGATGGGAGGAGCTATAGGGAGGTGAAAACCTGATCAGTGGGTACATTTTACATTTGTGTACCTTGCACATGACACATGTGTGCTAGGCACAAAATGAGTACGTATTCTATTATCGGAAGTCCTTGGGAACATTGTGTCAAAATTTGGTGTAAATCGGTGCAGTAGTTTTTGAGATTAGCTGCTTCGTACAAATTATTTTACATTTTTATTTATATAGATGTTGCAGTGGTGAAATTCAATTGTTTTACTACCGGTTCTGAGGGCATGGCTTGGTAGGGAAAGGATATTGCAAAATCCCCATTCCTTCCCCACTTGTGGGAGAAGGATATTGCAAACTCTCCATTCCCAACCCACTCTGGGGCCAGCCAGAGGTGGTATTTGCCGGTTCTCCAAACTACTCAAAATTTCCGCTACTGGTTCTCCAGACCCTGTCAGAACCTGCTGAATTTCACCCCTGCTATGTTGCCAAAATATTACTTTTCTTCTTTGGCATGGACAATCTTTTGGTGAAATTTTCCTGCTAGCAGTAGCATTTCTTAGATATAAGATATATGTAAAATATATGAGTCTGCTGTTTTCTTAAGAATTTCCCCTGGGTTACTATTCCTCAATTAAACATCACAGGAATATAGGAAGCTTTTTCAGATCATGAAAAAGAATCCAAATAAATTAAAAATAACTGTGAGGGGAACTTCAAGAAACTAGAAAATATTCTGGAACATGTTGAAGTTTTTCATTGGTGAGTTTACAAGAATATTTTATAATGAATTTATGCCAAAAATATAGTCATTTGGAGTACATGGAGCATAATTAAAAATGCTATTCCAGGGGTTACAGCAGGAGTAGGTTTCTGCCAGTCTGGTCCAGTACGCTCATACCGGATGGTCAAATTTACTGTGCCTTTGCATACCCATTGGTCCGGTGACACAGTACCGGAACACTTGCTTCCCATTCATGAGTCCGGGGATCCCTTGTGGCCTTCCTTTCTGCAGATACCTGAGCTCGCCTAGATCGTAGGACCACTTGGCATTCAGTTGAGGCCTTTCTTGCCACTCCCTCCCACCCATTCCCCAGCCTTGCCTGGCTGGCTAAGCCTGGAAGGCAGGCCTAGCTGATTGGGTTGTCCCTATGTCCCTCCAGTCGAGCTTACCTGCTGCCTGGTCGACTTCCTGCTGCATGCATCCATCACATCGAAGAGCTGCTGATTCTGCCTGCTGAAACAGTGACTTTTTTTTTCTTTATGCTTTTAATGTTTTTTTAAAGTATATTTTATTTATTGCTTATAGAATGTTTTATTAATGCTTTTAGGGAATTTTTTAAAATTTATTGCTTATAGAATGTTTTATTAATGCTTTAGGGAATTTTTTTTAATTTATTGCTTATAGAATGTTTTATTAATGCTTTTAGGGATTTTTTATTTATTTATTGCTTATAGAATGTTTTTTTAATGCTTTTTAGGGATTTTTTTACTTTATTGCTTATAGAATACTTTTTTAATGTTTTTAAGGGATTTTGTAAAAAAATTATTGTTTATAGAATATGTTTATTACAAGAAATGTTATTGCTTTTTGCAAATGTTTTTTTTGTGATGCAATATGTTGCTTTTAAGTGCATGTTGGTGCATGGTTTTCAAGATTTTGTGTGTTTCGGTAGTGAACTCAATATAGATACACACAAAATTGCCCAAACCATGCACCAACCTGCACACTTAAAAGCAGCCATTCTATGGCACATAAAATTTATGTGGTTGCTTTTCTACAGGCAGGCCAGGTTGGTGCAAGGCAGCTTTGCTAGATTTTGTGTGTTTCTCTGTGATACCTGGTTGAGGTGGTTGCTTCTTGCAGCAATAACCAAGTGACTCCATGGCTGTTTTCATATGTTGAGGTGTGTGCTGCTTTGTGAGCTCCTGCAGCTTGATGGGTTTTGATGGTTTCTGATTGCCCTGCTTTTTTTGTTTTCCTGTTTTCCTGGGTTAATCTTCATCCCAGGTCTTTTGTCTTCCTATCCTGGGGGTTAGTTCTGCCAGGAAACAGGAAAAGGGGAGTTCCAGGCAAGCTACTTTTAGCCTTTGTCTTAATGGGTGTATTTCAAATTTACCTTTCAGCTGGTGTTTTTGTCTGGTGGCTTCTGGTTCTGTGAGCTTCCTGGCATTCTCCTTTATAACTTCCCATAATGCCTTGATGGTTTTTATTCCAGTGGCTTTGTCATTCCTGTCCTTAGGGTTAGGGGGAAAATGGTTTCATCTGCAGATTTTTTGGGGGGGAAACTGTTATTTTTTGTGTGTGTTTTCCTGGCACTGTCATATTGTAGTAAGGTACCAGAAAGATATAACCAGAAGCCAGGAGAAAACCATACATGTAGCCAAAAGGGGTTGAGTGTAATCACAAAAGGAAACATAGTATAAAGGACTAAGAATAACCAAAGCACAGGAAAACCCTGAGTCTGGCGATAACAACTAGACATAAAATCTAATCTAAGGCAAGACAAACATCATAACCATTTACATAAAGCTGACACCTACTCACAGGCATCCACACAAGAAACACCCTTCTTTGCCTTCTCTGACAGGATTAACCCCAAGGACAAGACACCAGACCAGTGGTCGGCAACAGTGGGACTCCTGGGACCCGCCAGAGCAACCCTCCCTACCGGCCGCCGATTCCCTCCTTCCCTCTCTCCACGAAGCCTCCCCAGCCGGCATGCTGGCCACTCGTCTACTTCCAGGGGGTGCGGAGGCTCCGTGGGCAGGGGGAGGGAACAGGCGTGCAGTGGGTCACCCACTGAATGCCGTTCTTTCCCACCCACACGGAGCCTTCTCACCCTTGGAAGTAGCCTGAGTGAGCGGGAGGGCGAGCGAGCGGGCGGGCCAGGCTACTTCCGGGGTGATTGGAGGGAACTGGCATCCAGTGGGTCACCCACTGAACACTGTTCCTTCCCCACACGAAGCCTTCTCAACCCTGGAAGTAGCCTGAGCGAGCGAACGAGCGGGCGGGTGAGCCAGGCTACTTCCAGGGTGATTGGAGGGAACTGGCATCCAGTGGGTCACCCACTGAACGCCATTCCTTCTCCCCCCCCACGGAGCCTGGAAGTAGCTGGAACGAGCGAGCAAGCACAGCGGGCGGCCGGGGCGGCCAGGCTAAGGTGAGCGAGTAAGTGCGGCGGGCTGGGCTGAGGAGGCTCCGCGGGGGGTGGGGGGCAGACAGACAGACAGACAGAGAGAGGCACAAACACAGAGAGAGACAAGGAGGGAGGGGGGAATCAGAGAGTGACAGACACACACAGAGAGACAGGGAGAGATAGAGGGAGGGAGGGAGAGAAAGATAGACAGAGACACAGAATGTGTGATTAAGTGCTTGAATGTGAGACAGACACACACAGAGTGACAGAGATGGGCAGACGAAGGAGAGACAGAGATAGAGAAAGAAAGAAAGAAAGAAAGAAAGAAAGAAAGAAAGAAAGAGAAAGAAAGAGAGAGAGAAAGAAAGAGAGAGAGAGAGGGAAAGAAAGAGAGAGAGAAAGAGAGAGAGAAAGAGAGAGAGAAAGAGAGAAAGAGAGAAAGAGAGAGAAAGAGAGACAGAAAGAGAGACAGAAAGAGAGAAAAAGAGAAAGAGAGAGAGAAAGAAAGAAAGAAAGAAAGAGAGAAAGAGAGAGAGAAATGGAGAAAGAGAGGGAGAGGGAGAGGAAGAAAGAGAGAGAGAGAGAAAGAAAGAAAGAGCTTATGACCACAATTGAGCCTAAAAGTTTGGTTGCTAACCAAGACCATTGTTAAGTGAGTTTCACATTTTCCAAGTTGGCCATGCCCACCCAGTCACATGACCGCTGAGCCACTCCCACAAAACAGGCCACACCTTCCGGCTCTCAAAAGAAATTTCTATCGAGGTATTGTTGATATTTGGCTCGGTTGACTAATGAGTTTGCCCACCACTGCACCAGATGAACAGAATCAACATCAGAGCAATCATCCCAAATAAATAAATCTTTGTTAATCAGAAACTTACACAAAAGCCTCAAAGGAGGAAAACTGTATAAGAGGGAAAACCAATGCATGTATGGTGTGCTGCAGACCCGGAAAAGTCAGAGCTGCATGTCGTCCTTCCTGTTTTTCTTTCCTCAATAAAACTCATAACTTCCAGGCAGCTGTCTTCATGAAACTTTCTTCTAGCATCGGTGGTGACTCCCAGCTGGGAATGGACCGAGAACCTTTTCTTCCAACAATAGTTTGTGACTGTGTGTGTGTGTAATGTCCCACAGTTATCTACACATTAATAATGATCAAGTACTAATAATATTTGCGTATACATTTTAGTGACCTTTCCTTACATAATTGTTTTCTTTCATACTTTTACATTTCTAATTTCTCTTTCTGTTACTTAGCCATTGATAAAACAAATCCCATGTGAAAAAGTATTTGAAGCCTTCTTGATTTTAATTGTCAATTTATTCATTCCTGCACATTCTAATATTTATTCATTTTCATATCTTTGTTTTTCCACTGTTGTGTAAACACAATTCCAGCAGCTGTTAACATGTGTAAAATTAAATATGTATTGCATTCCCTTTGAAATACCCAAGAAAATATTTCTAGTTTTAATCCATAGCTTGCTTTACCATTGTTTCTTTTTTATATTGAAAAAGTTTTATTGAGTTTACATTTTTTGTGGAGTAGGGTAAGGGTTACATAGAAATTTTGAGAGTGGTCACGTCAAAGTCGTCGGCTCCTCCGGAACCTCAAATTACATTATTAAAAAGAAAAAAAAAGAAACATTTCACATAACACTACAAGCTGGGAGCAAGTACATATTCCTAAATTTTTCAGTTATATACTGTCAGTCAATTGCAAAAATCCAGATTACAAATATCATACAATATTACTCAAAAGAAAAACAAGGGCAAAGTTATTTTTTAGATCTAAGTCTCTTGGCAATTGTATCTTCCCCCTTCTCCCCCGGGCCCCCAGCGGGCGGGGCCATGGCTCCCCCTGCCCCCCTTGGATCTTCTCCCAGGACAGAGGAATGTTTTTTAAGAAAGGCTTCCGCCTCAGCAACTGTTTTAATCTTTACTCTACCTCCTTCCCAGAACACCAGCATCCCTTCGGGTATCACCCACTTGAACCAGATCCCATGATCAAACAATGTTTTAGACAAGAAGGAAAATTTCCTTCTGGCTTCTCTAATTTTTCTTGGAATCTGCTTCAAGATGGTAATCTCCTTTTGTTGGTAAATCATAGGACTCCCTCTTTGCATCTTCAAGATTTCCTCTCTGGTTGACCTTCTAACAAATTTTACATGTATCTCTCTGGGTACTTCATTCATCCTAGCATATGCAGAATTTATTCTGTAGACTAGGTCAATGTCCCCTCTGATCTCATCTTTGGGTTTATGTAAATAGTCTGCAATAATTGTACTCATAAGATCAGGGAGACATTCACCATCCATCTCAGAAACATTCTGGAATCTCAAAAAATATGTCATCCTTTCCAAATCAATCCTAGTCACATGCACATTTATTTCCACAACCTCATTAGAAACATTTTTAATCTCTCCCTTAGCCCCCTCCAGCCCCCCTTTCAATTCTTCATTCTTCTGTGTATTCTCAAGCACTTGTTTTCGAGTGTCCAATAGTTCCTTTTTAAAGTTGACATTTTCTGCCCTCTGAGCCTTAATTTCTGATACCAAATTTTGTATAACAGTTTCAAGGGCAGTCATTCTTTGTTCAAGGCTTGCGAGCGTTACTTTAGCTGTTAATATCCGTGCCAGTAAAATGGCGTTTTTAGGGTGGGGCTGGTAAGGCAGATCAGGAGTCCAAAGTCCTCAAAGTTGTACAGCTGCAAAATTCAGAAGCCAACAGAGAAACACTTTTCCAACTCCATAGGTATAATAACGAAGGCAATCCAGAAAGGAAAACACAAATCCAAAAAAAGAAAATTCTTCATCAATAATTAGAGGAAGTCCAAATCGCAAAGAGACACTGGTAATTTTCCATAGGTCATAGTCAGTCGGGGACAAAGAGAAGCCATTTTCCGCCCAAACTCAGAGCCCGAGGGAGAAAGCGGTTAAAAAGCAAAAAAGAAACTGTTTCAGCCAGACCTCGAGACATAATTGCAAACAAGCCGCAAAGTACTTTCCCTTGTTAGAGACCATCCAGATTTAAAGTTTCCGATTCCTCGCAACGAGGCATTTCCGAGTGCCGCTTTTAGTCCAAGGGGTTTTTTTTGGAAACAAACACCCCCCTCCAGTCCCTTTCAGCCCGGCTGACAGTACACAAAAAGAAAAGTTTTAAACGCTCACTCTCCGCTCGCAGCTGAGGTCCCGAAAAGCCTCCCGACTCTTCCGATCTTCTCTCTTCATAGAATTAAATGGTGCCGCCAACCTTTGGCGAAGGGAAGACCCCCCGCAGCATGTCCTCTTCCACCTAAGCCGAGGAGCAGGGTCGCTCTCCCCGCTGCCGCGGGGGGGGGGGCTTCCCTGTCGAGCCGGCTTTACGGGAGAAGCCCCAAACAAGGGGCTTCTCGCCCCCGTGGGGGGGCAGGAAAAGGATCAAAGCGGCGAGCGAACCCTAAGTTCGCCCGTCGCCGCCGGAGCCGGAACCGGAAGCATTGTTTCTAACCATGACATCACTAACTCTTGAATAGCTACTTGGACTGTCCTAAGTACTGAACCTAATTCAAATATTCCTGTTGTTTGAATTGAGGAATAAATTTTAGAAAAAAAATTTGAATTGCCCTATGAAATGCTTCTTGATCTAACTTCTTAGATGAAAAACTATATCTTTCTTGTTTTTTGGGCGACATCCTTCCTGAAAAGACTGTGCATTGTTGGGTGAAAACAGAGGTCCCTTCTGTTACTTCTAGTCCTCAACTTACAAGCACAGTCGAGTCCAATATTGTTTTATTTATTTTGCAGTTAGTATTGTTTAACAGAATGAAGAAGAGGCAACAGAGTATGACCACTTTCTTCTCCAAAAAAACAAGAGAGGAGCAATCAGCTGATCCAAAACAGTCACCAGCATCAACACTACCAGCACGAGCACCACCACCACCATCACCACCACTTGAGGTCGGAGAAAACAGCAAGTCCATCTCCTCCACTGAAGTTCCAAAACTTCCTGACTGCTGGAGTTTGCAGCAATACAGAAACTTCAAGGAGAAGTATGATGGACTGGCAGTATCCGACAAAAAGTTAGGTTGTGAGTACTGTGCAAAATCTGTGTTCTCGTTAGAGAAAGGTAATTCATGTTTCTAGAGAGTGGAAAATATTCCAGGTTGTGGCAGCAGGGACAACTAAAGAGAATCAGCAATCCTCTCTCAGAAAAAAAATGAAGGAACATTTTCAATCAAAAGCACACCTTATTTGTAGAGAGAACACTAAACAACAGGGGCAGGATGCTTTAACCAAATCCATAGGTAAGTCAACTGACAAACATTTATGCAGTACTTGCAAAATATTTTTTACTGTTTGCGATCTGGCACAAAGATGCAATCCATTCTCAGACATCAAAGCGCAGGTAAATCTGCTAACTACAGTTGGAGTAGATGTGGGAGTAAGCTTGCATTCATGGAGATCCACAGTGAAAATAGTTGAATTCATTGCAAATGACATTAAAACCATGTTTTCCAGGATTATTGTAAAGAACCTAAAAGTGTGTTTAATAATCGATGAAGCCTCAATGCTTTCAATGAAAGCAGTTCTGATAGTTTTTGTTAAAGTTGAGGATCCAGAATTCCCAGCAACCATTTTCGTTGAGCTGTTGGAATTAGAGAAATAAGATGCAGAGACCGTATGTTCTGCAGCGATGGGAAGCTTACGTAAAGTTGGGTTTACCACTGAATATCTGCAGAAGAATTTAATAGCTTTCTGCTCCGATGGTGCAAACATTATGCTTGGGAGAAAATCTGGAGTCAGCACTAGAATAGCTCAAGACTTCCCAAACATTGTCATCTGGCACTGCTTGAGCCACCGTCTCCAATGTGTGCTGGATGATGCGATAAAAGAAATCAAACAAGTGAACCACTTCAAGATATTCCTTGACAAGGTATACGCCACTTTCCAGAAATCCTGCAAGAGCCAGAATGACATTTTCCAAATCTCTGAACAACTGGACATTGAAATCATGAAGATTGGCAGAGTTTTGGGACCAAGATGGGCTGCTTGTAGTTTAAGGTCAACCATAGCTGTGTGGCATGCTTATCCAGCACTACATCAGTTTTTTCTAGGCAAGGAAAGATTCTCAGGCATGGCTTCCTATTTTGAAATTTTAAATTTTTTGAACGATTTGGCCATCATGATTGATATTGTAAATGAGATTTCTCTTCTGTCAAATGCCCTGCAGGGAAGAAACAAATATCATCAAGGCCGAAAAATTAATATTGTGATCAATTAAAGCATTTGAAGTGCTTAGACAGGGAAAGGGCATATATGAAAAAAACAATGATGCAATGCTAGCTTCAGAAGACTTCAAAAACATAAAATTAGTTCCAAATCAATGATTTGTTGCCTTTCCTTGTGAAAACCTTTTGGCAAGCATCATCATCAATTTGAAGAAAAGGCTGATGGATTGCGACCATCTAAGAACAGGTAGCCAATTGCCAGATGCAAACAAATTACACTTTAACACATATTTGGAGCCAGATTACTGGACATTGAAGATGTAGTTGTTCCATGGGCAGAAGCAGAGGCAGCATTGATTGAATTTGGCGAAATTTTTAAATGCTGATGGCATGCCTGTTGAGAGATGGGCCCCAATTCCTGCAGTGAAAAAGTGGTTCAGAGCACACCATCACATGGCTGATGATCCATGAGTAAAGACGAAGAAAAGTGCAACTGAGGAGTCTGAAAGCCTAACAACAATCTGGAAATATCTTTCCAGAAAACCAATAACACAAATAAGTACTTGAGTGTATCTCTTTCATTGTGTTATTCTTATGTAAGGTGTAAGTGCATGTAATTAAAGTCTTCCTTTCTGTGTCTCTTCTTTGTGTAGGTTATTGAAGCAAGGTGGTGAGGTGATGGTGTAGAAGACTGTCAAGGCAGTCATCTTTCCTCTGTAAGTAGCTGTCTTTATTGTTTTGTGTGCTGGTTTAATCCTTAATGTAGTAGTGCATGCAATTAAAGTCTTCCTTTCTGTGTCTCTTTGTGCAGGCCATTCATTGGAGAAAGATGGTCAGTCGGTGATGTTGAAGACACACAAAAGAACAGTCATCTTCCTTCTATAAGTAGCTGTCTTTATTGTTTTGTGTTCTTGTTTCGTCCTAATGTAGTGCATACAATTGAAGAGTTCATTTCTGTGTCTCTTCTTTGTGCAGGCCATTCATTGGAGCAAGGTGGTCAGTGATATTGAAGACTGGCAATGACAGTCATCTTCCTTCTGTAAGTAGCTTTTTTATTGTTTTGTGTACTTATTTTAATCTTATTTAAATAGTAAGTGCACAAAATAATAAATGTCCTTTTTTAGATCTTCTATTTGTAGATCATTCATTGGGGCAAAAAATTCAGTGACATCAACTTGGGCACACCCATTCAGTCAGATGACTGCCAAGCCACTCCCACCCAGTCACATGACTGCCAAGCTACTCCTACCTGGTCACATGACTGCCAAGCCACTCCCACCTGGTCACATGACTGCCAAGCCACTCCCACCTGGTCATATGACTGCCAAGCCACTCCCACTTGGTCACATGGTTGGCAAGCCACTCCCACAAAACAGGCCCCACCTACAGAAGAGGTTCTAAAAAAATTAGAATTATGTTGATGTTATATCTGCGGAGCCAAGATGACTTATATGGAAATATCAAATACATCTGTTTGGAATCCTATTTTGATTTTTACATATTAGGTTGTATCAATATATTACATACTATCACTTAGTCTGGGTAGGCACGGAAACAATTTTGATCAGATTTTTAAAAATTTTTATCAGATCCTTTTTACCTGTTGTGAACTACCCAGAAACTGAAAGCATATTTGATAACTGACTTATCTATTCAGCTTCTGTATTTCCTTCATCATGCTTACAGCTGCAAAGACTACTCTTCCATTCAAAACAGGACAAGACTGAATGATGAATTATTATTTGACATACAGAACATCCTTCCTAAGCAAAATTTCCTTTCTATTAGCCAGATAGGCAGTAGATTTGTGATTGATGTGTCAAGAGAGCAAACCAAGCTAAAAAAAAAAAGATTCCAGCCTTTCAAGCTATGCATATTTCATTTGCAAAAAAAAAAAGTTTCACATGGAAAATAGGATACCAGTAGGTGACAAAATAAATATATTTGTAACTATAACCTATATATAAAATCTGAATTGTCTGTGCCACCCTCTAAGTATTAAATCTTGGATAATGAAATAAAGTGAAGATGAGAATCTCATATTATGCTTTTTTTTCTGCAGACATTTCAAAGAACCATCTCTAGTAGTAATAAAAATACAAGAACATATTTTATATATGCGCAGTGCTGACCAGCCTCTTGATAGTTACTAAGCAGATACTTCAAAGGTCTTTCACGTTTGTTCATTCACTTAAAAACACTTAACCCAGAAAAAGATATGCACAAGCACTAGACTGATTTCTTTAGAGCAAAAATCTCTTTATATTGTTCCTGAGCTTTAAGTACCATGTGAAACCCCCTCCCCAAGACTCTTTAATACAGTTCCTCATGTTGTGGTGACCCCCAACCATAAAATTGGTGTCTCAGTTGTAAATACATAAAGTCCTATATTTTTTATTAATGAGGTTTCACAGATTAACAGACGAAACATATTAATTTCATTTATTTCTTTTAAATTCTTTTTGCCAGATATTTTTAAAGTATTGTGGTCACATTATTTGTGCTCACTGTAAATTGCCTGACTAATTTTATTGTGTTCTATGTGAAATGACTGAAAAATTGCCTTGAACCGCCAAAATATCTTACATTGTAATTTCTTCTATAGTAGAGAAATTAACATTTTCAAACCAAGTTGTTCCTAACCATTTTTGGATGACCTACCAACATTCAATAGACATTTGTAATGTTTAAATTAAGCCAAGTCCAAGCCATGGGGGTTATGGCTATTGCAGCATTTTGCCTTAAAAGTATTCTTTATCCTACAATAATAACTGAACTCTGACATTTTGTTTCACTGCTGAATCATAAAAATTGTTGCACATGAAAATATCATTTAGGTATGAATGAGGTTATTATAAGTATATTCCAGTACCTTCCAGAATACAAAGATGGAAGGGACCTTGGAGGTTTTTGAGTCCAACCCACTGCTCAAGCAGGAGATCCCATACCATTCTGACCAAATGGCTCTTCCTAAAAAACTGCAGTGATGGAGCATCATAACTTCTGGAGGCAAGCCATTTCACTTATTAATTGTTCTCACAGTCAGAAAATACCTCCTTAGTTCTAGATTGGATCTCTCCTTGACAAGTTTCCATCTGTTATTTCTTGTCCTGCTCAGGTGCTTTGGAGAATAGGTAGACCCTCTCTTCTCTGTGACAGTCCCTCAAATACTGGAAGAGTGCTATCATGTCAACCCTAGTTTTTTTCTTGTTAGATTAGAGAGTTCCTGCAACTGTTCTTCTCGGTGTCTGGAGGCCGTGCGCGTCTGGATGGGGAGCAACAAACTCAGACTCAACCTGTCCAAGACCGAGTGGCTGTGGTTTCCGGCATCTCGATATAGCCAGTTAATTCCATTGCTGGCTATCGGGGGCGAGTCATTGGCCCCTGCGGAAAAGGCTTGCAACTTGGGCGTCCTCCTGGGTCCCCTTGGATGACCATGTGATGGCCGTGGCCAGGGGGGCTTTCTATCACGTTTACCTGATATGCCAGTTGTGCCCCTTTCTAGATCGGGATGCCCTATGCATGGTCACTCAAGCCCTCGTTATTTCCCGCCTGGACTACTGTAACGCCCTCTACATGGGGCTCCCCTTGAGGTGCACCCGGAGACTCCAGCTAGTGCAGAATGCGGCCATGTGGGGGATTTTGGGAGTCTCTCGTTACTCCCATGTAACACCTCTCCTGTGCGAGCTGCACTGGCTGCCTGTGGTCTTCCGGGTGCGCTTCAAGGTGTTAGTCACCATCTTCAAAGCGCTCCATGCCATGGGTCCTGGTTACTTGAGAGACTGCCTCCTACCACATACCTCCCTTCGACCTGTCCGCTCCCACAGAGTGGGCCTCCTCAGGGTGCCGTCAGCCGGTCAATGCTGGTGACTCCCAGGGGAAGAGCCTTCTCTGTGGCGGGTGCGGCACTCTGGAACGACCTGCCCCCCGATTTCCGTACCATCACAGACCTACGCCTCTTCCGTCGGATGTTAAAAGCACATTTCCTTCATCTAGCCGGCCTGACATAGACTAAGGGTATAATTTTAAATTTTGATATTTATTGGTTTTAATTTTATATTATCTAAATTTTAGCACAGATTTAATAATTTAACAACAGTTAACAACAACAACAACAGTTTCCCCATCACCTGGAGGAAGTTGAGTATCTAGATCCGCGCCAGTCCGGCTTTCGGCCCGGGCATAGCACCGAGACGGCATTGGTCGCATTGGTCGATGATCTCTGGAGGGCCAGAGATGGGGGTTGTTCCTCCATCCTGGTCCTATTAGACCTCTCGGCGGCATTCGATACCATCGACCATGGTATCCTATTGCATCGGCTGGGGGGGGTTGGGGGTGGGAGGCACCGTTTTACGGTGGTTCTCCTCCTACCTCTCTGGCCGATCGCAATTTGTGTTGGCAGGAGAGCAGAGGTCGACCTCGAGACCCCTCACATGTGGGGTGCCTCAGGGGTCGGTCCTCTTGCCTCTCCTGTTCAACACATATATGAAGCCGCTGGGTGAGATCATCCGTGGTTTTGGGGTAGAGTACCATCTCTACGCTGATGACACTCAGCTGTATATATCTACCCCAAACCACCCCAACGATGCCGTAGTGGTGATGTGTCAGTGCCTGGAAGCCGTACGGATCTGGATGGGAAGTAACGGACTCAGACTCAACCCGACCAAGACCGAGTGGCTGTGGTTTCCGGCTGCCCGATTCAACCAGCTGACTCCATCGCTGGCCATAGGGGGCGAACATCTTGCCCCTGTGGATGGGGCGCGCAACTTGGGTGTCCTCCTAGATGCCCGGCTGTCCATGGAAGATCAAGTGACAGCCGTAGCAAGGAGGGCGTTTTACCAGGTTTGCCTGGTTCGCCAGTTGCGCCCCCTATTGGATCGGGACGCCCTTCGCACAGTCACTCATGCTCTCGTGACATCCCGACTGGACTATTGTAACTCTCTCTACATGGGGCTTCCCTTGAGGTGCACCCGGAGACTTCAGATGGTCCAGAACGCAGCCGCGCGGGCAATTCTGGGAACCTCCAGGTTTACCCACATAACACCGCTCTTGCGCGAGCTGCACTGGCTGCCTGTCGTCTTCCGGGTGCGCTTCAAGGTATTAGTCATCATTTTTAAAGCGCTCCATGGCTCGGGACCTAGCTATCTGCGGGATCGGATCCTGCCTCATACATCCTCACGGCCGATTCGTTCCCACAGAGAGGGACTTCTCCGGGTGCCGTCCACTAGACTTTGTCAGCGGGCAACGCCCAGGGGAAGGGCTCTCTCTGTGGCGGGCCCAGCTCTCTGGAACGACCTTCCCCCCGATATTAGAACGACCACGGACTTCCGCTCCTTCCGTCTAAAACTAAAAACACATCTTTTCTGCTTGGCCAGCCTAGGGTAGTCTCTCTCTATGGGGTTTTAGTTGTTTTAACTGGGATTTTAGTATGTTAATGGGGTATTTTAGCACAGGTATATGTTTAATTTGTTTTTAATGTGTTTGTATATTTATTGTTTTAGTTTTTCCCTGTGCACCGCTCCGAGTCCCTATGGGGAGAGGGAGCGGTCAACAAATTAAAATTATTATTATTATTATTATTATTATTAATTGTTTTTTATATTTTGTATGTATTGTTGGGTTTTTATCTCTCTGTGCACCGCCCTGAGTCCCTTTTAGGTGAAAATAGGGCGGTATATAAATCGAATAAAATGAAATGAAATGAAAAAAATGAATATGTTTCATCCTCCAGTCCCCTAATCAATTTTGTTGCTCTTCTCTGCACTCTTCCTAGAGTCTCAACATCATTTTTGCATCTTGGTGACCAAAACTGGATGCAGTATTTATTTGTTTGCTTGTTTATTGTTTGTAAAATTTATAAGTATTCCAAGTTTAGTTTTACCAGAGCAGTATAAAGTGGTGCCAACATTTCATGTGATCTTGATACTTTTCCTCTGTTGCACCCTGGAATTCCATCAGCTGCAGCACACTGCTGACTCATGTGTAAATAGTTTTCCTAGAATCCGTTCACAGTTACTGTTGTTGAGCCAGATATAATTTATTCTATACCTGTATATTTCATTTTTCTTGTATGTCTAATACCTTATTTTTCTCATCACTTAATTGCATTTTGTTGGATAGGTCCCAATGTTCAAGTCCATCAAGATCCTCTGGATCTTCAGTCAATCTTCTGGAATGTTGGCTATTGCTGCCAGTTTAGTATCACCTACAAATTTGATGAGTTCCTCTTCTATCCCCTCACATAAATTGTTTTTATATTATATATATTATGTTATGATGTGATGTGATGTGATGTGATACATGATACATAATACAATACAATACAATACAATACAATACAATACAATACAATACAATACTATACTATACTATACTATACTATACTATACTATACTATACTATACTATACTATACTATACTATACTATACTATACTTACTATATTGTATTTCCATCTGGTGGTGATTCTGTTTATTCATATCTTACCAAGAAATAGGTTGTGATCTACTTTGTCAAAAGACTTATTAAAGTCCAAGTATACTATATCCAGAGCATTTGGTGATTCATTAATTTAATCACTTTGTCAAACAATGCAATAAGCTTTGTCTGGCATGATTGTTTTTGACTAATCAAATGTACAGGTACAGTATAGGTGGTACCTTGCTCAATAGTAGTAACTGTGAAAAGAAGCTTGGAATCCTAGTAGACAACCATTTAAATATGAGCCAGCTGTGTGCAGCAGTTGCCAAAAAAGCCAACACAGCTCTAGGCTGCATAAACAGAAGGATAGAATCAAGATCATGCAATATGATAATATAACAATTGGTTGGGCTTTGAATCTCCCTATTTTGCCTTCCATATTTGGAATCTGGGAATCAGAAGATGGAGTTGAAGAGTAACTTCCTAAGTGTTGAGAGTGGAACACAAGTTAGGGAAGAAGTTTCAAGACCACGTGAAGTGTTAATACCACTTTATAATGCCTTGGTAAGGCCACACTTGGAATACTGCATTCAGTTTTGGTTGCCATGATGTAAAAAAGATGTGGAGACTCTAGAAAGAGTGCAGAGAAGAGCAACGAAGATGATTAGGGGACTGGAGGCTAAAACATATGAAGAATGTTTGCAGGAACTGGGTATGTCTAGTTTAATGAAAAGAAGGACTAGGGGTAGTGGTGGGTTTAAAAAATTTTTAGAACCTCTTCTGTAGGTGTGGCCTGCTTTGTGTGAGTGACTTGCCAGCCATGTGACCAAGTGAGAGTGGCTTGGCAGTCATGTGACTGGCTAGGCATTGTAAAACTTGTAAAAAACTCACTTAACAATGCTCTTGCTTAGCAACCAAAATGTTGGCTCAGAAACTCTGGCATTTGAAGCATGCAAGTCTTAAACCTGTCAAGTTACAAGACCCTTGTACCCGTAACCCTTTAGAAAAAAAAGCCCCAGGGGTGTTCAAACTTGACAGCTTTAAGACTTGTGGACTTCAACTTCCAGAATTCCTCCTCCAGTCATGTTGGCTCAGGAACTCTGGCATTGAAGCATGCAAGTCTTAAAGCTGTCAAGTTACAAAACCCTTGCACCCCTAACCCTTTAGAAAAAAAATCCAGGGGTGTTCAAACTTGACAGCTTTAAGACTTGTGGACTTCAACTTCATCTTGATGATGTGCAGATGGGCGGGGGAAGGGAGCTCGAACTGGTTCTAAACAGCACTGTAGATTTGTGGAACCTCTTCTATAGAAAAGGTTAGAACTGGCAGGAACCCACCCCTTACTGGGGGAGAGATGATAGCAGTGTTCCAATATCTTAGGGGTTGACACAAAGAAGAGGGAGTCAAACTATTCTCCAAAGCATCTGAGGGCAGAACAAGAAGCAATGGGTGGAAACTAATGAAGGGGAGAAGCAACTTAGAACTGAGGAGAAAATTCCTGACATTTAGAACAATTAATCAGTGGAACAACTTGTCTGCAGAACTTGTGAATGCTCCAACACTGGAAGTTTTTAAGAAGATGTTGGATGGCCATTTGTCTGAAATGTTATAGGGTTTTGTGCCTAGGCAGGGGATTGGACTAGAAGACCTCTAAGGTCTCTTCCAACTCTGGTCTGGTCTGGTCTTAATTGTCTGGTCTGGTCTGGTCTGGTCTGGTCTGGTCTGGTCTGGTATTGTATTGTATTGTAAACCTATGTTGGCTTCTAGTAATAGCTTTCGTTGTTTCTAGGTGTTAAGAAATCTATTGGTTGATTATCTTTTCCACGATCTTCCAAGGTATTGATGTCAGGCTGATAGGTCTGTAGTTTTCTAGATCCAATTCCCCCCCCCCTTTTTAAAGGTGGAAACCACATCAGCTCTTTTCCAGTCCTCTCGTAGTTCCCCCAGAGTTCTTGAACTTCTGAAAGATAAGGTTCAGTGGTTCTAAGATCATACCTTCTTGCTCCTTCACTCTGGGATGTAATCTACTTGCTCCTAGTGGTTTAAACTTGCCTAGGGTGGACAGGTACTTTCTTATCATTATCTTGTGTATTTTGATTTGTATTCCTAATCTGTCTTTCCTGGTATTGCTTTTGATAGTTGGGACTGTTTTTTTTGTGTAAAGACAGATGCAAAGAATGAATTAACCATTTCTGCTTTCTTCCTGTTGCCTGTCATCTCCTTGTCATTTTCTCCCATTAATGGATCAATCATTTCCTTGATTTTTTTCTTGTTTTTTTTACATGTTGAAATAAATTCTCAAAATTATTTTTGATATTTATTGCAAGTCTTAATTCATTCTGTGTCTTAGCTTTCCTGACTTCAACTTTACAGATTTGGGCTATATGCTGGTTTTCTTCTTTGATTATATATCTTTTTTCATTATAATCCTTTTTGTATTTCAGTTTGTCAGAGGGTTCTTTATTCAACCATAACAAACTCTCGTTTTTCTTTTTCAGTGGTATTGTGTTAGACTACACTTTTATAATTTCATTTTTCAGAGTTTCCTAAGCTTCTTGAATTGTTTTCCTTTTTAAGATTTTCATCCTTGGAATTCTTCCCAAGCAGTCTCTATGTTTGTTGAAATCAGTTCTTTTAAAGTCTAAACACTAATTTGACTTTTTTCTATTATTTGTGTCTGCAATATATTGAATTCTAATATGACATGGTCATTTTTCACCAAAGTTCTTGCAATTCAAACTCCTCTATTAGTCCATGTTTGTTAGTAACAATTAAGTCCAGCATAATTGACCCAAAAGTTCCCTTCTTTGACTTTGACAATATTTGAATACCAGGACTGATATACCATATTTTTTGGAGTATAAGATGCACCTTTCCACCCCCTTAAAAGAGGGTGAAAATTTGGGTGTGTCTTATACACCAAATGAAGCCCCACCCACCCACCAGCTCTCACCCTTTGGCCTCTGCCTCCCAATAATTTACCCTCTTGCAACAAACAGAGAAAATGGGGTTTGCACAGGGAACAAGTCTATGCCAATCCCTGCAACCTGAAACAGCTGATCATTCAGTGCTTAAACTGAAATTGAAAGTGAAACTTGCTGTTTGCTGCAAGAAGGCAAATTGCTGGGAGGCAGAGGCAGATTTTAACAGCATCTGTACAAGTATAGACTGAAATGTAACACCACAAATAGTGTATGTCTTCTGTACTGTTTGCTGTTTGCTGCAAGGAGGCAAATTGCTGGGAGGCAGAGGCAGATTCCCCCCTTCCTTGTTTTCCTCCCCAAAAGCTAGGTGTGCCTTGTACTTTGGTGCATCTTATACTCCAAAAAATAGAGTAATTTTTCTTGTTTACAGATTTAGAAAATAACCTCAAACATAATATAGCAGAAATGAGAATTGAGAACATGGAATTTTAATGGAAATGAAAAGATTTATATTTTTAGTTAAATGATACATATTACAGACTTTCAGTATTCTACTCCTAGCAATTATGCCTTGTTCTGAAATGGTATAAAGTTTATTTAAAAAATACACATTGCATATGAAAACAAAGGATTCTTTGTAGAGTGATGCACTCTTTAGAACTGGAGAAAAAAAACAGGTTTTGTGATGTAAAATGACAGTTTGCTGTACTTTAAAACAAATATAGAGCTCTTCCCTTAAGGTTGATTTTGGAACAAATGTACAAATGCAACTGTCATATGATTCCTCTAATGTTATTTTTCCCCACATTCAAGAAAACTTAAAATAACCATGAGGAAATGCAGAAGGCAGTTCCTGTTCTATTATTCTGTATGTTGTTTCTTATCATCTTTTCAAATACTTATAGCAAATATATTCAGGCCATCATCCAGTCAGTTGAATGTTATTATAATATGCTGACTGGAATTCTCAAACTGACTAATTGTCACTTTATGTGTCTCAGTAATCATTGCTGCAATGTTTTGAGATAAAGAATCGAATTTGGATTCAAAGTATTATTATTTATTTAGGTTTTCTTCATTTTATCCTCGATACTTATTAAGCATTGTGAATCTTGACAAGAATGTACCTTATCTTATTTTTTATTTGGTATTAGTTCTATCAGTCTTATTTTGCAGAAGACATTTAAGTTTATACATATTATAAATTGTTATTCAATTAACTGGAGTTAGTTCTGTGCAACTACTATAGGACTAAAGTTTTTATGAAAAAAGTAATATAGGTTTTACATTATTTATTCAATTAATTACTGAATTTTGAATTATTTTAAATCTTTGAGAGTGGTATCCTACAGAGACTTTTCTCATGCCTGGCTTTACATATACACTTTTTCTTTATCCCAAATAATATATATATGTGTTAGTTTTATGAGCTGATCAATAAATAAATCAGAGAGACTAGTATAGATCTATTTTGAGCTTTTTAGCTCTCATCAGCTAGCCATACCCTTACTGGGATTCGAACCGGGGCTGTATTGCATATCGGGCAAGAGCCTTTAGCCATTCAGCCAAGCCAGGCTCTCCCATTGCATCAGCTGAGACAGGAGGATTAGTATCTATAATTGTTCCACAACACCCTGTTAGGGCCCCAATTAAGGGAGGAGACATACTGTTTCCTTTTCTGCCTTTCGGCTCATCACCAGAGACCATCTAGACAGAAAGCCATGAGTTCCGTTGTGTGATTTTTTAAATATGTGTGTTAGTTTTATGGTTTTCTATCTAGATGGTCGAGAGAGAGTCTTGTGTGTAAATGTCTGACAATGGCAAAAAAAATTGGCCACAATTCTTAGGTGCTTTCTGTACTAAAAGTTATATGCCACATCTGGAATGAGTTGGAAGCTATTCTCTTTTGTGGTATACTTATAATAATTTTAAGGATGACACTATATTGACTTTACTTTGATAGCTATTCTTATTCTGTATAGTTGACAACTGTTGTAAACTGAACTGCCATTCAGTTCAGGATCAAGAAATAAAGTACAGTTTTGATGGATGGATTGATATGAAGTAATGTTCAAATAGTGGTCTTACTGTCAATCAAGTTTTAAACTATCTGATTTATTGCAAGAATTTGAATGGCTTATAATGGCAAAATCACCATATTTAATTAAAACATTGCATCATAAGCATAACAATGCAAAAGGAAAAGGAAACTAGAAAACGTGTAATGAGCAGAACATTTTCAAGAACTTTTATAGTCTTTCAACATCATCATAACTTTGAATGGTGACTGCAAAATTGATTGGTTAGTGAGGACTGCTTGTAGTGGCAAATCTGATATAGGTTTCTTTTTCCGCCATTGAATAATATTCATTTAGACAACTTCCATGTACCCTTCCTTAAATGCCCTAATAGTTTCTAAATACTCTGGATATATTCAAGAAAATACAGCATTTTTAAATATACTGTAATTGATTCAAGTAATATCAATCCTGTTTTCAATTCAAAACATAATAATAATTAATAATTATGGATTAATTTTTCAGCCCTTGAGTTACATCTCCAAAAGCAAGGCGAACCATGTTGAACCTTCTGTGAGGCACGGAATATAATTAAAGTAGTTTTAGTTGTATTAACCTAATTTTTTAATCTTAGAAACTAATTTATGTCATGTAATCCTCTCTTCAATTGCTTTACTCGGAAAGATAACCTTTGAGATGAGATCATCATCTCAAAGGTTATATAATTAACATTACTACTATTAATTTTAATACCTTTCTTCAATTTCCTCTAAAATATACGTCTGTTGCCCTTTTCTATTTTTAAATATGTTTAGCTGTCCAGGGTCTTGAGTTTGAGATGGCAGTTATATCAATTGAATAAATAAACAAATTTCTGCAATGGAAATCTTACAGGGCATCCTTGGAAAAGGAATTGTTCAATATCCTATAACTTAAATAATAATTATAGGATAAAAGGTCTCCAAAATATTAATCAATCTTGGAATTATATTCATCTTAATCATAATTATTTTATATTAGATACCTAAACAAATTCTAGACTGTGTAGCTAGACCTTCCTTCACAATTTTGCACGATATTCTAATTTTTCGAGTTTCACCTGTGTCTATCTTTTCCTAGACATTGATGTTAATGGCCTCCCTTCTTCACTTAGGATACAATTTTCAACAGCTTCACATATTCTTGATTAAAGAGTGCCTCATTTTGAAAACTATTGTTGAAGTTATGTTTTTAATGAAATTTTTAAAAAAGTGCAATATTTATTTGAAGAGTTACAGACAAAACAGCTAAAATTGCTGGGATCCTTTAAATTCTCTGAGACCAGAACTTGGCCTACTTCTAAAGAAGCTAGTCAATAAATAAAATGTTTTCATATATTTTTGAGTGAACCAAGTGGATGCATGTAACAGCTTAGTACTAATTAGTTTTCAAAAGACACAAACGAAAGGTCATTTTTCAAACGCTTGGATGGTCTGGAAAAAAGTTTTATTGAAAGTGTGATGATGCATAAAATCTACTTATATATTAGACAATTTATTATATCCTCAATGGATTTTCAGAAAAATATAAATTTATTTGGGGAATGCATAACAACAAGATAGAGAATAATTCCTAGTATGTTTTCAGACATCATAGAAGAAAATAGAATCTATCTACTACTATACGTCTCCTGCCTTTTTGTTTGTTACATTCAACTGGGTGAAATTGGAAGGTATAGGGAACAGTTATTGAACAAAGGTATCTCAAATCAGCTTAGGACCTATGTCTTCCTATGGGAATGAAATTTGAGGAAGTTGTGCTTGCTTCAGTGTCATTACACCTTCCAACTATACTTCAAAGAAACTCATAGGTTGCATAATGCAAATAAAGATGGGAAGGCTGCATTCCTACCTTCTTTCTTGAATCCATTTTAGAACCAAGACTGAAATTTGAAATATCTTAATACTGGTTGGTGACAAAGAAAGGACATGGAAGCGACTTGTATGGCTGGCGAGGTAAGAGGTGTGATTGATAGGTAAGTCCTCTTCCTTCTTGGAAGGAGAGAAACTTTAGGAATATGCAGGGCTGCAGTTTTCCTCCATGGCTTCCTTTCTTCCTCTCTCAAAGTGGCAGGCAGTTCCATGCATCAGCTGAGGATGAGGGGGAGTGTCTAGCAAATTGCCTGCAAGTGCTTCCAAGAAGCAATTTCACTGCAGAATTTCATTTGGCTTCTCTGTTCAGGTAAGAAAGTACCTCTGACAGGATGACTCAAAGGGTCATTGATTGTCTAGTACACAGTAAATCTGTCCAGATCTGATATTCTGCCTTACTGAAATCTTCTGACATAACAGGTTATAAATGCTTGCAATAAATTTAATTAATATTTTGGAACTTGATCATTTGTCCTGGAAAATAGTTCCTTTAGATCTGTAACTATTTTTAGTATTGTGGTTTTATTACACAGAGAGAAAAGTGAAATATATTAAAGGGAGGTTTTAAATTCTTTGCTAATTGTATAATACTGTCAGAGGTGGGAATTTTATAAAATCTTTCTTTGTTTTATTATGGCTCCAAGGGCTCTTAGGTATAAGGAGTCTCGGCTCAGATTATTATTATTAGTACCAGAACAAAATAAAATTCTTCCTTACAAAGTTATGTTTCTTCTTACTAAAAATCTTTATTACAGAAGCATACTCTGTGTATAGTTTTTATTGTTTTAGAAAAGCCTGGTGGGCATTGGAGCCCCACTTCTGAATGTATCTTTTATCAGTGGTTGTTTTTTTACTGTTCAATTTTTTGTTCATTTCATTAAACAGAGATGTGTAAAGATATTCATTTCAAAATGCTAAGCATTTTTTTTAAAACTTTCCTCAATTTCATCAACCATGTCGTTTGATTACAAGTTTTTGTGCATTAGTTCTTACAATTAGGATTAAAATCACAGGTTATCCATCAAACATAACTAAATACATTGCAATTATTGAGCATTGTGTGCCCAAATTACCATTAATATTCCATGGAGTATACAACATATTCCAATACTAATTTTCAATTGTTACCACAAATAGTTATTAAATATTTCCATTAATATATGTTTCAATTATTCATTACATCCATTAACCCATTTGACGTATAAAAATATTTCCAGTATCGAATATTCACTACTTAAAGTTATTCATAATGTTCAAATCATCCACTCTTATAACTGAGCATATTTTTAAGTGGTTACATTGGTCAGTTCAAAAGAAAATATAAACTATTTCAAATGCAAAAACATATCTGAATAAAGTAGGACATAAAGTGAGATTTGGACATTAAAAGTGAAACCTACTGGGTCAGGCTGGACAGCTTCTCAGGGCTCCTTTACTTCTATATTAAAGGCCACATAGGCAGAGTTGCAGCTTGCAAAAGAACGGGAAGTGAGTGCCTAACCGCAGAGTTCAATAGTTCTCACAAAACCACAAGGTTCAGCTAAAGTTCGCTTAGAGACACGTATGGCTCAAGACAAAAGGAAAAGTAAAGACCCCAACTACTTACAAGGCTTGGTCCTCAAAGTAACCAATAAGAAGTGAAGTTAAGCATTTCCATGTACGTTGCTCTTAGAAAGGTATAAAAGAAACTGCCTGTTCTATGGGTTCTTGTCCAGATGTTAGAAATTGTTATCTCTGTCTGGACTTATTTTGGCCAAAATAAAGCTTATCTTGATCTCACAGTTCTATCTCTTGATTTCCTGTAACATGATAGTACTTTATCTATATATGATATTTAGAACAATGGTTACTACTGACTCTTTAAAAAGAGTCTTAAATTTATGTCTACATTTATTTTTATGGTCTACACATATATAAAGAGAGCCTTTTTGTTACTGTTTGTTAAACAAATACTATACTTTCTTATCTATTTAGCTGATTGGAGGTGCAGCTGGAGGGGGGATTTAAAGACACAAAAAGGAAGAGTAAGTAGTGGCTATTTCATTTGAACCTTTCCTGTGGCTGGAGCTGATTGGAGGTTAGCCTGGCCCTCAGAGCTAACGAGAGCCCACCTCGAGGATGGGCTTATCAGCCAAGAGAGGTGGAAGAAACGCAAGCTGCGGAGATTTTTAGTTAGTTTTTTAGGTCAGGTTTTAAGGGGTTCAAGGGTGGCGGGTGGGTCCAGTTACATTGGCTTAACTGGGCAGAGTACTCAACCAGCTGACAATGGCGGAAGTAAGGGTAGAGGATCTGATGTAAAGAGGGGGGCGAAGGTCGACCCCACAGAGGGTCTTTCCATCCAAACGGTCCAGGGGAGGGGCAGGTATGATGAGAGCCAGGGGTCATATCAAGTTTTGAGGGGTGGGCGTACCCGCTATTTAAGAGCGGTCGCCCGCCCCGACCCCCTGGGCCCCTCCCACAACCTAGGAGGTGAGGAGTTATGGAGCCCAGGCCCAAATCTGATGTTGTGCAATGCCAGGTCTGTGGTGAACAAAGCCCCCCTCATATGCGATCTAATTTCAGAGGGGGACCCGGACCTGGTGGGTATTACAGAAACCTGGTTAGGGCACGAGGGAGGTGTTCCCCTCGTTGAGATGTGCCCACCAGGTTACCTGGCACTTCATCAGCCAAGGGCCCAGGGTAGGGGTGGGGGAGTGGCGGTTATTATCAAAGAAAGTCTTCAGCCAAGGGAGGCCACTGTGCCTCAGGTAGTCAGGTGTGAATCCCTGTACATGAAATGGGGACTTGGGAGGCAGCTGGGCCTGCTGGTTCTGTACCTGGCTCCCCGCTACGTGTCAGCAGCCCCGCCCGAGCTCTTCGAGGTTATCGCTGAGGTGGCAGTTGACACCCCCAGACTTTTAGTCATGGGGGATTTCAACCTGCCATCGGTAGGCGACTCATCTGAGGTGGCTCGGGAGTTCATGGCCTCCATGACAGCCATGGACCTGACCCAAGTAATTCAAGGCCCCACACATACAGGGGGAAACACACTAGAGTTAATTTTTACCTCTGGCCAGTGGTTGAGTGATCTAGGAGTAGGGGAATTAGTCATCGAACACCTGTCGTGGTCAGATCACTCTCTCGTTCAGCTGGACTTTCCGACCTCTACACCCCACCGCGGGGAGGCGGAGCCTGAGATTCCAAGGTGGTTCCACCCCAGGCGCCTGATGGACCCGGAGAGGTTCCAGATGGTGCTTGGGCCTATACCTGTAACCCTTACCCACGACTCGACCGAAGGCCTAGTGGCCACATGGAATAGTGCGGCCACGGGGGCCTTGGATTGGGTCGTGCCCTTGCGGCCTCTCATGTGGCGCCGATCCACCCTGGCCCCTTGGTTTTCTGAGTAGTTAAGGGTGATGAAGCGCCGCAAGAGACGCCTAGAGAGCAGGTGGAGGTCCACTTGTTCCGAATCCAATCAAACACAGGTAAGGTCCTACTTAAGGACCTACCTAGTGGCAATAAGAGTGGCGAAACATAGCCATCTCGCCCTTATCGCATCCACAGAAAACCGCCCTGCCACCCTGTTTAGAGTGACCCGCTCCCTTCTTCAGCAGGGGCCGTGGGAAGCTCCTTTGCAGGGCAAAGCAGAGGAGTTTGGAAATTATCTGCAGGATAAAATCGCTCGGATCCGGGACGACTTGGCCTCCAACCCGATAGATTTGGGCGGACCATCCGAGGCAGGTTTTGAGACCGTTTTATGGGACGAGTTCGACTTTGTTACTTCCAAAGACATGGACAGATTGCCGAGGCGGCTGAACACCACCACATGTTTATTGGACCCGTGTCCCTCCTGGCTGGTACTGGCCTCCTGGGAGGTGACACGAGGCTGGCCCCAGGAAGTAGTGAACGCTTCTTTGAGTGAGAGGTTCTTGCCGGCCGCCTTGAAAGAGGCAGTAGCGAGACCCCTCCTCAAGAAGCTTTCCCTGGACCCAGCATTGTTATCCAATTATCGTCTGGTCTCCAACCTTCAGTTTTTGGTGAAGGTTGTTGAGAGTGTGGTGGCACAACAGTTCCCTCGACATCTGGAGGAAACTGCTTATCTAGACCTGCGCCAGTCCGGCTTCCGCATCAGGAACAGCACTGAGACAGCATTGGTCGCGTTGGTGGATGATCTCTGGAGGGCCAGAGATAGAGGTTATTCCTCTATTCTGGTTCTGTTAGATCTCTCAGCGGCTTTTGATACCATCGACCATGGTATCCTATTGCGCCGGCTGGAGGGGTTGGGATTGGGAGGCACTGTGTTACAGTGGTTCTCTTCCTACCTCTCCGGTCGCTCGCAATTTGTGTTGATGGGAGGGCAGAGGTCGACGTTGAGGCCCCTGACATGTGGGGTGCCTCAGGGTCGATCCTCTCCCCCCTCCTATTCAACACCTACATGAAGCCGCTGGGTGAGATCATCCGTGGTTGTGGGGTAGAGTATCATCTGTATGCTGATGATACTCAGCTGTACATATCTACCCCCAACCACCCCAATGATGCCGTCGAAGTGATGTCCTGGTGTTTGGAGGCCGTGCGGCTCTGGATGGGAAGTAACAAACTTCGGCTCAACCCGTCCAAGACCGAGTGGCTGTAGTTTCCGGCGCCTCGGCATAGCCAGCTCATTCCATCACTGGTTATCGGGGGCGAATCACTGGCCCCCGTGGAAAGGGCTCACAACTTAGGCGTCCTTCTGGACTTGCGGCTGTCCCTGGATGACCATGTGGCGGCCGTGACCAGGGGGGCATTTTATCAGGTCCACCTGGTACGCCAGTTGTGTCCCTTTCTTGACCGAGACGCCCTCCGCACTGTCACTCAAGCACTCGTGATGTCTCGCTTGGACTATTGCAACACTCTCTACATGGGGCTCCCCTTGAGGTGTATCTGGAGGCTCCAGTTGGTGCAGAATGCGCCGTGCGGGGGATTCTGGGAGCTTCTCGCTGCTCCCACGTAACACCTCTCCTGCGCGAGCTGCACTGGCTACTGGTAGCCTTCCAGATGCGCTTCAAGGTGCTAGTCACCATCTTCAAATCACTCCATGGCTCGGGGCCTAGCTACTTGCGGGACCGTCTCCTGCCACATATCTCCCTGCGGCCGATACGCTCCCACAGAGAGGGCCTACTGAGGGTACCAACCGCCGGTCAATGCCAGCTAGCGGTGCCCAGGTGTAGGGCCTTCTCTGTGGCAGGGCCGGTCCTCTGGAACGACCTACCCCCCGAACTTCGCACTATCATGGACCTTCCCCTCTTTCGCCGTTCACTCAAGACTTACTTTTTCAGCAAGCTGGTCTTGCTTAACGCTTAGATCTGATTGTTATATAGCTCTTGCCACATTCGTAAATGGACGTTGGGTTTTTAGTGGGAATTTTAGCACAGGCCCCTAATTTAATTCTTTTTATTCATATTTATTGTATTGTATACTATTTATTGGTTTTAATTTCCTGTGCACCGCCCTGGGTCCGTTTCGATGGAGAAGGCACAGTATATAAATCGAATAAAATGAAATGAAATGAAATGAGGTGCAGCTGGAGGGGGGGATTTAAAGACACAAAAAGGAAGAGTAAGTAGTGGCTATTTCATTTGAACTTTTCCTGTGGCTGGAGCTGATTGGAGGTGCAGCTGGAGGGGGGATTTAAAGACACAAAAAGGAAGAGTAAGTAGTGGCCTGTGCGCATAATGGCACACGAATTATATATCCATAAACCAAAATAGCAATAATACATTGTGGTTTAGTGCGCTTAGAATTGTGATTTTATTTTATTTTATTTTATTCTATTTGAAAATGACCGGCTTAGTCCAATGTAATAGCTGTTTTGCAACTGTCTTTCACAGTACTCTATTCAAACTTTGATACTGTCCCCTTTGTAAACAAATTACTAGTCTACATAGACAGATTGCCTATCTAGAATCTTTAATCTGTGCTCTCCAAGCAGAAATTAGGTGTCCAACTTGGCCATTCCACCCTATGGAGATGCCGCGCTATCAGCCCCCTCTACTGCAAAGATCCTGCAGGAGAAGAGCAGTCTGCACAACCGTGGGATCTGGTAGGGTGAGAGCTGTGAACCATAAACACAAAGCTTTTGCTGTGGCACAGCATAACAGATATAGTGCCCTTGCTGACATTAAGGAGGACACTAAAGAGACAGGTCAAGGCAGTTGTGGTAATGTTGACTCAAATAAGCAGGAGATCGTGGTCCAAGATGAAGAACGTACTTCGGAGAGGCAAAATGGGGGACAGGTATCACACATCAGACGCACTAGAAGAGCAAGGTATGTAAAAAGAGAAGTCACCTTCTGATTGGTGATTCAATCGTAAGGGATGTAAATTTAGAAAAGGATATGGATGTTTTAAAAGATGTCAGGTGTCTGCCAGGTGCTACTGCAAGCAGAGACAAGAGATAAGACTATTCTTAAGATAGTCAAGAATGCAAGTAAGGACTGTGACATTGATGCTATTATACATCTTGGCACTAATGATGTACTTTCACTAGTACACTAGTGATATTATACATCTTGGCACTAAAAGATGTACTTTCTGTGCAGAATGTTTTCCAGAGCTTGGGGTACGAACTTAACAGTATAGGTTGTAGGCTTATCTTTTCAGAGGTTTTACCAGTGTATATATAAGGAACAAAAAGGAAAGGGCCAGCATGTAGCAGAGTTTAATGTGTGGCTAAAGGAGTGGTGTAAAAGGGAAGGCTTTGGTTTTATTAGTCATGATGCCTGCAGCTGGTCCAATGAAAATCTGTACAAAAGAGATGGTTTGCACCCATCCAAGAAACGGACTGAGTTACTTGGCATTAAATTTGCAGATTTTCTGGATAAACATTTAAACTGAATGGCAGGGACAGAGAATTAACTGACACAGAACATTTCTGTCCCCAGCAATCTAAAATTCATAGGGTTATCAGTGCATGCAACATAGATGTTTGTGCGGGTAAGATTATCACTCCTGCTGTCAAGCAAAATCAAGCATTTAATAGTAAGTGCCAAATCATGTGCATGAATCATACAAGTGGCAAGAAAATAAGGGAAGTCAGGCACAACACAAGTTACGTAGACAATAAACACAGGGTCAATCAAAATGGACTCAAATGTCTATACACCAATGCACAGAGTATGAGGAATAAATAGGGCGAATTAGAAATTCAAGTAAAAGAGGGCAGATTAATTTGATTGATTTAAGATTGATTTTAGATACGACATTGTTACCATTACAGAAACTTGGTGGGACGAAACTGACAAATGGAACATACAGCTAGAAGGATTTAAATTATTTAAAAGACATAGACCAAATAAAAGAGGAGGTGGAGTTGCATTATATATAACAAATAACTACATCTCTACAGAAATAGAGCACATCAACGATATAATATAGACAATGATGAGAACTATCTTGAATGCATTTGGGTCAATATTAGAGGTTGGGGTGGAAATGACATTGAAGGAACTGGCAGATGAGATCTCAGAACCACTGAACTATATCTTTCAGAGATCCTGGAACACTGGGGAACAACCAGAGGACTGGAAAAGAGCTGATGTAGTTCCCATCTTCAAAAAAGGAAAAAAGATAGATCTAGGAAACTACAGACCCATCAGCTTGACCTCAATACCAGGAAAGATTATGGAAAAAATAATCAAGCAGCGAATTACTGAACACCTAGAAGCAAACAAAATAATAACCAAAAGCCAACATGGTTTTGTCAAAAACAGATCATGCCAGACTAATCTTATTGCATTCTTTGATAATGTGACAAAATTAGTGGACCAGAGGAATGCCATCGATATAGTTTACTTGGACTTCAGTAAGGCATTTGACAAGGTAGACCATAACCTACTACTAGATAAAGTAGAAGAATGTGGGTTAGACAGCATCACCACCAGATGGATACGTAATTGGCTGACCAACTGCACTCAATGTGTAGTCCTCAATGGAAATGCATCTACATGGAAGGAAGTATGCAGTAGAATCCCCCAACATCTTCATCAATGATTTGGACGAGGGAATAAATGGGGAACTCATCAAATTTGCAGACGACACCAAGCTGGCAGAAATAGCCAACACTCCAGAAGATAGGCTTAAGATACAGAAGGATCTTGACAAACTTGAACATTGGGCACTATCTAATAAAATGAAATTCAATGGCAAAAAGAGTAAGGTTCTACATTTAGGCAACAAAAATGAAATGCACAGGTACAGTATAGGTGGTACCTTCCTCAATAGCAGTAACTGTGAAAGGGATCTTGGAGTCCTAGTAGACAACCATTTAAATATGAGCCAGCAGTGTGCAGCAGCTGCCAAAAAAGCCAACACAGTTCTAGGCTGCATAAACAGAGGGATAGAATCAAGATCACGTGAAGTGTTAATACCACTTTATAATGCCTTGGTAAGGCCACACTTGGAATACTGCATTCAGTTTACCACACTTATTGCTGTGCATATTATATTACATTTAATACATTATTTTAAGTTTTCTCTTTAGTTAAGCTATTTATGTCTGTGATATTTAATGTTATTAAGGAAATGAGATTTTCTATTAGAAACAAAAAAAGTTGATTGTTTCTTGTACGTGTTTGTTACTTGTACTGAAAACAGTAATAACATGTGATTCTACTCACTCTGGGTAATTCAGCCCAATAATTTGAAAAGTTCCATGCAAAGATGCAGAGAGAGAGAGAGAGAGAGAGAGAGAGAGAGAGAGAGAGAGAGAGAGAGAGAGAGAGAGAGAGAGAGAGAGAGAGAGAGAGAGAGAGAGAGAACAGAGTGTCCCTATATAGGGGTGTGGGGCTCAATGGTTAAGACACTGAGTTTATTGTTCAGAAAGGTTGGCAGTTCAGCGGTTCGAATCCCTAGCACTGCATAAGTAAGTGAGCTCCCATTACTTGTCCCAGCTTCTGTCAACCTAGCAGTTCGAAAGCACATTAAAAATGCAAGTAGAAAAATAGGAACCGCCTTTGGTGGGAAGATAACAGCGTTTCATACACCTTCGGCATTTAGTCATGCTGGCCACATGACCATGGAAACATCTTAGGACAGGGCTGGCTCTTTGGCTTTGAAACAGAGATGAGTACCACTCTCTAGAGTCAGGAACGACTAGCACATATGTGCGAGGGGAACCTTACTTTTGTGTGTGTGTGTGTGTGTGTGTTCTAAAAATATGAGCTATTCTAAAAATATGAGTTCCAAGTGTAGATATAAAAGAAGAGACAGACATTGCGATCTACAGAACTTAAAATATATTATCCACTTAGCTTTCGTTAGCCTTTGCTAACATCGTCAGAGTGTAAAAACTACCATTGAAGAGATATTTGCCTTTATACATCATTGATCAATTTGGCCATTGTGCATGTGATAGGCCCATCCACCTGCCTCCCTCTTGTAATTAGCTCTGTCATTTTTACTTTGGACATGTTAATCGTTAGGGACTTAGCTGCTGTTGCGTCCTCCCCTATCATGCAGAACTTGGGCTGCTCATGCCCAAGGAATGCCACTGAGCTGTCCAATGTTGCTTTAATAGCATTCTCTCCAGCCCCTCAGCATTCTGGAATAAACTGGAATACTTTCCAAAATACAGTATGAGTCTTATCATATTCCTTCCACCATTTTAGAAACCGAAAGAGGCTTTTTACTATGCTGTTAATATTTCCAGCTACAAAGAATATATTGGCTATCTTTATAACTTCAGTATTCCCCAGCATGTTGTAATAATAATAATAAACTGATACCCTTAAACAAAAAAGATTCTCACCCCTGCATTAGTACCAAAACTGAACAATCAATACCCAACAAAATAAACGTACAGCAGTAATAAGTCTGCTTCCAAAATAAAATCAGCTTCAGAAGTACAAGCAAGACCAAGAAACTGTTGAGAAAAGCACTTTCGAGGCTATCACATTCTGCTGCCACAGGCTTTGAAAAGTGATCTTGTCCTTAAAAAAGAAGCTGCAGATAAAGTTATCTACTAGTTAAAGTAATATCATGAACAAATCCTAGCATTGATGAGATTACATTCTTGTCTTAAAGTAAAATAATGTCATCAACTTTCAGAAAGCTTTAAGAATTTCAAGTAAATGCATAATAATTTGACAATATAAAATAAGAAAATAACCTGTCATACTGCTACATTTACATCAATTCTTCATGGAAGAAGCAATCATCCAAAAGCTTGCTCAATTTCAACCTGAGAAACAAATATATCTTACTAAGGCAGTGGCTTGAAACTATATACTTTTTATCCTCTCTAGAACATTTACTGGTAGGTAGTATAATCAAGGCTATCAGGACATCAGAGGGATACATGATCAGATTATTGAAAATAAGTATTATTGCTTCCTACAGGGTAGGAATTGTGGCTGTACATTTATATAGAGTAGATTGTCCTTCTCACTTTTCATCTTCTTGTACAGCTAGCCTTTGTACTCTATGAAAATGTTATGTGCTATCAAATGTTATCCCATGTCTGTGGGTGACAGTGCTAAACTGCCTATATGAATACTTTCAGCACATTAGATGGACTCTTTTTCTTCCTTTGTGGCACTTTGATGGGTTAAAAAAATGGATCTGTTTCTCAAAGTATGAATAAAATTTACATTGAGCATGCACCAAGGGCTTCAATGTTATGCTCATTAAAATAACAGGCCAGCCACCTAGATGTTGGCTAAAAACATCTAGATGTTCTTATATGTCAACTTTGATCCTTGAGTAACTCCACAGAACCAATATACTTTGATGATGCCTGACCTGCGGGTACCAAATACAATTGATAAATAAATAAAATAAAATAAATGGTTTTCGTCTGTTCAAAAAGGATGAAATTAGTAGCATAATGAACCTTTCAGTGATATGGCAGAATCTTTCTTATTTTCTTTCATTATCCCCTATATAATTTGCCATGTAACTGTGCATTAACTTCCATGATTTAGTCACACGAAGAGAATAAATTGACACTCCATTAATATTTGAACCTATTTTGATCACCATATAGGAGAAAAAAGTAATGCAACCACAAATTCATATGGTGTAGGAGACAGTTTGTATGGACTATTATAGTGGTAAAGATACTGTAGCTGGATGTATGTATGGATGGGTGGGTGGATATATGGCAAGTGAAATAAATTTAGAATTATAATTTGGCATCAACCTATAATTGTTCAGCTAATTGAACTTAGAAACTAAGTACACAGTACAGATTGACTTTGAGGTTCTGATGAAATATTTCTGTATTAACAAGATTGTATTGCAAAACATTTACTCATAGTAACATGTATTCACTAACCCAGGAATCTACTTTGGGAGTCCAAAGGAAGCAACTACAAATAATTATATCATTTGCCATGGGAACTGTTACATATAGGTACACTGTGTTGCTATGGCAAATGGTACTTAAGAAGTCTAAATAGCTGCAAACAAGAGAGTGTATTATTCAGGTATGACTGCAGGAATAAAAGCAATTTAAAGGTTTTGTGTTACTTCTTTCCACCACAGCAATGTACATCAAAATTCAGCAAAGTCAATTCCAAACTACAATTACTGTACATGACACAGTTCTAAACCATTTATCATACTTATAAGACCTTGTATTGCATTATTAGTTAGCAAACAGGTACACCAGTGGGAATGGCCAGTCATAAAACATCCATTTATTAGGAGAAGTGATCAAATTGCACCCCAACATAACCTCCAACTGCACTGCAGTAGATACAGAGAGCCAGTCTGATGTAGAGGCCAAGTCATCAAGCTAGGAACTGGGAGACTATTAATTCTAGTCCCACTTGAAGCACAAAGAAGTTTGAAGACCTTGAATCAGTCCTTCTCTTTCAGCACTAGGAAGCGGGCAATAGCAAATCATTTCTGGATCTTGCCAAGAAAGCTGCAGTGACCTTGTCTAGGCAATTGCCAGGAGTCAATGCAGACCTTAAATGTGCATGCACATAGACACACAAAGAAACTTATACAAACACAGATAGTTGATATGGCATTTAATTCATTAAAGTATATCCAAAGAACAAGTACAAGAACTTGTATGAAGTATGAAGTATAGATTCTGGTTGAATAATATATTGGAAATATTTTAGCTTTATCTTCTCTTGTCACTTACATTTATAATATAGACAATGATGAGAACTATCTTGAATGCATTTGAGTCAATATGAAAGGTTGGGGGGGAAATGACATTGCCATAGGTCTATACTACAGGCAACCCACCCAAGCAGAGAAAGTAGATGAACTTTTTGCTAACCAGCTAACTAAGGTATGTAGGAAGCACGCCACAATAATAATGGGGGATTTTAACTACCCGGACATCAACTGGGAAACAAACTCTGCACCAAGTGGAAGATCCAACAGGTTCCTAATAAACCTACCAGACAACTTTGTTTCCCAAAAAGTAGAGAAGAGAACAAGGGGATCAGTCATATTGGACTTAATTCTCAGAAAGGAAATGATAGAAAGTGTAGAAGCTACAGGAACCCTGGGGGCAAGTGACCATGCAATTTTGGAATTCAACATTATGCAAACACAAGTAGTAGAACAAAGTCAAACTAGAGTCTTGGACTTTAGTCTAGGGAGATAGGGTGGTATACAAATGCGAAAAATGAATAAAAAATAAAATAAGAGAGCTAATTTCAATAAACTTAGAGAGAGCTTGGGAAGAATTCCATGGATGAGAATCCTCCAGGGGAAAACAACTCAAGAAGCTTGGGAAATTATGAAAAGTGAGATTACAAAAGACCAGTCTAGCACAATGCCAATGAAGAAGAAAAATAACAGCTCCCAAAAGAAACCAGCATGGCTGCATAAAGAACTCTCTGACAAATTGAAAGACAAAAAAATTAAGTATAAAAAGTGGAAAGAGGGGACATACTAAGGCAGAATATCAGCAAATAGCATGAGCCTGTAAAGATGAAGTGACGAAAGCTAAGGCTCACAATGAAGAAAGGCTTGCCACAAAAGTAAAAAATAACAAAAAAAAGCTTCCAAAAATTGTGAATGCCCCAACACTGCAAGTCTTTAAGAAGATGTTGGACAGCCATTTGTCTGAAATGTTATAGGGTTTCCTGCCTAGGCAGGGGGTTGGACTAGAAGACCTCCAAGGTCCCTTCCAACTCTGCTATTGCATTGTATTATTGTATAGCAGCTATACATATACAGTGAATACAGATGGGAGAACGTTTAAATGTTCATTGTTTTTATGTAAAATATCTGGCACATTCATATTTTAGTTATTCATCAAATAAAATGTTCAGTCATGGGTGAAGGAAAGGATATGAGAAACAGTATATACCATACCCATACATATTAATGCACATATATAATATATTCAGCTCTATATTGAAATTCATAGTCAGAATAAAAATATTTTATTACGTATAGTAGATATTTCTAACTTCTTTGAATGAAGCTAACATGATTCAAACAGAAATCCCTCAATCTTATTGATTATGTACCATCAAGTGGTTATTAACTTTTAGTGACCATGTGTATACATTTTCTCCATGAGTATCTGTTTCTGATCCAGACTATCATATCTTTCTTTAGTGTATTCATCATCACTGTAACTAAGTCCATTCACCTTGCTGCTAGTCATCCTTCTTTTTCCTTCCACTTTTCCCAGCACTTAGAGCAGGGGTGGGCAAACTTTGCAACTTTAAGTCTGAAGGACTTCAGCTCCCAGACTTCTCCAGCCAGCTTTGCTGGCTGGAGAATTCTGGGAGCTGAAGTCCTTCAGATTTAAAGTTGCAAATTTACTCACCCCTAACTTAGAACCTTCTCAAGAGACCTACATCTTTGTGTAGTGTGTCCAAAATAGGAAAATCTAAAACTGGTCATTAGTAAGACCTCTGAACTGATTTTTCCCCTAATCTGATTGGGTTTTTTGGGCTTTCAACAGTATTCTCATTGAAAAAGGAAAATACGATGAGCTTATAGGATTCATTGAAGTGATTCCTGTAGGGGAAGATGGAATGCTATTTATTGCAAATATGAGAGAAGTCAATAATTTGTATAATATTAAACTATAAAAACAAATACATTTTCCAGTTTTTATGGAACGATGCTTGTTGTTTGTTGTGGGTCAATTATATAAAATGCAATAAATAAAAAACATTTTTTAGCCAATACAGGTAGTTTTCAAATTCAAAAATCCAAAATTTCTATTGCTAAGTGAGCCAATTTTTATTTATTTATTTATTTTATTTTATTTATTTTATTAAATTTATACCCCGCCCTTCTCCAAACGGACCCAGGGTGGCGCACAGGCATATTAAAATACATACAAAACCATATAACAAATTTAAAAAACTTATTAATAAAGATCCTGCGGTAAAACCCAAATTAAAATCCCCAAAATTTAAAACTATCTACAAGTCATTGTGGAGGTTACGCTAGGCCGGCTAGATGGAACAGATGTGTCTTTAAGCACTTGCGGAAGAGGCGGAGGTCGGAGATGGTGCGAAGTTCAGGGGGTAAGTCGTTCCAAAGGGCTGGGCCCGCCACAGAGAAGGCTCTCCCCCTGGGTGTCGCCAGTCGGCATTGTCCGGCCGACGGCACCCTGAGAAGGCCCTCTCTGTGGGAGCGTATCGGTCTTAGGGATGTATGGGGCAGGAGACGGTCTCGCATTTAATCAGTTTGCCCCATTTTAATGTCCTTTCTTGCCATAGTTGTTAAGTGGATTCCTGCTGTTATTAAATTACTAAATGGTTGTTAGGTAAATCTGGCTTCCCCATTGACTTGTCAGAAGATCACAAAAGGTGATCACGTAACCCTGGGACATTGAAACCATCATAAATATAAGCCAATTGCCAAGCATCTGAATTTTGATCACATAACCATCATGGGGATACTGCAATAGTTGTAAGTGTGAAAAACAGTCATAAGTCACTTTTTTCAATTCCATTGTAAGTTGAAATGGTCACTAAATAAACTATTGTAAGCCAAGGACTACCTGTAATTGTAAGTCTCTAGTTCATGCAGAAAAACAAATCCTTGAATACCAATGCAATCAATTCGCTTCTTTTAGAAAGGAAAGTTAATAATAACTTTTGTTCATACAATCACTTTTGTGAGTGCTAACAATAGTTTTATAAGCAATACCTCTGGGATTGAAACTGCACTGCATAATAATAGCTTCTATGGTTTTTCTAGGTCATGAAAATCCTTGACAGTCTGCAGCAATCTGTTCACAACCATAACTTAAAAAGCAGTATTTAAATATATATATACATAATAAATAATATATTTATTTTTTATTTATTTATTTATCAGCACAAAAACGGTATTTTATATATATATATATGTGTAGATTTTGGTTTATTCGGGTCTTTTCCCGTGTAAAATTAAAGGTATATATATATACCTTTATATATATATGCTTGCTTCGGGTATTTTCCCGTGTATAAGGCATGGAAATGTTATTGCAACGTTTCGACAAGATCTCACTTGTCATCGTCAGGATTTGGTCTGTGACTGTGACTGCGAAGGCATGGCCCTTTTTAAAATCTTGGTGGTGGGTGGTGGAGTGCTGACTATTGTTGTGAGTGTGTTGATTGGCTCTGCAGCTGCATCATGACTGGTATATTGATGCTGATTGGTCTCATTTGTATGTTTCTCCTTATTTTGAATTTCAACGGCTTGGGTGGAGGGTGGGGCTCGTCTGCTGGTCAGTGCTGGTTTCCAGATGTCTGGTAGGCGGGAGGTGTCATCACGTTTGTTCATACTGTTAGATTGCTTCTCTATTTCAATGGCTTCTCTGATTATTCTCCTGTTCAGTTGTTCAGCCTTGGAGATCATTTTAGTTCCTTGAAAGTCAATGTCATGTCCTGTAGTTTTGAAATGCTGATAAAGAGATGAGGTATTGAGGTGATTTTTTAATGCATTTTTATGCTCTGCCATACGTGCACTTATACTTCTGTTGGTTTGTCCTATATAAGTGGCAGGGCAGATTTTACATGGAATTTTGTAGACCCTTTGGCTTTCTAGCTGGATCTTGTCTTTGGGGTTCCTTAGGATATTGGTTATTTTTTGGTCGGTGTTGAAGGCTGTCTTTATGTTGTGCTTGTGGAGAATTTTGCTGATTTTGTCTGTGGTACCTTTAATGTATGGGATGAGGGCAATGACATTTTCCTGTTCTTTGTCTTGGTTCTTGGGGGGTATCTCTTTTTGGATTAGTTTGGTGATTGTTTTTCTTCTGAATCTGTTGGATATTAATGTATTTGTGAGGAAGTGTAATTCGGTTTTCAGGTGGTCTTTGTCAGCTAGGCATTTGGTTCTGTGTATGAGGGTTTTGGCTACAGAGTTTATCTGTGCAGGGTGGTGATGGGATTGTGCATTTAGGTAGCGGTTGGTGTGTGTTTTTTTCCGGTAGATGGTGTGTCCCAGGGAGCCATTAGGTTTTTTGTAGATTAGGACATCTAGGAAAGGAAGTTGGTTGTTAGCTTCTATTTCCATGGTGAATTGTATTTTGGGGTGTAGGGTGTTGAGGTGTGTGAGGAAGTTGTCCAGTTTTTCTTTCCCATGAGGCCAAATTATGACAAGATCTCACTTGTCATCGTCAGGCTTTGGTCTGTGACTGGCAGTCACAGTCACAGACCAAAGCCTGACAATGACAAGTGAGATCTTGTTGAAACGTTGCAATAACATTTCCATGCCTTATACACGGGAAAATACCCGAAGCAAGCAATGCCAGCATACCTACACCCGTCAGCTGGATTCTGCCCCTCAGGTTCTCCTGATGTTAATCCACGGCCTTCCCAACAAAACCAAATTTACTTGGATGGTAATTTATAGCAGCTGCTAATTCCCTTTGCCATCCTGATTTACTCTAATTATTTTTCAGTCTACAACAATGGTTTCATTTTTGTTTCTCATTCATTTCTCATGTTAATCTTAATCTTACATCTATTTAAAGGTCATTTTCTCTACTTTCTTCCAGTGTCTAACATGTGCCTATACTAAAGCAATGTCAAGTACAATAGAAAAAAGACAGATTTTTCTTTCCCTCTATTCCAGGGGTGTCAAACTCACAATGTCACAACGGTGTCACATGGCATATTGAGACTTTTTTCTGCCAAGCAGAAAAAAAGCTGGCGAAGCTAGGCAAAATCACATCAGATACCTGTACAATTAGCACAGGAGCTCCCGCGGGCTTTGTATTCGCTCCACTTCTCTCTATACACCAATGGCTGCATCTCAAAAGGTCCCTCTGCTAAAATACTGAAGTTTGCAGATGACACAACAGTAATTGGTCTCATTCGAGACAATGATGAATCTGCATACAGATGGGTGGTTGAACAACTAGCCTTGTGGTGCAACCAGAACGATCTTGAACTAAATGCACTCAAAACTGTAGTAATAGTGGTAGATATTAGGAGAACCCCCCCCCATACTATCACCTCTTACAATACTAGACAACACAGTATCAACAGTAGACTTTCAAGTTTCTAGGTTCTATCATATCTCAAGACTTAAAATGAATGCCTAACATCAAAAATATCATTAAAAAAGCACAACAAAGAATGTTCTTTCTGCGCCAACCTAGAAAGTTAAAATTGCCCAAAGAATTGCTGATTCTGTCCTACAGAGGAATTATTGAGTCTGTCATCTGCACTTTTATAACATCTGGTTTGGCTCTGCGACCAAACGAGACAGACACAGACTTCAATGGATAATTAGAACTGCAGAAAAAACAATTGCTACCTGTATACTGCATAAGTCAAAAAGAGGGCTGTGAAAATAAGTTCAGACTCCTCACATCCTGGATATAAATTGTTTCAACTTCTACCCTCAAAGGGGACTGCACACCAGAATAACTAGGCACAAGGACAGTTTTTCCCCCTGAATGTCATCACTCTGATAAACAACTAATTCCCACAACACTGTCATATTATCTACTAAGACTGTATTACTATTATTCTTCTCCTCCTTCCAAGTACCTATCTCTTCACACTTATGACTATAACCATGTTGCTTGTATCTTTAAATTTTATATTGTTTTATTTGTTTCCTAGGAGAATGTGATTGCTTATTAGTAATCTATAACTATCGCTAAGTGTTGTATCTTATGATTCTTGATGAATGTATTCTATTTTATTTTTATTTATGTACACTGAGAGCATATGTACCAAAGACAAATGCCTTGTGTGTCTAATCCCGGGGTGGGCAAACTTTGCAACTTTAAGTCTGAAGGACTTCAGTTCCCAGCTGAAGTCTCTGGGAGCTGAAGTCCTTCAGACTTAAAGTTGCAAAGTTTGCCCACCCCTGGTCTAATCACACTTGGCCTATAAAGAATTCTATTCTATTCTTAAAAGGTCATTTTCTCTTCTTCCTTTCAGTGTCTGACATGTGACAATGCCAGAGCAATAATAATAATAATAATAATAAATAATAATAATAATAATAATAATTTAATTTTATATCCCGCTCTCTCTCCCCAAGGGGACTCGAGGCGGGGCACAGGCAATTAAAAATACAAATAAAACCACAGACAAATACAAAATACAAAATTAAAAATAGATTAAATTGATCCTGCGCTAAAACCCATAAACTAAACTAAAAATTACCCCTAAAAACCCTTAACCTAAAAAGAGACTACCCAAGGCTGGCCAGACGAAAAAAGTGTGTCTTTAATTTTAAGCGGAAGGAGCGGAGGTCCGTGGTTGTCCTGATATCGGGGGGAAGGTCATTCCAGAGGGCTGGGCCCGCCCCAGAGAAGGCCCTTCCCCTGGGCGTCGCCCGCTGACAAAGTCTAGTGGACGGCACCCGGAGAAGTCCCTCTCTGTGGGAGCGAATCGGCCGTGAGGATGTATGGGGCAGGATCCGATCCCGCAGGTAGCTAGGTCCCGAGCCATGGAGCGCTTTGAAGATGGTAATTAACACCTTGAAGCGCACCCGGAAGATGACAGGTAGCCAGTGCAGCTCGCGCAAGAGCGGTGTTACGTGGGCAAACCTAGAGGTGCCCATAATTGCTCGCGCGGCTGCGTTCTGGACCAACTGAAGCCTCCGGGTACACCTCAAGGGGAGCCCCATGTAGAGAGAGTTGCAATAATCCAGTCGGGATGTCACGAGAGCATGAGTGACTGTGCGAAGGGCGTCCCGATCCAATAGGGGGCGCAACTGGCGTACCAGGCGAACCTGGTAAAACGCCCTCCTGGCCACGGCTGTCACTTGATCTTCCATGGACAGCCGGGTATCCAGGAGGACACCCAAGTTGCGCGCCCCATCCACAGGGGCAAGATGTTCACCCCCTATGGCCAGCGTTGGAGAGAGCTGGTTGAATCGGGCAGCCGGAAACCACAGTCACTCGGTCTTGGTCGAGTTGAGCCTAAGTCCGTTACTTCCCATCCAGATCCGCACGGCTTCCAGGCACTGGCACATCACCGCTACGGCATCGTTGGGGTGGTTTGGGGTAGATATGTACAGCTGGGTGTCATCAGCGTACAGGTGGTACTCTACCCCAAAACCACGGATGATCTCGCCCAGCGGCTTCATGTATGGGTTAAACAGGAGAGGCGAGAGGACCGACCCCTGAGGCACCCCGCATGTGAGGGGTCTCGGGGTCGACCTCTGCTCTCCTGCCCGCACAAATTGCGATCGGCCAGAGAGGTAGGAGGAGAACCACCGTAAAACGGTGCCTCCCACCCCCAACCCCCCCAGCCGATGCAATAGGATACCATGGTCGATGGTATCGAAAGCCGCCGAGAGGTCTAATAGGACCAGGATGGAGGAACATCCCCCATCTCTGGCCCTCCAGAGATCATCTACCAACGCGACCAATGCCGTCTCGGTGCTATGCCCGGGCCGAAAGCCGGACTGGCGCGGATCTAGATAGTCAACTTCCTCCAGGTGACGGGGAAACTGTTGTGCCACCACACTCTCAACAACCTTCGCCAAAAAGGCAAGGTTGGAGACTGGACGGTAGTTGTTCAAAAGAGCTGGGTCCAAAGAGGGCTTCTTGAGGAGGGGCCTCACCATGGCCTCTTTTAGGGAGGCAGGCAAGGAACCCTCACTCAAGGATGCGTTGACAACCTCTTGGAGCCAGCCTCGTGTCACCTCCCAGGATGCCAGTACAAGCCAGGAGGGGCACGGGTCCAATAAACATGTGGTGGCTAGCAGTCGCCCACGTAGCCTGTCCATATCCTCGGAAGTAACGGAGTCAAACTCCTCCCAAACAAGATCTCTCTCGTGGCATCCCACTGGGCCATGAATGGGGGTTAGCTCACTCTGTATCTGGGCGGTTTTCTCCTGCAGAAAAATCACAAATTCCTCTGCTCTACCCTGTAGCGGGGCTTCCCGTTCCCTCTGTTGAAGGAGGGCGCGGGTCACCCTAAACAGGGCGGCAGGGCGGTTTTCTGCGGATGCTATGAGAGTGGCACAATGATGATGTTTGGCCACCCTCAGCGCCACAATGTAAGTCCGTAAATGGGCTCTTACCTGTGTCCGGTCAGATTCAGAGCGGCTAGCCCTCCATCTTCTCTCTAGGCATCTCTTGCGGCGTTTCATCACCCGCAGCTCCTCAGTGAACCAAGGAGCCAGGGTGGTTCGCCGCCGCGAGAGAGGTCGCAAGGGCGCGACCCGATCTAAGGCTCCCACGGCCGCACTATTCCATGCGGCCGTGAGGTCCTCCATCGGGGCGCGGGTCAGGGATACAGGAAATGGCCCAAGCGCTGTCTGGAACCCATCCGGGTCCATCAAGCGCCTGGGGCGGTACCAGATTGGTGACTCTGGTTCCGCCTCCCCGCGGAGGGGAGCAGCGGTCGGAAAGTCGAGCCGGAGAAGTGAGTGGTCTGACCATGACAAGGGTGTGATGACTATATCCCCTGTACCCAGATCACTTTTCCATTGGCCCGAGACGAAGATGAGGTCCGGCGTATGTCCACCCTCGTGGGTGGGGCCCTGAATTACTTGGGTCAGGTCCATGGCCGTCATGGAAGCCATGAACTCCCGAGCTACCACGGATGATTCGCCCAACGATGGCAGGTTAAAGTCCCCCATGACTATAAGTCTGGGGGTCTCCACTGCCACCGTAGCGATCACCTCCAGGAGCTCGGGCAGGGCTGCTGCTACATAGCGGGGAGCCAGGTATACAACCAGCAAGCCCAACTGCCTCCCTAGGCCCCACTTCACGCAGAGGGACTCACAGCCGGAAGTCTGAGGCACAATGGTCTCTCTCGGCTCAAGGCCTTCCTTAATAATGACCGCTACCCCACCACCCCTGCCTAGGGCCCGCGGCTGATGAAATGCGCGGTAGCCTGGTGGGCACATTTCAACGAGGGGATGTCCTCCCTCGTGACCCAACCAGGTCTCCGCAATTCCTACCAGGTCCGGCTCCCCCTCTGACACAAGGTCACTAATGAGGGGGGCTTTGTTGACAACGGACCTGGCGTTGCAAAACATCAGCCGCAGACCCTGGCTCTGTATTCCCTGGCCACCTAGCCTGCGGGGGTTGTGGCACCTGACCGTTTGTAACCAACGGCTACGTGCCTCCAACCGGGAGGAAGGAACTTGTCTCCCCTCGGACCTGCCCCTCCCCACGACCCTCTGGATGGGGAAGCCCTCCACCGGAATGACTTGTGTTTTCCCCCTCTTAACGGAACCATCCGCCTCCCTCCGTCGTCTGCTGGCTCGGCCCGTTCCCTTCTGGCTAGTCTCAACCTGTCTAAACCCTCCCCCCTCCCTGGTACCCCCTAAAATAAACAGCAATTTTTTAACTAAAAAACCCCTACACCTGCGCTTTCGCCACTTCTCCTGACTTATTAGTCAAGTACAATAGAAAAATGTCAAGTACAATAGAAAAAAGACAGATTTTCTTTCCAGGGGTGTCAAACTCACATTGTCACCATGGTGTCATGCCTTCTCTGTGGCGGGTCCAGCCCTCTGGAACGACCTGCCCCCCGATCTTCGCACTACCACGGACCTTCGCCTCTTCCATAAAGCATTGAAGACTTACTTTTTTCATGCGGCCGGCCTGGCATAGTTTGTTTTTACTATCATTTTAATAGGGTTTCTTAAGTTTCTTCTAACTCAGGTTAAATTTATTTAATTTAACTTTAAATTTATCTATTGACTGTATTTAAATGTACCTTTTATTTTCCCTGTGCACTGCCCTGAGTCCCTATGGGAGAAAGGGCGGTATACAAATCAAATTAAATAAATAAATAAATAAAATGTATCGGGACTTTTTTCCTCTTTGATAAACTGGCCGTGGGCATGGCAGCACGTGATACATCCAGCCCATGGGCTAGGAGTTTGACAGCCCTGCTGTACTTCATCACTGTTGTTCCTACCGCTCCAAGCATCCAAGCAATGCAAACTTTACAGCTAGTTTATAGTATAATATAGCAAAATGTCCATGAAAGCAATACCATACTAAAATAAATAAACAAATCAATCAGTTATGTTCACCTTAACTTTATACAACAGTTTATTTTTCCGCTTTATGAGGTGAGTAAGCTATTACTGACTGAGGACCTGGTGGCCGCCTGGAATAGGGCAGCTGCTGGGGCCCTGGACCGGGTCACGCCCTTGTGGCCTCTCACCTGGCGCTGATCCACCCTGACCCCTTGGTTTTCCGAGGAGCTGAGGGTGATGAAGCGCCGAAAGAGATGCCTAGAGAGCATTTGGAGGTCCATTCGCTCCGAATCTGATCGAACACGGGTAAGGTCCCAATTGCGGACCTACCTCGTGGCGATGATAGTGGCGAAACGTAATTATCTTGCCACTCTCATTGCATCTGCAGATAACCGCCCTACTGCCCTGTTTAGAGTGACCCGCTCCCTCCTTCAACAGAGGCCGCGGGAAGCTCCCTTACAGGGTCGTGCAGAGGAATTTGGATGTTATCTGCAGGATAAAATCACTCAGATCCGGGACAAACTGGCCTCCAATGAGGGTAGTCTGGGCAGGCAGATGGAGGCAGGCCTTGAGACCGTTTTATGGGAAGAGTTCGACCTTGTGACTCCAGATGACATGGACAGGTTGCTGGGGTGGCTGAATGCCACCACATGTTTATTGGACCCGTGTCCCTCCTGGCTTGTACTGGCATCCCGGGAGGTTACATGAGGCTGGCTCCAGGAAGTAGTGAACGCTTCTTTGAGCGAGGGGTTTCTATCGGCCGTCTTGAAAGAGGCGGTGGTGAAACCCCTCCTCAAGAAGCCTTCCCTGGACCCAGCAGTGTTGGCTAATTATCGTCCGGTCTCCAACCTTCGCTTTCTTGCAAAGGTTGTTGAGAGTGTGGTGGCACAACAGTTCCCCCAGCACCTGGAGGAAACTGTCTATCTAGACCCACGCCAGTCCGGCTTCTGACCTGCGCACAGCACAGAGACGGCATTGGTCGCGTTGGTTGATGATCTCTGGAGGGCTCGGGATGTTCCTCTATCCTGGTCCTATTAGATCTCTCAGCGGCTTTCGATACCATTGACCATGGTATCCTATTGCACCGGCTGGGGGGGGGGGGTTGGGGTTGGGAGGCACCGTGTTACGGTGGTTCTCCTCCTACCTCTCCGACCGGTCGCAATTTGTGTTGACTGGAGGGCAGAGATCGACATTGAGGCCCCTCACTTGTGGTGTGCCTCAGGGGTCGGTCCTCTCGCTTCTCCTGTTCAACACCTATATGAAGCCACTGGGTGAGATCATCCGTGGTTTTGGGGTAGAGTACCATCAGTATGCTGATGATACTCAGCCGTACATTTCTACTCCAAACCACCCCAATGTTGCCATTGAAGTGATGTCCCAGTGTTTGGAGGCCGTGCAGGTCTGGATGGGGAGGAACAAGCTTCAACTCAACCCGTCCAAGACCGAGTGGCTATGGTTTCCGGCCTCTTGATATAGCCAGTTGGTTCCATCTCTGGCTATCGGGGGCGAGTCACTAGCCCCCGCAGAAAGGGCTCGCAACTTGGGCGTCCTCCTGGATTCTTGGCTGTCCTTGGACGACCATGTGACAGCTGTGGCCAGGGGGGCTTTTTATCAGGTTCACCTGATACACCAGTTGCGTCCCTTTCTAGATCGAGATGCCCTATGCACGGTCACTCAAGCCCTCGTCACTTCCCGCCTAGATTACTGCAATGCTCTCTACATGGGGCTCCCCTTGAGGTGCACCCGGAGGCTCCAGCTAGTACAGAATGTGGCCGCGCAGGGGATTCTGGGAGGTTCATGATACTCCCATGTAACACCTCTCCTGCGCAAGCTGCACTGGCTGGCTGTGGCCTTCTGGGGGTGCTTCAAGGTGTTAATAACCATCTTTAAAGCGCTCCATGGCACGGGGCCTGGTTATTTGCGTGACCGCCTCCTACTACATACCTCCCTTCGACCCATCCGCTCCCACAGAGAGGGCCTCCTTAGGGTGCCATCCACCGGCCAATGCCGGCTGGCGACCCCCAGAGGGAGGGCCTTCTCTGTGGCAGGTCCGGCCCTCTGGAACGACCTGCCCCCCGATCTTCGCACCATCACAGACATACGCCTCTTCCGCCGGGGGCTTAAAACGCATCTCTTTCATCTGGCTGGCCTGACATAGATTCCATGATTCAATTTTAAGATATGTTTTAAATAGTTTTTATTTATTTATTTTTTATTTTATTAAATTTATACCCCGCCCTTCTCCTTGTTAGGACCCAGGGCGGCGCACAGGCATCTTAAAAACACAAAATACAATAAATGCCAATTAAAATATAATTAAATTCATTAACCCGTGCTAAAAAACCCAATATTAAAAACCCTACCAAATTACAAATTTCCTTAAAAAGTCAGAAACGGGGGGCTATCCTAGGCCGGCTTGTTGGAATAAGTATGTCTTAAGACGTTGGCGGAAGAGGCGGAGGTCCAAGATTGTGCGAAGGTCGGGGGGTAGGTCGTTCCAGAGGGCCGGGCCCGCCACAGAGAAGGCCCTTCCTCTGGGTGTCGCCAACCGGCATTGCCCGGCTGACGGCACCCGAAGAAGACCCTCTCTGTGGGAGCGGATCGGGCGAAGGGATGTATGGGGCAGGAGGCGGTCTCGTATATAGCTAGGCCCCGAGCCATGGAGCGATTTAAAGATGGTCATCAGTACCTTGAAGCGCACTCGAAAGGCCACAGGCAGCCAGTGCAGCTCGCGCAGGAGAGGTGTTACGTGGGTTTGCCTTGGGGCACCCATAATCACCCGCGTGGCCGCATTCTGTACTAACTGTAGCTTTCGAGTGCACCTCAAGGGAAGCCCCATGTTTTAATAGCTTTTAACAATTTTAGCACAGATTTATCAAATTTTATTTTATTTTATCCTGTATTTATATGTTATTGCTTGTTTTTATCTCTTCTGTGCAACGCCCTGAGTCCCCACAAGGGAGATAAGGTGGTATAGAAATTTGAATAAAATAAATAAAAATAAAAATATTATATATTCATACAGTCTTATCCACATCTGTATAAAGAGCGTTAATATTCACCTTTCCAAGCCTCATATTGGATTTGAAAACTAATTATAAGCAATTATACCAGACTCTGGTATAATATATTTAACATACATTGCTGCAGTGAAACTTAAAAAAAAACTTAACAGATTATTGTGGCTTTATTTTTCAATATGAACTTGGGGCATTTAATAGTTGATGTATAAATCATACTAAGACTCTTGGGTCCCCAAAGAATTACTTTGGTGCCTCACTTTGAACACTATATAAGCCCAATTAAGATATATTCTGGAAAAATAGCCTTTGGGCACAAATATTTTTTGCTAATGAAATGTATCTGAGGATGACTCTTAATGCCTAGCAAATAATTACAAATGCTTTTAATTTTATTTTTATCATAGATCATACATAATGAGCAATTATACATACTTATATTCCAATGTACAGAGTATCCTTCCTACTTCTGGACCTCTCAAATATGTTGAAGCTGAAACTTGCTATTTAATTTATTTGGCAAGCACATATAGGATCTCAATGAATGTTCAGATAACAAAAATTGGTTACAGTTGTCAATATCTGTATGAAACTTGAAGACAACTTGTGGGAAATTGATATATATCACTTTCCTTTCAGTTACCTTACTGCAAATGTTCTTTTAACAAAAATTTAGTTAATAGCTAGTCTCTGCTAAAATACCCCTGCAAAATCAGATGCTAGGAAACAGGCACAAGGTTTTTAAAAATTAGTATTATCTCCAACATTAGCATTATATCAGCCTAAACCCAATTTAAATGACTCCCTGCTGTGCTCCAGAATTAAACAAATCCCTTTAGGCATCCCCAGCTGTTTTTAAATGACATCACCTCAGTCCTTCTGCAATTCCCTTCCATGACACTTTCACCAAGTTCACATTGCCAAAACAGCATTATGGAATTTTCCGTGTTCCTCTTTTGGGATCCCGATGGGCCTTACTACAGCTTTTAATCATCTATGTTCTTTATATTTCTTAGCAAAATATCATGCTTGGGATTTCAGTTGCACTTTAGTGATACTGTTATGATACTCCCACTGCCTCTCATGAATATGCCTCTTGTAACATAATGGAAATAACAACTGCAACAGCAATAAGAAAACTACAGCAACAGTACAGATTTCTTTCCAGAATATTTATATTGCCATAAAACATCCCCCTCCCCAATTTATTTTTGCTATTTTCTTCAGTTTGAATAAAAGGTCCTTTATAAAAATTGGATACGTCTAATTTAGTTACAATCACCTTTTTATTGTTCTTGGATGCTCAAAGTTATCTATCTATCTATCTATCTATCTATCTATCTATCTATCTATCTATCTATCTATCTATCTATCTATCTATCTATCTACCGACCCGACCCGACCCTACCCTACCCTACCCTACCCTACCTATATACCTATCATCTATCTATTTTTAAATTGCCCATTTCCATCAGGGGCTCCCTTTAAGAGCTAAAGTATGCCACCCTTATAATTTAAAATCTTATGCAAATTGGCTTTGACTATTGCGTATATTGGGGAAAGTGAAAGCACGTGAAGGCAGTATCATCTCTTGTTATTTTTATAGGTACTGTTTCTTAGAATGGGAGAACAATCTCTGGGTTACAACTTCTTTAGGTTTTTGTGAGGTTAAGGTGTCATAGCTGTCTAAACTTAGGTTGAAAATAATGTAACAGTTGGGAGATAAAATATATTTTATTTTCAAACTTTCAAAGCAATGCTTTTGCATTTATATAGTATATGTTTTTATTGGAAATATAGGCATAGATCATTTTACTGTTAATATGGAAATTGCATATTAGAGTATAAATCATTCAGCAAAAGAAGATGCAATCATCAATATCACACATGGAACTGTTTCAGGAAGATAGACACTGACTCTTTAAATCATAAATATGGAATATTTTAGTTCAATCACATTTTTCTTTCTGTTATGGATGTCTTCTGGTACACATTCAGTATACCAGGACATTGAACAGAAAACTACAGTAGCTTTCTGCAATTTGTTGTATACAGTTTGACACACACTTTTACTACTTCTGGTTCAAAAGTTGTATAAACTTATAATTAGAAAATTAGAAATGATTTATTTCAAAACTTCAAGTCCTCTATTCATGTAGATTTGTGATTTTTTTTCCAGCCAAAATTCTAAGGTTTAATTTGCATGAAATTTGCATACTATAATTGATTTCTTAGGCTACCATATTTGCCTATTCTGAAATACTATAGTAATAAAATAAATAGAAAAGAGATGAGTCCCTAAGAATCTTTTCAATTTCTGCTAGAGGTTTTTTGGCATCAAGCACATATATACCTGAATATTCTTCTTTAATAGGCTGTCTGACTCACAAATGTCTGTAAGTAGCTTGTAGTATATTTCCAATGCATTACAATTTTTGTCTTTTAATACAATTAGATATATACATCCACATCAAAAGCATTTATTATTTCATACAGCTAACCACTCTTGAATAAACTGGAGAATGTCTTCCGAACAACAAAACTGCTGTTGTCACTGCTGGCCACTCACCTAGGTTAAAATCATGTTAAAGTTATGAATGGTGAACTCCCCTCTCCACATCTGTGAATTCCATTCGCCTTGTTCTGTTTGGCTCTCTGTGAGGACTAGAGGGAAGCTCTATGTACTTATTTACTTGAAAAATAAGTCCAGTTCTTCATGCAACCTAGGACTATAAATAATATTCTGTAAATCAAATACCTTTTATTACAATATTTGACCAGCTTTTAAGTAAAAATTAAATAGTTTAATATAACAGTTTGTTATTGGTGGAAAAAATACACAAAGTCAATAAATCTGATTGCTTTTGGAATGTAATTTGATAGTGTTCTATAGTAGTACAGTTATTGATCATACAGATATGAGAAAATTGTATTCCAGGTACACATGGTTAAGTACAAAGGGTAGTGTGTGTGTGTGTGTGTGTGTGTGTGTGTGTGTGTTACATTTTTGAGCTGATCAATAAATAAGTCAGGGAGACTAGTATAGGTCTATTTCGAGCTTTTTAGCTCTCATCAGCTAGCCATACCCTTACTGGGATTTGAATCGGGGCTGTATTGCATACTAGGCAGGAGCCTTACCAATTAGGCCACCAGGTTCTCTCTCTCTATATATGTATGTATGTATGTATGTATGTATGTATGTATGTATGTATGTATGTATATGTATATGTATATGTATATGTATATGTATACACACACACACAGTGTATATATATGATTTTTTTAGATATGTGTGTTAGTTTTATGAGCTGATCAATAATATCCTGGTCTCTCTTTAATTTAATTTATTGATCAGCTCATAAAACTAACATATATATATATATATATATATATATATATATATATATATATATATATATATATATATATATATATATATATATATTTGTTTTCGTAGGTTTTCACGGGTATAGGTATGTAGATTTTGGTTTATTCGGGTCTTTTCCCGTGTAAAATTAAAGGTGTTTTTGCAACGTTTCGATGGGATCACCCCCATCATCATCAGGCTTTGGCTTCTGCCTTTTGCAAATGAACTGCATTTGAAATGGCAGTTTTTCTGTAAGTGGAGGTGGGAGGGGTTGGAATGTTGGCTCTGCTACTTTTAAACCGATTGGTTGGCTGATTTGCCACATCCTGATTGGTAGCTGGAGTTTGTTGAGAGTGATTGATGATGGTGTCAGTGTTTGTGGCCGGGACTTGTTTAGTGGCTGGGACTCGTTTAGTGGCCAGGGTTTGTTTAGTGGCCGGGACTCGTTTAGTGGCCAGAGCTGGTTTCCAGATGTCTGGCAGGCGGGAGGCATCATCGCGTCTGTTCATATTTTGGGGATGTTTTTCTATTTCAATAGCTTCCATAATCATTCTCCTGTTGGAGTGTTCAGTCCTGGAGAGCAATTTGGTTTTTTCAAAGTCAATTTGATGACCTGTTGCTTGGAAGTGCTGGAAGAGGGAGGAAATATTTACTTGTCTTTTAACAGAATTCTTATGCTCTGAGATACGTGCACTAATTCTCCTATTAGTTTGTCCAATGTATGTGGACGAGCAGACTTTGCATGGTATTTCATAGACTCCTTGGTTTTCTAGCTGGATTTTGTCTTTGGGGTTCCTTAAAATGTTGGCAATTTTTTGGTTAGTGTCGAAGGATGTCTTTATATTGTGTTTGTGGAGAATTTTGCTGATTTTATCAGTGGTACCTTTAATATAGGGGAGGAGAGCGATGCCATTGTCTTGTTCTGTGTTTTGGATCTTGGGGGGTGTCTGCTTTTGGATTAGTTTGGTGATTGTGTTTCTTTGGAAACCATTAGAGATTAATATCTTTGTGAGGGTTTGTAATTCATTTTTCAGGTGGTCTTTGTCAGCTAGGCGTTTGGTTCTGGAGATGAGGGTCTTGGCTACAGAGTTGATCTGTGCAGGGTGGTGATGTGATTGTGCGTTTAGGTAGCGGTTTGTGTGTGGTTTTTTCCGGTAGATGGTGTGTCCTAGGGAGCCATTGGGTTTTTTGTAGATTAGGACATCCAGAAAGGGAAGTTGGTTGTTATCTTCTATTTCCATAGTGAATTGTATTTTGGGGTGTAGGCTGTTGAGGTGTGTGAGGAAGTTGTGTAGTTTTTCTTTTCCGTGTGGCCAAATTACAAAAGTGTCATCCACATATCTAAGCCAGAGTTTGGGTTTGTGTTCCGATTTATCTAGGGCATTCGTTTCAAAGTGTTCCATGAAAAGGTTTGCGATGACTGGTGAGAGTGGTGACCCCATAGGCGCTCCTTCTATTTGTTTGTACCTTTGTCCATTGTGAATGAAGTATGTGTTAGTTAGACAGTGGTTGGTTAGATCCAGGATGTATTTGGGGGGGTTGTATTTCTTCTGGATAGCTGTCAAGGTTTCTTTTATAGGCACTTGGGTGAAGAGGGATACGACATCAAAACTCACGAGTAGATCGCTGGGCTGTAGATTTTGTTTCTGGATCATCTCTACGAACTGGAATGAGTTTAGTACATGTGATTTGATAGATTCTGCATAGGGTTGTAATTTTTTTGCAAGAAACTTGGCAAGATTTTGTAGAGGTGAGCCTATGGAGCTGACTATGGGCCTGAGTGGTGTTCCTTCTTTGTGTATCTTGGGGAGGCCATAGAGCTTGGGGCATCTGGATGATTTTTCTCTGGGGATGATTTTTTGCTGGATTTCTTTGCTGATGGGAGAGGCTTTTATTTTGGATTTGGTGGTTTTTTCCAGGTTTTTTCTACCTGGAAAAAACCACCAAATCCAAAATAAAAGCCTCTCCCATCAGCAAAGAAATCCAGCAAAAAATCATCCCCAGAGAAAAATCATCCAGATGCCCCAAGCTCTATGGCCTCCCCAAGATACACAAAGAAGGAACACCACTCAGGCCCATAGTCAGCTCCATAGGCTCACCTCTACAAAATCTTGCCAAGTTTCTTGCAAAAAAATTACAACCCTATGCAGAATCTATCAAATCACATGTACTAAACTCATTCCACTTCGTAGAGATGATCCAGAAACAAAATCTACAGCCCAGCGATCTACTCGTGAGTTTTGATGTCGTATCCCTCTTCACCCAAGTGCCTATAAAAGAAACCTTGACAGCTATCCAGAAGAAATACAACCCCCCCAAATACATCCTGGATCTAACCAACCACTGTCTAACTAACACATACTTCATTCACAATGGACAAAGGTACAAACAAATAGAAGGAGCGCCTATGGGGTCACCACTCTCACCAGTCATCGCAAACCTTTTCATGGAACACTTTGAAACGAATGCCCTAGATAAATTGGAACACAAACCCAAACTCTGGCTTAGATATGTGGATGACACTTTTGTAATTTGGCCACACGGAAAAGAAAAACTACACAACTTCCTCACACACCTCAACAGCCTACACCCCAAAATACAATTCACTATGGAAATAGAAGATAACAACCAACTTCCCTTTCTGGATGTCCTAATCTACAAAAAACCCAATGGCTCCCTAGGACACACCATCTACCGGAAAAAACCACACACAAACCGCTACCTAAACGCACAATCACATCACCACCCTGCACAGATCAACTCTGTAGCCAAGACCCTCATCTCCAGAACCAAACGCCTAGCTGACAAAGACCACCTGAAAAATGAATTACAAACCCTCACAAAGATATTAATCTCTAATGGTTTCCAAAGAAACACAATCACCAAACTAATCCAAAAGCAGACACCCCCCAAGATCCAAAACACAGAACAAGACAATGGCATCGCTCTCCTCCCCTATATTAAAGGTACCACTGATAAAATCAGCAAAATTCTCCACAAACACAATATAAAGACATCCTTCGACACTAACCAAAAAATTGCCAACATTTTAAGGAACCCCAAAGACAAAATCCAGCTAGAAAACCAAGGAGTCTATGAAATACCATGCAAAGTCTGCTCGTCCACATACATTGGACAAACTAATAGGAGAATTAGTGCACGTATCTCAGAGCATAAGAATTCTGTTAAAAGACAAGTAAATACTTCCTCCCTCTTCCAGCACTTCCAAGCAACAGGTCATCAAATTGACTTTGAAAAAACCAAATTGCTCTCCAGGACTGAACACTCCAACAGGAGAATGATTATGGAAGCTATTGAAATAGAAAAACATCCCCAAAATATGAACAGACGCGATGATGCCTCCCGCCTGCCAGACATCTGGAAACCAGCTCTGGCCACTAAACGAGTCCCGGCCACTAAACAAACCCTGGCCACTAAACGAGTCCCAGCCACTAAACAAGTCCCGGCCACAAACACTGACACCATCATCAATCACTCTCAACAAACTCCAGCTACCAATCAGGATGTGGCAAATCAGCCAACCAATCGGTTTAAAAGTAGCAGAGCCAACATTCCAACCCCTCCCACCTCCACTTACAGAAAAACTGCCATTTCAAATGCAGTTCATTTGCAAAAGGCAGAAGCCAAAGCCTGATGATGATGGGGGTGATCCCATCGAAACGTTGCAAAAACACCTTTAATTTTACACGGGAAAAGACCCGAATAAACCAAAATCTACATATATATATATATATGTTTTCGTAGATTTTCACGGGTGTAGGTATGCTGGCATAGCTGGCTTCGGGGATTTTCCCATGTATAAGGCATAGAAATGTTATTGCAACGTTTCGACAAGATCTCACTTGTCATCATCAGGCCTGATGATGACAAGTGAGCTCTTGTCGAAACGTTGCAATAACATTTCTATGCCTTATACACGGGAAAATCCCCGAAGCCAGCTATGCCAGCATATATATATACATACATACACACACACACACACACACACACACACATATATATATATATATACCTACCTACCTACCTACACACACACACACACACACACACACACACACACACACACACATATATATATATATATATATATATATATATATATATATATATATATATATGAAGAATAATTATCACAGCTCCTGTGAAGAGGTCCCTTTAAGGGGAGGAGACTCAACGTCATCCCTCTCTGCCCTTCGACTCAACCCAGAGTCATCCAGACAGAGAACCAAATTAGATTACTGCTGTGTGACATTTTTTAGATATGTGTTAGAATTTTTAAGGGCTGAAAATAAAGAGACCAGGATGGATCCATTTCAGGCTTATTAGCCTTCTTCAGCTGGCCATACTCCTTCTACTGGGATTTGAACCAGGGCTTTCCAGCATTTGAGGCAAGCTCTCTATGCCTTGAGCTATCTGGTATCCCTGATATATCAGCCAATTTACAGGACTCTTAAATGAAGAATAATTATCACAGCTCCTGTGAAGAGGTCCCTTTAAGGGGAGGAGACTCAACGTCATCCCTCTCTGCCCTTCGACTCAACCCAGAGCTCATTACAGCCCCGGTTCGAATCCCAGTGGGGTGTGGCCAACTGATGAGAGCTAATAAGCTCGAAATAGATCTATCTTGGTCTCTCAAAATTTAAATTTATTGATCAGCTCATAAAAACTAACACATATCTAAAAAATATTACACAACGTAACTAAAAAATGGTTCTCTGTCTAGATGGTCTCTGGTGATGAGCCGACAGGCAGAGAGGGAAACAGCATGTCTCCTCCCTTAATTGGGGCCCTTACAGGAAGTTGTGGAAACAATTATCTATACTAAATACTCCTTGATTAGCTGATGAAACAGGGTAGAACCGATTAGGCTGGAGTACTAGGCTTCTGCCTTGGATTCATTACAGCCCCGGTTCGATTCCCAGTGGGGTGTGGCCAACTGATGAGAGCTAATAAGCTCGAAATAGATCTATCTTGGTCTCTCAAAATTTAAATTTATTGATCAGCTCATAAAAACTAACACATATCTAAAAAATATTACACAACGTAACTAAAAAATGGTTCTCTGCCTAGATGGTCTCTGGTGATGAGCCGACAGGCAGAGAGGGAAACAGCATGTCTCCTCCCTTAATTGGGGCCCTTACAGGAAGTTGTGGAAACAATTATCTATCTATCTATCTATCTATCTATCTATCTATCTATCTATCTATCTATATATGTATATATGTAGATTTTGGTTTATTCAGGTCTTTTCCCGTGTAAAATTAAAGGTGTTTTTGCAACGTTTCGATGGGATCACCCCCATCATCATCAGGCCTGGGCCTTTGCTTTTTTGCGATATATGGGTTCCTACCAGTTCAACAACCGCTTTGCAGAGTGCTTGTTTCATGCCTACAACTTAAATCCTGTGCAATAAATGAGCCATGAGCCCATTGGGGGATAATAATTAATGGACATGTAATGAAAAGTCATTAAAATGACAATGACTAAAGTGTTTAATTCTCATTGCTGAGGCAGCTATAGCTGATATTTCAAGTAATTGACTATGAAGTTTAAATTATATCATTGAGTATGTTTATGTGTGTGTGTGTGTGTGAGAACTGAACATATATTCATCTCAAACGTAATCATCTGGCAATGCAGTATTTTATCTTTATAAATATTTTAGCACCGGGTAAAATTTGTTACATTCACAAATAAATGAGGCCTAAAGATTAGGTTGCTGATGGAGAAACATCCTATAAAACAAGTAACTTACTTCATTTGGTATATATTTCATATATTTCACATGAATATATTCCATATACATACAGTATTCTCCCATTTTTATACTTCTACATAAAATCATGTGAGAAATATACATTTAAGCTAGAATATATTTGAATCTGATTTCACACAGTTTATGATTATAGCCATATTTACAAATATTTTCTCTCTCAAAGACTCCCCATTTGCGACTATCAAACTGATTAGAAAATTCATTTCTTTTTTGCAGCCATGATTCTTCTTCATGAATACCCAAAGAAAGCTTAGTAGTACTATTAAACTGTACATTTGAAGTTTACTACAGGAGCAAGATTTTTTTAAAAAAAAATCCATTAGATTTATGCAAATAAATGTTCATTCAATTTGAATGGGAGATTCACATTTAATTTGAACTTACTCTTTGACTTGAGATTTGAGGGAAATCTGTTTATTTGAACCAATCTGAAATCAGACATTCAACTGAAAAAATTGTAACACACACAAATTTGCATATATATAGTTGTGAAGTTGCAAAGTTACAGTTGCGAAGCCACAGACGGAAGCCTGATGATGGCGAGTGAGACCTCGCCGAAACATTGCAAAAACAATCTCATTCTTACACAGGAAAACACCCGAATACAACAAGACCAGCATATATATATAATAGGATGTAAATAGAAGGTAGAATAATCACATGAGAGAACAATGATCCAGGCAAACTACAATGTTTTATTGAAATATTCCCATGTCCACCTTCAATTTTTAGAAATAAAAACGCATTTAGCTTTTCATTTGGCTATCATAGGCTTCTATTTTGCTGTTTCTAATAGGTTTTCATGGTGCCAGGGCATTTGGCATAATTTTGACAACTGTGCCCTTCACTACATGAAGTGCTGGACAGGGTACTAACAGAAGAAAATATTACAAAGCTTATACATTTGCAAAGATTGATTTTTCCTAGGCATTCAACTTTGCATAGTAGTGCAGACAAGAAATATACTGAGATAACTGAATTCTACTTTATGGTAAAATTACACTTAGCAGTACATTTGTCCCTCTTCAAATTTGCAGCCCAAGAAACTAGGCAGGATCCCTTGCTACATTCCTGCTGTGGATAAATCACCTATCATATCATTCTCCTCACTGTGGCTCTTTCCCATGTCTCATTAGGGCATTCCCACATATGATTACAGGAAAACTCTTCAAGGAATGGCCACCTACATGTTTTGTAGAGTACTGTGACTTTGTTACTTCCTAGCAGTTGGTTTTCTGCTATTTAGAAGACTTTTTGCTAAGCTTAGTACTTTCTAGGAAGAAGAATTCTCTTACCACTATCAGGATTCAGTTGTATTAGTATGATAGACTGTTAGCAATACTCAATTGGTTAATTAGAAGTGGTAGAGATAAGTCATTTCCATAGATTCACTAATGTTTACTTTCTGGATTCCAAGATACCTTTAATTGTACCTTGTCTGCCTCTTAATTGTATTTTTTAAGGCTTTTCATATTAATATATGATTTACCCTATAAGTCGGCTACCTTTCTCCTTTTCCAATAACTTGAGGCTTTTCTCTGCCCTTTGACATATTTTCAGTCTTGCTCAGGACTAGACTGTGACATATCTTTCTCCCTTGTATCATTTTAATCATATCTATTGCAAAGCCCTATGTTTTTCTTTTACATAGCTAGAGGGCCTGTCAGAATGATGTGTGGTTGGTTCATTTTACACCCCTAACTAGATTTTCCTTGCATGTTTTATCATTTAACTGAGTTGCTGACTTCACTTAGGTTCATATAATGTGTCCCTTCAGGGACCTCAAATTCTATGTTTTAATAGTTTGAGCCCAATAAGCAAAAGCATCTGATTTTATAAATTATAGTTCAACTACAAAATACCATAAATGGCTGAACAAGCACAATCATTCTCATTCTTGGATATGAGCATCCTTATTCTTATTTCTGTGGGAAAAGATAGTTGCTAGAGGTACATTCTCTCTTTTTCTAAAGAAAGCCAAAGGTGTTTTTTTTTTGAAAACCAATTTAAATAAGATAATTAAATTTTAATACTTATATTTCAGCAGAATTACCAGCTTCTTGAGTTATTCATTTAATGTTTTGAAGGATATGCTGGTTTCCCCCATGGTATTGAAAACATTCTACATGTATGCATATGTAAAATTCAGGTTCTGAATTCAGATTTCTATGAATGTAGACTTATACCAAACTGAAATTTCAATTATTGACAGCATCAGGAAGTCAATATCAGCATCAGGAAGTGAGATCAGTGTATGTGAATTTCTTACACAATAAACACATAAGAAGAGTGTTAATGTTTATTTTAACATTATCAAATCTATAATTTATTAAAATTCTGTGCTATCAGCCTCTTTGTGTACAATTATTTAAAACCTTTCATCACTAATCACAACACCCTAATCACCCTAATGAAAATGAACAGCTATGCATGCTGCAACTCATAGGAGGATTCACAATTTTCCATATCTGTTTGTCACTTCCTCCCATGCCTCTCCATTTTCTTATTTTACATAATAGACAAAAGATTTGTTCTTTTAAACCTCCTTATTGTGATTGCTAATCATATTTGATTAGCCACTTTGGTTGCAGTAATTAATCAACTCCTGGTCTAGAAGTCTGTGAGTTATAGCCTCTCCTTAGACATGAAAAACCGGAAGAATTACTTTGGGCCAGTCACTGTTTCTCAGCCCAACCTCACAGGGCTGTTGTTTGGGGTGGAAGGAGTATTAGGTGTGCTTGCCTCCTTGAATTACTTATAAAGTAATAAAGGCATGATATAAGCACATATTTCCTGGATGTGGCTTGTTAGTTCTTGATAAAAGTAACATATGAAAAGAAATGCTGGCATGCTTGACTTATTCTGACTAGGATCTAACGAAGGATAAGCCGCTTTTGTTTGGCTTGATGTTTGTGTACCTTTATTTCGATTCTGCATGCTTGTTGAGGAATTGGGTGGCCTTAGCAATATGAATAATAAATAAACAAAGAACATGAAAATATAATGAGTTCTGAGATACAGTGAAAGCTGCTGGTAAAGTTTCTATGGTTATTTTATTTTTCAGTTTTTAATCTTCATATTGAAAAAGTTTTATTGGTTTTACATTTTTCTATAGGGTAGGGTAAGGGATACAAAGAAATTTTGAGAGCATTCACGTCAGAGTCGTCGGCCCTTCCGAGACCTCAAAATACACAATAAAAAGATAACAAAAAAAAAGCATTTTTCATAACACTACAAGGTAAAAGCAAGTACATATACCTAAATTCTCAATTCCATGCTGTCAGACATTTACAAAAAATCCAGATACAGATATTATGCAAAATTGTTCAGAAAAATCAAGGCAAAGTTATTTTTTCGATCTAAGTCTCTTGGCTATTGTGTCTTCTTTTTCTCCTCCCTGGCCCCGAGCGGGCGGGGCCGTGGCCCCCTCCGTCCCCCCTGGATCTTCCCCCAGGGCAGAGGAATATTTTTTAAGAAAGGCTTCCGCCTCAGCAACTGTTTTAATCCTCACTCTTCCTCCTTCCCAGAACACCAGCATCCCTTCGGGTGTCACCCACTTGAACCAAATCCCATGGTCAAATAAAATTTTAGACAAGAAGGAAAATTTCCTCCTTGCTTCTCGAATCTTTCTAGGAATCTGCTTCAAGATAGTGACCGTTTTTTGTTGGTAAATTAAAGGGTTCTCTCTCTGCGCCCTCAGGATTTCCTCTCTGGTTGACCTTCTAACAAATTTCACATGTATCTCTCTAGGCACTTCATTTATCCTGGCATATGCTGAGTTAATTCTATAGGCTAGGTCAATGTCCCCCCTGATCTCATCTTTAGGTTTTTGTAAATAGTCTGCTAAAATTGTGCTCATAAGATCAGGGAGGCATTCACCAGATTCCTCAAGAACATTCTGAAATCTCAAAAAATATGTCATTCTTTCCATATCAATCCTAGACACATGCCCATCTATTTCCCCAACCTCTTTAGTAACATTTTTAATCTCTCCCTTAACCCCCACCAACCCCCCTTCCAATTCTTCAGTCTTCTGTGTGTTTTCCAGCACTTGCTTCCTTGTGTCCAATAGCTCCTTCTTGAAATTGATGTTTTCAGCCCTCTGGGCCTGAATTTCGTTTACCAAAGTTTGTATAACAGTTTCAAGAGAAGCCATCCGTTGTTCTAAACTTGCCAGTGCTGTTTCTTGAGCCATGATTAACTGTTAAAGTCAGTGCCACCAAAATGGCGTTTTCAGGGTGGGGTTGGTGAGACTAACCGGGAGCCAAAAGTTCAGATCAAGGTTGAAACGTTGTAAAATTCAGGAACCAAGAGAGAGACAATTTTCCAGCTCAATAGTTATAATAACGAAGGTAATCCAGAAAGGAATCACAAATCCAACAAGAAAAAAATTCTTCATTAATATCCAGAGAGAGTCCCACTTGTAAAGAGACGCTGGGAATTTTCCATAGTTAAAATAGTCAGGCAGGGACAAAGAAAAGCCACTTTCCACCGCCCATCTCAGAGCCCAGAGGAGAGAGTAGAAAAATAAATTTTTTTAACCAGCCAGACCTAGAAACAATGTTGCAAGTAGCCGCATACCACTTTCCCTTGTTAGAGACAGTCCGGATTTAAGATTTCCGCTTTCTCTTCCAGAGAAGCCATTTTTAAGTGCCGCTTAAGTCCGAGGGTTTTTTTTTGAAAACAAACACCCCCCTCCCAGTCCGTTCAGCCTGGCTGGCAGCAAGGAAAAAAAGTCTTTTTAAAACTCACTCTCCCTCGCAGCTGAAACCTCGGCAAGCCTTCCGATCTCTTCCGCTCAGCCCTCTACATTGAAGTGAATGGCGCCGACAGCCGTTGGCGAAGGGAGAACCCCCCGCAGCATGTTCCTCCTCACCTAGGTCGCGGAGGGGATCGCTCTCCCCACCGCCGTGAGGAGAAACGTCTCCTCCGAGCCGACCCTACGGGAGACCTCCGGTAACCAGAGTGTCTCGCCCCCGTGGGGGGGCAGAAAAGGCAACAAAGCGGCGAGCGAGCCCCAGGCTCGCCCGTCACCGCTGGAGCCGGAACCGGAAGCCCAGTTTTTAATCTTTTCATGTATTCATCCAGTCAGTAAGTTATATAAAATATAAATGTTCTCTCTCTCTCCTTCACTCTCTCCATCTCTCTCTCTCACACACACATGTACACAAATATATATAGTTACAATTTACCTTTTCTTTTCCTTTTTATATTTTAAAACTGTATCTCAACAAAAATACTGCTATTTGGAAAAATAGAATATTAGTAGTAATTTACGTCTTCAGGTTTTCAGATACTAAATTTAATGCTTTCCCCAAAGATAAATTAGCTCATGTCAAAAATCTAATTTTTAGAGGAAAATCAATGAATAGTTTTTTAAAAAAATCTCGGACAATTTTCTCTGTATATTTTCTTACTCTTTTTTACTTGGTGCATTGTTGTTTGTTTTGTTTATAATAATCTTGGATCAAGAAGTTAGTGTAAAAGCAATATAATACAAATTATGCTAACATGGGAATTCTCTACATTATGTCAATGTATTTCTTACATCAATTAATGTGTGGTTCATAAATCTACAGTATGTGTAAAAATAAAATAACTGCTGTTCATTTTCATTATTTGAAGGAACATCTATAAGTCTCTTAAATAACCAATTGGTAATTCTCAATTCTAATTTCACAGAAGAGTCGCAAAATTCCCAAACATAGCAAAGAAAAAAAAAGCATTTATCTTTACTGCAGTTTCTGAGAATTGTATCAGCACAATCATTCTTAATGATTTTTTTTTTGAAAGTCAATCCCAAACACCGCTGTGTGTTCATTGAATGTCAAACATGCATCATGAAGTAAAGTATGTTGGTACATAGTAAACTTACTTTGCCTAGGATTCAGCATTCTGCTTTTTTAAAAAAAAAATACAATAATTCTACATATTTAAAATCTAGACATGAAAGGAACATGTCTTTGAGTCTTTTAAATCAGGGGTCTCCAATATGATCCTGCAAGTATCCTCACTTTGTGCCATTTAGGACTTTAAATGTGATAACTAGTATCTTGAATTGCACTAAAAGAAAACTAGAACCCAGTGCAGTTCCCATAGTGGTAACATAATATGGGCAAACTGTGTAAGTGCCCAAAATGTCATGTGCCAGAATTTTGACCTCTTGTAATTTCCACCTAGTCTTAAAGGGCAACCCCATGTAAATCATATTGCAATAATCGAGTTAGGGAATAACTATGAGATAACAATAATGTTGAAAGGGGCGGAAGAAGTCAAGTAATAAACAAAAGGAGTGAAGACAGCTAGAGAAGGAACTCCAAACTCCAGTCTGAAAGAAGGCCATGACAACCATCTGATTCTGTTCTAAAGAAAATTATACAGATTTTGCTTTTTGCTAAATAAACAGGCAGGTTTCAGAAAGGAAATAAATGAGATCAGATAGCTTGTATATGATGGCTAGTGGAAAGAGCAAAAGTTTATGGAAAAGATGTTCCAACTACTTCCAACTACTAACAACAGCAGGATCTTTTATTGTACAAATCACACCAAAATACAAAACATATTAAGGATAATGGATGAAGCTAAATACATATTAGTATTTGAATAATGAAGAAACTATTTTAAGTAATTTTAAAAAATGAAAACGAACCTCCTGGTGAAGACTAAATAGTAACAAAACAAGCATAATATCAGCCTGCATGCTTGGTAGATTTGCAGATGGAAATATCTGCTGCAAACTCTGTGAAGGTATCAGGAAGGGCAGCCAGCCAGTAAATGGTCAGTTCCATTCCACTCACTCCAACCCACCAGAAAGCAAGGGATGATAGGTCATTGAAAGAAGAAAAAAATCCAAGGTGAAAATAATCATTTTATTTTAATGGGCTGAAGAGTAGACCAAGATGGCTAGCAGTAATCATGAAGGTAATTCTACTGAGAAAGGCAGTTACAAACTTAGACATTATCATAAAGATCTAGACCAGAGGTTCCCAACCTTGGCAACTTGGCAGCTATGCTGGCTGGAGAATTCTGGGAATTGAAGTCCACAAATCTTAAAGTTGCCAAGTTTGGGAACCTCTGATCTAGACAATCTGTCATTTGGTCATCATTTCAGAAATATTTCTATATCAGATTCCTCACTGCCTTCAACAATATATTTGAAACATTCTTAAAAATTTAGGGGATATTCTGAGATGTATCTGAACTGTAAAGCAAAATCAAACATCAGAAGCTGGCTGCAGGAACTGTTTTATGGCCTTTTCTATTATGGCTTCATGATAATGTTTACATTGTAATTTTTTTTATTTGCCAAACTTCAATTATTTATTTTATTTATTTTATTTTAATCATATTTATATCCCGCCCTTCTCCACAAAGGACCCAGGGCGGCGCACAGGAATTTAAAAGCATACAAAAAATAAATACATAATTTAAAAACATATTAAATTATTCTAGTCCTATGCTAAAACCAATTTTAAAATTCCCTATTTAAAACTCTCTAAAATAGTCCCCACGGGAGGTTAGGCTAGGCCGGCTTGTTGGAAAAGATGTGTCTTTAGACACTGGTGGAAGAGGCGGAGGTCGATGATGGTGCGTAATAGGTCGATCCAAAGGGCAGGGCCCGCCACAGAGAAGGCTCTTCCCCTGGGTGTCGCCAGATGGCATTGCCCGGCCGACGGCACCCTGAGAAGACCCTCTCTGTGGGAGCGGATTGGCCGAAGGGATGTATGGGGTAGGAGGCGGTCTCGCATATAACTAGGCCCCGAGCCATGGAGCGCTTTAAAGATGGTCGTCAAAACTTTGAAGCGCACCCGAAAGGCCACAGGAAGCAAGTGCAGCTCGCGCAGGATCGGTGTTATGTGAGAGCATCTAGTGGCTCCCGTAATCACCCGTGCGGCTGCATTCTGGACTAACTGTAGCTTTCAAGTGCACCTCAAGGGAAGCCCCATGTAGAGAGCATTACAGTAGTCGAGTCGGGATGTCACGAGAGCTTGAATGACTGTGCGAACAGCAGCCCGGTCCAGTAAGGGGCGCAATTGGCGCATCAGGCGTACCTGATGAAATACCCCCCTGGCCACGGCCGCCACATGGTCCTCCATGGACAGCCGGGAGTCCAGGAGGACACCGAAATTGCGCACCCTCTCCACGGGGGCCAGTGTTTCGCCCCCAATGGCCAGAGTTGGAGTAATCTGGCTGAACCGGGGTGCCGGAAACCACAGCCACTCAGTCTTGGCAGGGTTAAGCTTGAGTTTGTTACCACCCATCCAGATCCGTACGGCCTCCAAACACCGGGACAGCACTTCGGCGGCATCATTGGGGTGGTCTGGGGTGGATATGTACAGCTGAGTGTCATCAGCATACAGATGGTACTCCACCCCAAAACCACGGATGATCTCGCACAGCGGCTTCATATATATGTTAAACAGGAGGGGCGAGAGGACCGACCCCTGAGGAACCCCACATAAGAGGGGTCTCAAGGTCGACCTCTGCCCTCCCGTCAACACATATTGTGACCGACCAGAGAGGTAGGACGAGAACCACCGCAAAACGGTGCCTCCCAGCCCCAACCCCCCCAGTCGGTGCAATAGGATACCATGGTCGATGGTATCAAAAGCCGGTGAGAGGTCTAACAGGACTAGGATAGAGGAATAACCTCTATCCTGAGCCCTCCAGCGATCATCCACCAATGCGACCAATGCTGTCTTGGTGCTGTGACCGGGTCGGAAGCTGGACTGGCGCGGGTCTAGATAATCAACTTCCTCCAGGTGTCGCGGAAACTGTTGGGCCACCACACTCTCAACAACCTTCACCAAAAAGTGAAGGTTGGAGACCGGACGATAGTTCTCCAACAATGCTGGGTCCAGGGATGGCTTCTTGAGGAGGGGCCTCACTACCGCCTCTTTCAAGACGGCAGGCAAGGCCCCCTCACTCAAAGATGCGTTGACAATGCCCGGGAGCCAGCCTCGTGTCGTCTCCCAGGATGCCAGTACAAGCCAGGAGGGACATGGGTCCAATAAACATGTGGTCGCCCTAAGTCTCCTTGACAACCTGTCCATATCCTCGGTGGTGACAAAGTCAAACTCCTCCCAAGAAGGAACCTCAAGACTAGTTTCGGACAGTCCCACAGGACCACTGTCGATGGAGGGTAGCTCATTCCGAATCCGAGTGATTTTATCCTGCAGATAAATCCCAAATTCCTCTGCTCGCCCTTGCAAAGGGGCTTCCCGCGGCCTCTGGTGAAGAAGGGAGCGGGTCACCCCAAACAGGGCGGCAGGGCGGTTATCTGCGGATGCAATAAGGGTGGCACAATCCTCACGTTTGGCCACCCTTATTGCCACTAAGTAAGCCCTAATATGGGTTCTCACTAGTGTTCGGTCGGCTTCGGAGCGAGCGGATCTTCATCTACTCTCTAGGTGTCTCTTGTGGTGCTTCATCTCCCGAAGCTCCTCAGTAAACCAAGGAGCCTGGGTGGTTCGTCGCCGCAAGAGAGGCCGCAAGGGCACGACTCGGTCCAAGGCCCCTGCGGCCGGACTTAACCATGCGGCCACTAGGTCCTCAGTCGAGTCGCGAGGCAGGGTCACAGGAATTGGCCCAAGCTCCCTCTGGAACCTTTCCAGGTCCATTAAGAGCCTGGGGCGGAACCATCTAGGAGTATCCGGTTCCGCCCATGGTGAGGTGAAGCGATTGGAAATTCCATGGGAGATTTTGGATGCAATCTGTAAATTAGTCCATTTGAGGTATCTTGGTTCAAACAGCATCATCTTAATGCAGCATTTCATCCAGTTAAAAGTTACAAGAACAACAGTGTTAAAAGTATATAGATACGCAGACTTCAACAATATCAATAATATGTAATAGAATAATTAAAGCAAAGATTTTTCAGAGGCAAGGTACAGCTGCTGTGAAACCTACCTTTAAAGTTCGGATGTAGAGTGACTACTAGGAATTCCTTGTAAGATCCTTGGACAACCAGGTGTTTTTCTTATTATGCTAGTAAGCTTTTGCCCATGGAGTCATCTGGTATAATATGGGCACTTAATTAATTTTGATAGCTAAACCTCAAACAAATAAGAGAAAGTACTTTTTCACCCAGAGGATCACTGGTCTATGGAACTCCCTGCCAGAAGAAGTGGTGACAGCTGTCAGCCTCAACACCTTTAAGAAAGGATTAGAGGAGTTCATGGAGAACAAGGGTCTCCATGGCTATCATTATGGATGCCTAAGGACACCCTCCGGGTTGGAGAGATAGGCAGGATATCTCTCAATGCCATTTTCAGGGAATCATAAGCAGGTGAAGACATCTGCTTGGGAAGACCCTGAAGCAAATGGGGAGCCACTGTGGGAGACAGAATGCTGGACTGGATGGGCTGTGGCCTGTTCCAGCAAGGCTACTCTTATGTTCTTATGTACTAGGAATTCCTTGTAAGATCCTTGGACAACCAGGAGTTTTTCTTATTATGCTAGTAAGCTTTTGCCCATGGAGTCATCTGGTATAATATGGGCACCTAATTAATTGACTAATTTCAAAAAATGTATTTGAGTGCTGATTTCATGGTTAGAATTGTTACAAATATATATATTCTATGTGGATGAACTCTTAAGTCAGTATTCTGAATCAATATAAGCTTTGCATTAATATATTAAAAACATTCAAGTGGCAAAGCAAAGCACTTTATGCATTCATCTTTTGTAACTCAGAGATTCACAGACCAGAGGTGGGTTTCTGTAGTGGGATTGGTGGGAGGCTCTGCCTACCTGCCCGGACACTTTTGTGCATTCATAGAAGTGTCTTGAGCATGCATGCATGAGCGAACCGGTAGCAAAATAAATTGAAACCGACCCCTGGCACAGACATATATATTATATTATATTATATTATGTTATGTTATGTTATGTTATGTTGTGTTGTGTTGTGTTGTGTTGTGTTGTGTTGTGTTGTGTTGTGTTATTTTATTTTTATTTTTAATTTATTTATATTTATATCCCGCCCTTCTCCACAGAGGACCCAGGGCGGCGCACAGGAAATTTAAAAACATACAAAAGTACAAAAATAAATACATAATTTAAAATATATATTAAACTATCTTAATCCTATGCTAAAAACCAAATTATTAAAATACCCAATTTAAAACTTTCTAAAAGTCTCCGTGGGAGGTTAGGCTAGGCCGGCTTGTTGGAAAAGGTATGTCTTTAGACATTGGCGGAAGAGGCAGAGGTCAGTGATGGTGCGTAATTGAAGGGGTAGGTCATTCCAAAGGGCTGGGCCCGCCAAAGAGAAGGCTCTTCCCCTGGGTGTCGCCAGTCGGCATTGTCCGGCCGATGGCACCCTGAGAAGGCCCTCTCTGTGGGAGCGTATCGGTCTAAGGGATGTATGGGGCAGGAGGCGGTCTCGCATATAACTAGGCCCCGAGCCATGGAGCGCTTTAAAGATGGTCATCAGAACCTTGAAGCGCACCCGAAAGGCCACAGAAAGCCAATGCAGCTCGCGCAGGATCGGTGTTATGTGGGAGCATCTGGTGGCTCCCATAATCACCCGCGCGGCTGCGTTTTGGACTAGCTGTAGCTTTCGAGTGCACCTCAAGGGAAGCCCCATGTAGAGAGCATTACAGTAGTCGAGTCGGGACGTCACGAGAGCTTGAGTGACTGTGCGAAGGGCAGCCTGGTCCAGTAAGGGGCGCAATTGGCGCATCAGGCGTACCTGATGAAACGCCCCCCTGGCCATGGCCGCCACATGGTCTTCCATGGACAGCCCGGAATCCAGGAGGATACCCAAATTGCGCACCCTCTCCACGGGGGCCAGTGTTTCGCCCCCGATGGCCAGAGTTGGAGTAATCTGGCTGAACCGGGGTGCCGGAAACCACAGCCACTCAGTCTTGGCAGGGTTGAGCTTGAGTTTGTTACCACCCATCCAGATCCGTACGGCCTCCAAACACCGGGACAGCACTTCAGCGGCATCATTGGGGTGGTCTGGGGAGGATATGTACAGCTGAGTGTCATCAGCGTACAGATGGTACTCCACCCCAAAACCACGGATGATCTCACCCAGCGGCTTCATATATGTGTTAAACAGGAGGGGCGAGAGGACCGACCCCTGAGGAACCCCACATAAGAGGGGTCTCGAGGTCGACCTCTGCCCTCCCGTCAACACATATTGCGACCGACCAGAGAGGTAGGACGAGAACCACTGCAAAACGGTGCCTCCCAGCCCCAACTCCCCCAGTCGGTGCAATAGGATACCATGGTCAATGGTATCAAAAGCCGCTGAGAGGTCTAACAGGACTAGGATAGAGGAATAACTTCTATCCCGCGCCCTCCAGAGATCATCCACCAACGCGACCAATGCCATCTTGGTGCTGTGACCGGGTCGGAAGCCGGACTGGCACGGGTCTAGATAATCAACTTCCTCCAGGTGTCACGGAAACTGTTGGGCTACCACACTCTCAACAACCTTCACCAAAAAGTGACGGTTGGAGACCGGACGATAGTTCTCCAATAATGCTGGGTCCAGGGACGGCTTCTTGAGGAGGGGCCTCACTACCGCCTCTTTCAAGATGGCAAGTAACGACCCCTCACTCAAAGATGCATTGACAATGCCCTGGAGGCAGCCTCGTGTCGTCTCCCAGGATGCCAGTACAAGCCAGGAGGGACATGGGTCCAATAAACATGTGGTCGCCCTAAGTTTCCTTGACAACCTGTCCATATCCTCGATGGTAACAAAATCAAACTCCTCCCAAGAAGGAACCTCAAGACTAGTCTCGGACAGTCCCACAGGACCACTGTCGATGGAGGGTAGCTCATTCCGAATCCAAGTGATTTTCTCCTGCAGATAAATCCCAAATTCCTCTGCTCGCCCTTGCAGAGGGGCTTCCCGCGGCCTCTGTGAAGGAGGGAGCGGGTCACCCCAAACAGGGCGGCAGGGCGGTTATCTGCGGATGCAATAAGGGTGGCACAATCCTCACGTTTGGCCACCCATATCGCCACTAAGTAAGCCCTAATATGGGTTCTCACTAGTGTTCGGTCGGCTTCGGAGCGAGAGGATCTCCATCTGCTCTCTAGGCGTCTCTTGTGGCACTTCATCCCCCGAAGCTCCTCAGTAAACCAGGGAGCCTGGGTGGTTCGTCGCCGCAAGAGGGGCCGCAAGGGCGCGACTCGGTCCAAGGCCCCTGCGGCCGCACTTAACCATGCGGCCACTAGGTCCTCAGTCGAGTCACAAGGCAGGGTCACAGGAATTGGCACAAGCTCCCTCTGGAACCTTTCCGGGTCCATTAGAAGCCTGGGGCGGAACCATCTAGGAGTATCCGGTTCTGCCTCCCCGCGGTGAGGTGAAGCGATTGGAAAGTCCAGCTGAAGGAGAGCGTGATCTGTCCTTGACAAGGGAGTGATGGCTAAATCCCCTATTCCCAGATCACAACTCCACTGTCCGGAGACAAAGATCAAATCTAGCGTTTTTCCCCCCCTCCTGAGTAGGGCCTAAAACTACCTGGGTCAGGTCCATGGCCGTCATGGAGGCCATGAACTCCCGAGCTGCTCCAGAGGCTTCGCCCGCCGACAGCAAGTTAAAGTCCCCCATGACTACTAGTCTGGGGGTCTCAACTGCCGCCTCGGCTATCACCTCTAGGATCTTGGGCAGGGCTGTTGTTGCATAGCGAGGAGCCAGGTATACAACTAACACGCCCAACTGCCTCCCTAGGCCCCATCTCACGCAGAGAGATTCACACCCGGTTGTCTGAGGGACTGTGGTCTCCTTCAGCTCAAGACCTTCCTTAACCATAATCGCCACTCCCCCACCCCTCCCTAGGGCCCTAGGCTGATGGAAGGCGCGGTAACCTGGTGGGCACATTTCCACGAGGGGTAAACCCCCTTCGTGGCCCAACCAGGTTTCCGTTATACCCACCAGGTCCGGGTCCCCCTCTGACACAAGGTCATGGATGAGGGGGGCTTTCTGAACCATGGACCTGGCGTTGCATAACATCAGCCTAGGGCCCCGGGTCTGTGATTCCTGCCCACCTAGTCTGCGATGGGAGGGCAGAAAGTTGGAGCACGTGACCGCCTGTGTCCAGCGGCCACGGTCTCCCAACCGATGATGTGTTGTGTTGTGTTGTGTTGTGTTGTGCTATGCTACATTATTATTGTATTCAAGATATACTTTATTATTATTGTATTCAAGATATGTGTTGTGTTGTGTTATGCTACATTATTATTGTATTCAAGATATATTCTTATAGAGAACAGAATAAAAGCAAAAGGGTTGAACTGCTGGGATAATTGAAGCATTCAATTACAGCATATGTGGCAAACCTATTATCCTTCAGATCTTGATCTGGAAATGCCAGTAATTCTAGCCCCCTCCCCCTCAGAATGCTTGAAGTTGCAACATCTGAAGGACTACAGATTCCTCAATCCTATATTTTAGATTTCTTAAGACATAAAATATAACAGTGATTCTCAGCCTTTTCTTCACCACCCTCTTTAAATACCTTTTGTGACCAAGGATCCCCAAGACTTAACTCTGAATTTAAATCATAACATTTCCTCAAGCCATCCTGAACTCTCTGTGAAAACATCCAGCCTCCCAGATCTCTGTAGACCACAGGTTGAGAACCACTGAAAAATCAGATTACATATCTAAATAGTTTATTAGTTTATTATCCAAGCTTTTTTATTTTTATCTCATTTGCCGCAATGACCATTTTACCCTCGCAGTGTATTTTAATGTCCATATTTCCCATTGCTTACACATGAAATATTACATTTCCTTTTATATACATTTAAATGCATTTACATCAGAATCACAAGAACTTTGGTTGTCTCAAGTTCATTAATAGCTTCAGGTTTGTTAGCTTTTGTGTCCACACACATGAAGCTTATGTCTAAATACTTTGTTTACCAAGATTGAAGAGTTATTGCTAAATATAATACTATGCACTTCTGCATTGATTGCCACCATCTATTTCTAGGAGAAAATAAAATTGCTGTAACAATCATGCCTTACATCAATGTTCCATCAAATACCAAGGGATTAGAAACTGCAAACTCTATCAGGACAAAATATAAACATTTACCATCTCTGTCATTATAAGAATTCCCAGTGCTGTTCACACTTAGTGAGTCACTTTTCTGCAGATAAATATCAGGCATATTTGCTGTTAGCTATTATGATTTAAAGTGTTGCCTCCTTTAACTTTACAAAAAAACAAAAAAACCAAAATGGAGAATATAAAATGTTCTACTAAACAACACATTCAAAAAAAGCAGCACACAATCTTTTTCTATAAGTCAGATTAATGAAGCATCTTTTGTTACTATGGCCAATATCTAAAATGAGATATCAACTGAATTTAAGAAATGTAGATGGGCCTTACAAAATGTTATCGATATTTTCAGCTTTCTTCAGCAAATCCTCTCCCCAAAACTCCCATTCCATGAGGTGCTATAGTTATGAAACCACTACCCCATGGAAGTTGCCATGATTCTCCCAACAGATTTACACATTATGCTAAGGAGAAGTGAATAATATTGTTCAGCCTGTCAGTAATGTTTTAACTTTGTGTCCTGTCTTTGGGCTACAGTTGGGGGCAGCATAACATCATCCAAATGAGTAGGGACACCATTCTCAGTTCATTTTTTCACATTTGGGAGACTTTAATAATTGAAATGGATATATTATGAGAATTTATGTTTTGTTCTTTGAAATCCATAAAGCGTGTAGTATCAGGGAATGCTTCAAAAGGCATCAGATGCTTTAAGGCAGTGGTGGGCAGACTCATTAGTCAAAAGAGCCAAATATCAACAATACCACGATTGAAATTTCTTTGGAGAGCCAGAAGTTGTGGCCTGTTTTGTGGGAGTGGTTCAGCAGTCATGTGACCGGGTGGGCATGGCCAACTTGGAAAATGTGGTGAAACTCACTTAACAACGGTCTTGCTTAGCAACCAAAAACTTGGGCTCAATTGTGGTCATAAGTTCTCTCATCTCTCTCCCACTTTCTTTTTTTTCTTTTCTTTCTTCCCTTCTTTCCCTTTCTCTCTCTTTCTGTTTCTCTCTCTGTCTCTCTGAGTCTGTCTGTCTGTCTGTCTCTCTCTCTTTGTGGCTCTTTATCTCTCCCTCCCTCCCTCCCTCCCTCCCTCTCTGTCTCTTTCTGTCATTCTCTGTGTCTGTCTCTCTGCCTCTTTGTGTCTCTCTCCCCTCCCTCCCTCTCTATCTCTGTGTCTCTCTCCCCTCTCTTCTTCTCTGTGTCTGTCTGTCATTCTCTCTGTGTCTGTCTGTCTCTCTCTCTCTCTCTGTGGCTCTTTGTCTCCCTCCCTCCCTCCCTCCCTCCCTGTCTCTCTCTATTTCTCCCTCCCTCCTTTCCCTCTGTCTCTCTCTCTGTGTATCTGTCAGACTCTGATTCCCTCCGTCCATTTCTCTCTTGCTCTGTGCCTCTCTCTGTCTGTCTGTCACTGTCTCTGTCCACAAAATACTGCATGGAGTAGTGGCGGGCTCTGTGGTGATGGCGAGGCCTTCCGCGGGAGGAGGGGGGTCCCCTTCACATTCCTCATCTCCCCGGATGTCGTCTGGAACCATCAGCAGCCACGCAGACTTGCCGCTTTTCCACGCCGTGGAAAAGATAGGCGCATGCACGCCCCACGCAATTATAGTGCACGTTTCCACAGCTACGAAGTCTCCGAGACTGTAATTGGGCGGGGCATGCATGCGCCTATCTTTTCCACGGCGTGGAAAAGAGGCAAGTCTCTGCGCAGCTGCTGATGGTTCCGGATGGCATCCGGGGAGATGAGGAATGTGAAGGGGACACCCCCCCGCGGTGGCCTCGCCGTCACCACAGAGCCTGCTGCTCCTCCACGCAGTATTTTGTGGACAGAGACAGTGACAGACAGAGAGAGGCACAGAGCGAGAGAGAGATGGAGGGTGGGAGGGAATCAGAGTCTGACAGACACACAGAGGGGACAGAGACAGAGGGGAAGGAGGGAACCATTCGCAGCCGTGCAGAGATTTGCCGCATTTCCACGCCATGGAAAAGATAGGCGCGCGTATGCCCCGCCCAATTACAGTCTCGAAGACTTTGTAGCGGTGGGAAGTTCCGCTGTAATTCCGCGGGACGTGCACGCACCTATCTTTTCCACGGTGTGGAAAAGTGGCGAGTTTCTGCACGGCCGCTGATCACTCCAGACATCAGCGGGGAAGACGAGGAATGCGAGGGGGACCTCGCAGATGGCCTCGCCGGCAGCGCAGACTCGCCACTGCTTCACGTGGTATTCTGTGGACAGAGACAGTGACAGACAGACAGACAGAGAGAGGTACAGAGAGAGAGAAAGAGACAGAGAGACAGAGGGAGGAAGGGAGGGAATCAGAGAGAGACTGAAGAGCCACATTCAAGGGGCCAAAGAGCCGCATGCGGCTCACGAGCCGCGGTTTGCCGACCACTGCTTTAAGGGGAAAAGTAGCACTTGGAAAGGAGTGGAATAGAATCCCTTAATTCCATCCAACCTTCCAAAAACTAAAAGTCAAAAATTCAGCCTCACCCAATCATTAAAACTCTGAATGTTGCAAATGTAGTCCTGGGTGAAATTTAAAGTGATACTAGTTGATTCCCTACCCTTAATGGATATTATTGAATAGAATAGAATTTTTCATTGGCCAAGGGTGATTCTTCAAAGTCAGATTTTTAGATTTGATTTTTGTCCACCTACCAAATCCTTCCCAAGAATATGGGATAGGTAGATGTTTCCATGTTATTTCATGGTGTTAAAAGTATTACTGCGAAATTTGGGTAAACAACAACAACAGCAACAATGTTCAGGACAGTTGGCTGAGTAATCAAGGCCAGCAGCTGCAGAACCTGGAAGAAAAGTTGTTTACCCATTGCAAATAGACAGTGATTGAAAACAAAGAAATAATGATATGTTATTACAGACCAAATCCAAGAAGAAGAGGATATTTGAAATGAATGCACCGGTTCTGGAAAGAACAATATCCCGAATCAGAAATAACAAAACAGTTAGCTGTTAGTTAGAGGCTAGCACAGTGATGGTGAACCTTTTCAGCACTGAGTGTTGAAAAGGGAGCATGTGTGTGCTCGTTGGGGTCGCAACCCAGAAGAAAAGCAGCCCAGGGGGCATGCACACGCTGGAAAATGAACTTTTGGTTTCCGGCATGCACATGTGTGCTGGCCAGCTAGTTTTCCAATTACTGACCCGCATGCACGTGTGACAATCAACTGGGCGGCACACATGCTTGCACCGAAAAATGGAAGACTAGCTCCTCCAGTTTTCAGTACTGCCGTACGCATGAAGGTCAGCTGATCATCACTCACGCATGCATGGCAGAAACCCAGAAGAGGAACAGGTGACCCTGCGCATGCCAGGTGATATGGCTCCACGTGCCACTTTGGGCATGCGTGCCATAGGTTCACAATCATGGGGCTAGGAGATCAATGTTAATTTATAATACAAAATAAAGTATTCACAGAAGCAGATTGGAAGAACTGGAGCAAAGAAATCAAGAGCAAAGAAATCAAAGCCTTGCCAGAAGTAACTCAAAATGTAGAGGCAAACCAGGAGTAATTGGCAGTAGATGAATCCAGCAGAGATATACAATTGTTTTCATTTGGAAATAAGGCACCCCCTTCTCTTTCTCAGGAAGGAAAAAGACCTCTAACTAAAGAAGTAAAAGAATTGAAACAAAGAATAACTGAGCATCTAGAACAGCAGAAAATCATCAGAATAAGGCTGCCTGCATTGAAGTAAATGAGTAAAAGAATTGAAACAAAGAATAACTGAGAGGGTGGCACCCTCTCAGAGGGTGCCACAAAGAAGAGGGAGTCAAACTTTTCTCCAAGGCACCTGGGGGCAGGACAAGGAGCAATGGGTGGAAACTAACCAAGGAGAGAAGCAACTTAGAACTAAGGAGAAATTTCCTAACAGTAAGAACAATTAACCTCTGGAACAGCTTGCCTCCAGCAGTTGTGAATGCCCCAACCCTGGAAGTCTTTAAAAAGATGTTAGACAGCCATTTGTCTGAAATGGTATAATGTTCCTGCCCATGCAGGGGGTTGGACTAGAAGACCTACAAGGTCCCTTCCAACTCTGCTATTGTATTGTATTGTATTGTATTGAGCATCTAGAACAGCAGAAAATCATCAGAATAAGGCTGCCTGCATTGAAGCTTCTTCCAAAGAAATGGCTAGCAAAAGCGTTAAAAGATGCAAATACTGCAATATCAAGTATAAGCATCAACTCACTGCAAGAAATAAGCCAATTATTGTATAGCACAGCTGCAATTATAACTGAATATCAGGAATGCAAAATCAACAGAGAAGAAAAAAAACAAATCATGCACCACAAAAATAGAAAATTAGACTGGAAAATAAGGTCAGCGAGTTAAGCTTAAAAGCAAGCAAGTTAGAACAGATGAAATAAAGGTGAAGAACAAGAAGACCAACAAATATCTAATCTAGAAATCAAGGAAGCATTGGAAAAAATAAAGCAGAAAATAACAGCTATAGCCAAGAAGATCATCAGATAGGAAGCTATAATTTCAAATTATAGGCAGAACCTCCCATTTTAATTCAATCAGGAACGTTTCTACCAATCTATCAATGAAGAATCTGCAGTGAATCAGTCAGTATCTGACAAGGAAGAAACAGTGCAGTTCTGGGAGCAGATATGGATAACCCAAAGAAATACAACAAGGATACAACTTGGTTAAAAGAGGTGATAATAATAAAAAAGAATATAAAATGAAAGAAATAGCAATAACAGCAGAAATGGTAGAGAAAAGAGCAAAGAAAATCAAGAATTGGTCAGCACAAGGTGAAGATGAACTGCATGGGTTTTGGTTGAAACACCTAGCTGGTCTATACCCACTCATTGCCAAGGAGTTTAACAGCATACTACAAGGAAGTTAAATTGAAGAGTGCCTAACATCTGGGAAAACCTACCTGGTAATGAAAGATCCAGCAAAAGGGGCAGCACCAGGCAACAACAGCCACTTGGTACCTGCTTACTAACAATTTTCGAATTACTAACTGGGGTGGTAGCTGAGGCAGTCCAACAGCATCCAATTGAAAACAATCTCTTTCCACCTGAGCAGAAAGGAAACCCAGCTGATGTTCAGGTACTTTATTTTGCTATACTTTCATTTTCTATAGTATAGTTTCATATACTATAGGTTGCTATGCTTTTATTAGCATACTTTAAAAATCCCATCAATTATAATTTATCAAATAAACCATGGTTAGACAAATCACAATATAATATGATGTCAAAATTTAATGTAAAGAAATACAGAGGACTGTTTCCCTTGACTTCCCTTTGGAGTGATATGAAAATAGCCTTTCCTCAAGCTATAAGTGATCCTCAGTTTATCTTGACCCTGTCCAAGGATAGCATTAGGACATGTAAAATCTGTCAACTTTCTCATTGTGCACATCAGAAGGAAGATAACAGTGGCAAGCAAGGCAATAAAAATAGGATAAAAATCAAGAATAGGACAGCATGTTTCAGGTTGATGTAATGATTGATGAAGAGAACATCAAGTCAGGAGTGAAGAAACAGAACTGTGCAAACTCAATCCCATCTGTACTCTGATCCTACTCTAAATAAAGACATTTTAAATAAGGAAATGATTCCTTCCTCCTTCTTTGGAATCATATTAAAAGAAAAATATACCTGAACATGGTAAACAGGGGCATACTTGAGCAGGAAACATACATTTTGAAATTTTCTCTGCTTCCCAATTCTGTTAATAGAGAGTTGAAAAGTCCCATGTTTTCAAATATTTTAATTTTCCAAATATATGAATTTATCTGTTGTTACTGCTGTTGTTATGAGAAAACAGAGACATTTTGTGCATAGCAATCTCTGATTCAGCCCATGATAGAATGGATTAATGTGTGAAAACATAAATTAGGATTTACAAACTACAATGGATGGGTTCACTCAAAATACTATATACATCAAACTACATTTTAGTGCACTTGTGAATTAATTCCTCTTTTTCTGTCACTTTGTATAAAAGCATAGATATTACTATAGCAAAATGACAACTGTCTGGTGAGTCCACTGTGAAAAATTTGTGCCACTATTTTGTACAAAAACATAGGTTGTGATTTTGACATCATAAAATGAATAGCCTTGTGCATATATTTTTAAAAGTAGAGTCTTATATTTTTATTTATTTTAATAATAGGATATCATGCCTATACAAAATTTTGTTTTGCTTATTGTTTTGGTTATTGCAAATGGCAAACTGATTTCCTCAATATTAGTTGAATATAGGGGAGACATGATAGCATGTCTCCAATATCTCAGGGGTTGCCACAGAGAAGAGGGAGTCAAACTATTTTCCAAAGCACCTGAGGGCAGAACAAGAAGCAATGTGTGGAAACTAATCAAGGAGAGAAGCAACTTAGAACTGAGGAGAAATTTCCTGACAGTGAGAACAGTTAACCAGTAGAACAGAAATTGCCTCCAGAAGTTGTGAATGCCCCAACACTGGAAGTCTTCAAGAAGATGTTGGATAGCCATTTGTCTGAAATGGTATAGGGCTTCCTGCCTGGGCAGGGAGTTGGACTAGATGACCTCCAAGCAGGGGTGGGTTCCTAAGGGTTTGCACGGGCTCCCGCGAGCCCTTTCGTCAAATTTACCGATCCCCAGCGATCCGGTTGGACCGGTGGATCCGGAAGTAAGTAAGCATGTCCACGCCCCTCCCCACCACAGCCTAGCCAGCGCTAAAATTGCTAGCCGCCGGTGGCTTGGAACTCGGAGGGGCACGTGTGAAGTTTGCATACTGCTCCCCCACTCCGCTTCCCACTGCTGCCCGGCGCTAACTCACTGGCTGGCTGTGAGAGGCGGTTGCGGAGGAGCGTGGGGCGCGTGCGAAGTTGGCAGGCTCGCACGCGCCTCTCCGCAACTGCTTCCCACCCCCGGCCAGCTAAACTCGCTGGCCGGGGGTGAGAGGCGGTTGCGGAGGAGCGCGGGGCGCGTGCGAAGTTGGCAGGCTCGCACGCGCCTCTCCGCAACTGCTTCCCACCCCCGGCCAGCTAAACTCGCTGGCCGGGGGTGAGAGGCGGTTGCGGAGGAGCGCGGGGCACGTGCGAAGTTGGCAGGCTCGCACGCGCCTCTCCGCAACTGCTTCCCACCCCCGGCCAGCTAAACTCGCTGGCCGGGGGTGAGGGGCAGTTGCGGAGGAGCGTGGGGCACGTGCGAAGTTGGCAGGCTCGCACGCGCCTCTCCGCAACTGCTTCCCACCCCCGACTAGCGTCCCTGGCTGGCGGGGACTTCCGGCGCAGAGCGGCGCCAGGACACACGTGTTCCCCTAGCTGCTTCTCGTTGCACCGGGGATGCCCACCGCCGCTCCACGTTGCACCATAAACCGTCCCCACCGCCTCTCCTGAATACGCAGCTGCTGTATTTAGGACTTACATTCTTATTTGTAAGTAAATCAATGGAAGTTGCTTGTTTATTTAAATGATTTATATGGCCACCTATCTTGGGACTGGGACTCTGAACTTTTACCGATTAAATTAAATGAGAAAAGTATGTCAGTTTTACCCATATAAGTTATTCGCATGAAAATTGCTGAGTTTCAGGCCTTTCCTCTTTGGCAAATCGATTGGTTTTTATGCTGCTTCCCCCCTCCCCAAATAGGAATAACAAAACATCTGGCATCCTACACCTGTATTCTATTTGCATCTGTATCCACTTTTCAGGCTTATAAACGATGTGAATTTCCAGCACTTTATATCTGGGAAACTGCTTTTAATATCAAAAATAGAATTGGAGTATTTCTTTACTTTGATACACTATTTCCCTTGTTTAATTTTATTATACTGTATTGTGCACTATACTATACTATACTATTAATAATATTAATACTATATTATTATTTTTTAAATAATTATGCTGTCCATCTCACTGATGCAGTGACTCTGGTGGCTTATAGTTTTTATATACATAATCTAACACTTTTCTGATGTTATTTTATATTTCTTTGCCCAATAAAATATTGTTGCTTGGGATAACACAATTAATTATAAAATCATAAAATATTTATTCAGTGGAAACTATGTTGACCTTTTTCAGGGTAAATTTTCAGAGTATTTTTCTACATATATTTTCTTAAAAATAGACCTTTAAAGGTATATTTATGCATAAGAAATCACTTTTTATCTGGAAATCAGTGGCCCTTGGCTGATGTGAAAAAAATGTAAGTTGCATTTGATTAGTACTTGATTGGGAAGTCACTACAAAAGAACAGGCCTATAAGTGGCTAAGCAATTAAAAAAATAAAATAAAACAGTGACAACCACTTCTGTAATGCTGCCAAGTAAACTATAGGGATGTGCCACACACGTCATAAGCAGTGGAGCTCAACTTCACTTACAAGTTTAAGAATGGTAATTGAGGATATAGTTGATACCTAGGATGTTGGCAACAACCTGTATCAACCTTATAGAATATCTTTTTTTTACATTATTTTAGGGAATTTCTATTGTTTAATTGTTTATAAAATATATTTACTACATGAAATGTTATTCCTTTTTGCAAATGTTTTCTTTGAGATGCAATATGTTGCTTTTAAGTGTTCAGACCAGGTTTATAAAGTGGCTGCTTTTCTATGGGCTGCCAGGTTGGTGCATTTTAGTGACCTTTCCTTACATAATTGGTGTTGTCTTTCATACTTTTGGATTTCTATTTTCTGTTTCTGTTACTTAGCAATTGCTAAAACAAATCCCATGTGAAAAAATATTCAAAGCCTTCTTGATTTTAATTGTCACTTTATTTATTCCTGCACATTGTAGTATTTATTCATTTTCATATCTGTTTTTCCACTGTTGTACAAACATAATTCCAGCAGCTGCTAACATTCCCACCCGGTCACATGGCCGGCAAGCCACTCCCACCCGGTCACATGGCCGCCAAGCCACTCCCACCCGGTCACATGGCCGGCAAGCCACTCCCACCCGGTCACATGGCCGGCAAGCCACTCCCACCCGGTCACATGGCCGGCAAGCCACTCCCACAAAGCAGGCCACACCCACAGAATATGTTCCAAAAATTTTGAAACCCACCCCTGCCTCCAAGGTCCCTTCCAACTCTGCTATTGTATTGTATTGTATTATTTACCAATTGCCACTAATTTTATCCAGATTCTGCAGATTTTTTTTAAAGGTAATAAAATAGTACTCTTTGAATTAACATTTAAATAAAATCACCACCTGCTTTCTACAACTTTTGATATTTACATTTATAGTTACACTTTAATAATACTGAACAGCCCCAATGATAATCATGCTGATGGTATGACTAAAGAGGTTGCTCCTATGTTTGCTATTCAATTGTCTGCAGAGTTTCCTGTCTCTGTGTCTGCACACAATTGTTTTCGTATTGTAGGAGTTCCTCTACAACAGGGGTCTCCAACGTTTGCAACTTTAAGTCTGAAGGACTTCAGCTCCCAGACTTCTACAGCCAGCAAAGCTGGCTGTAAAAGTCTGGGAGCTGAAGTCTTTCAGACTTAAAGTTGCAAACGTTGGAGACCCCTGCTCTACAAGCACTCTAAACTGGCAGACTCTTTCAATGCTATTGTCACCAATCTGATTTGTAGACAGAAGGGTTTGCTTATTGTTGGTCCCATCCTGAACCTGCAAATGTAATGCCTGGAGTCTGGTGGAAATGATCTCCCAACAGAAATTATGTGGCCAATATGGCCATTGTCTTTCCTTGAGTTTAGCAACACAATTAATTACTATCTATGTATTTTAAAATATTTGTGCTGCTTTTTGTTTCAAAGTTTCAATATTTGATATTTTATTATTGTAGTAAAACAAGAAATAATTGTAATAAAATGCAACTCTTTTAAAAATAATAATAAATTTAATATTTATTAAGGTTTAATCAATTTAACTGAACGATTGGAACGATCTTTCAAACAGGAGCTTCTTCCTTTTAAATCAGCATCATAGTGAACTTTTCTATATTTTGAGCACAGCTTTCATTGCTCATCTTTTTTCTCTATGTATAAATGAAAGAAGAGTAGTAATGAAGACCTGGGGGCATGATCACAGTATATAGACAATGCACACAATGACTTAATTCATGAAGAAAGGTCTTCACTATTTTCAAAACTGCTGCCATTGTTTTCATATATTTCAAGAAGAACAGTGCAGTTTTTAAACTTTCGAAATATATCATTATGCATACATCTCATCTATCATTGCATTTTAGATATGTCTGGGATCCAGTGATGAATGTTTAATTGATTCATTATCATATTGCATCATACAAGTATCTCTTGAAGGATCATTAGTCACAGATGCTCAGTAACTGCCTCCCTGTAATTTATTATGGATATCTGGGAAATGACATTAGAAGTTGAAAGCCATTTACAACTTGATATCATATCTAAAGCCCAGCATACATTTCTTTACCGAAAAATAAATAGGTTCCTAGGACTTCAGGTGCACTGTTAGGAAAAAAAAGATTCCTATGTGTTTTTCCCTTGAAGCTATTTTGCTGATTAGGTATGTAAATAATACTCTATATTATTCATTCCCTAACATGCTATTTGATGAGAAAATGCAACAGATAATTTGGATCATTTGGTAAACTGAGAAGTATTTAATTTCAGATGTTCCACTAATCTATTTAGTTTAAGATGATTTCATTTTAATCTACCAGCATCACAATCCTACAATCCAGGGAGATGCCCTATTAATACTGTAGAGGTTCAAAGGAAGCACTTTGCTTCTGAACAATACAAGTAATAAACTGTGTGAGGGTAGTGATGATGGTAGGAATTCAACAATGCAGTTCACAGCACAGATATTATTGTTTTTAATCAACAAGGTTGGTAGGCTAATCCTAAGTATATATATGTATTTATACTCATAATGATAGCTTTATTGATTGTCTTTTCAGGAATAAATAAGATCTGTTTATTCTGTCTCATATTTTAATCAACTAGTCTAGTGCATTCATTTTTAAAATACTGCTATTTAGAAACTTATTTTCCTCCTATTGTTTCAATGTTATATTTTAATTAATACTGTTATGGTACATTTAATTGATTTTAGTCAAAAGCAAACCATTCAGAATTTTTTTTAAAGGATAATATATAACTTTTCTTTTGAGGAAGTTTTTATATGAATTGTTATTAACACTGTTATTCTATTCCTCAAAGTATCAATGCTAAGCAGGTGCGTAAAATGGTGTTTTATAATCTCTTTCACAGACTTTTTAAATTTCAGTGGTCACTATTCTATATACAAGAATTCTCATAACACTTATCCGTACCTTCATAAACATAGTGTTTCTCAACCTTGGCAGGTCTAAAATGGGAATTCTGAGAGTTGTAATCTTAGAATTGCAAAAACACTGCGAAAGCAAAACAATACATTAGCCTTAATAATATTACGAACTCTAAAAAGGGTGTTGCCTATTTATAGCTTCCTTTTCTAGACCGTTGTGTCCATCTAACTGTTGCTTTATATAGAAATTAGAAAGCATTGCAAACATCTGCAAAGTTAGAAGTTTCTTTTAAATAATCTCTTATCCTTTTGTAGAATAAAAGCTTCTCATAGCAACATACTGCATCTTAGACATTGTTTGTCCCTTGTCCTTTGTCCTCAGCCAAAATCAATCTGATACATAGTATAGGAAGACAATGAGGTCTAAAAAAGTGGAAAAATTTTTTTTTTCTTGCAAAGCATTTTTATGACTGTCAAGATGTGAATATTTATATGTAAAGTCAAGGTTAAATCTCTTTCTTCTGGGTTTCACTTGCATTGTATATATTTCTGCTTTCTTTCTCAAAGCTCAACTATCAAAGGGGAATTTTGCTGTGTGTGCTGCTAGAAATGAATTTGGAATTTTGCAAAAGTAAATCTGTGGTGCATCTAAGTCAGAACAAAATTAGCCGTATAAAATCTGACTAGAATTTATTTTTCTGTTAATGGGAGAGAAATATTGTATAGTGCAAGTTGAAGTTAAACTTTACAATAAAGATTAATTCTTTATACACATTTTTAACATATAAATTTCTGACAGCTTTCTAACAGGGCTAAATAATTTTACATTTTACCTTGCACATCTAAGAATAACTGTGAAAACACAGAATTTTATTAAATCACATTGTCACTCCAGGAACATCTAGAAACAATCTTCTGTTCTTCAAAAAGACTAATTCTATTAAATGTGCAGGCATTCCTATTGTCTTGATGCCTTAGATAAAGATCTCGATTTATGCAAGTGTGAATGCTCTATATATTTGCTGAACTTATTGTTGACACAAACAGTACCATTGTTAAAAATTAAGGCTAATTTTAAAATACTAAATCTATGCTGTAACATTCTATACAAAGCCATACCTATATTATTGAGCTTTATAGAAATATGATAACTATTTGGGGTGCAGGTTTTGGCAGAGACCAGTAAATAAACTACAAGACTGACGAAACCATAATGATTATATATACTTCCTGAACTAGTAGCAGCTTTTTTCTGAAGATCAGTTTTGTGGAAGAACAGTAGGATATGCCCACTTCACATCTTGCTTGTGGATATAGATAGTGAAATGAATTCACAGTAGCAGTTTGAGATGGGAGATTCTGTTTATAAAATCTGGACAATAAACATATCAGTTGCTACCTGAGGCAGACTGAAAAGTAATCAAAACTATCTTGCTTGAAAAATCTCCACCTACTGTAATATAGGGTATTACTAATAAAAGATAAATACTGGTTTATTTGCATAAGATCTGTGTCATATGTTTCCCATTTTAATTTAACTTTCTGGAAATATGTTCCTATAATTGGTTGCTTAGTTAACATTTAAGTATTTTCTAAGAGGATTGCTGTAAGAGCTTCCCACTAATATTTTGCTAGCTGCTATTAGAAAAAGAATGCTTCTCTAGCTAAGTTTTTTCTCTGATCTAGCAGAGCTATTCTTATGCTCTGAAGGATATTTTCTTATGTATACATTATTATTTTTTGGATTTTTGGATTTCAATATACTGTAGCTAAGGGCAGTCAAATATGGTATAGCTGTTAAGATGTTATAATTCTCAGAATTTCTAGATAGCACTATATTAGAACAGGTACTTTAGGTCTGGGGTCCCCAACCCCTGGGCCGCGGACCGGTGCCAGTCCGTGGCTTGATAGGAACCGGGTTGCAGTGAATGGTGCAACTCTTAGAAAGGGCCGGAGAGGAGGAGGAGGGAGGAGGGGGCAGCCCCCTGGGCAGAGCACACACCCGGAGCGGGAGACCGCTGGCGCGCCTGCTTGTGCTGTTGGGGGCCTGAGAGGGGCGAGTGAACTGACTCACTCCCCCGTGCGCGCATGCGCTGCCTGTTCCCCCTCCCCCCGCTCCCCCTCTACACCGGCTGAGCCATGGCCACCGGTCCGCGGAATTCTTTTAACATGAAACCGGTCCCTGGTGCCAAAAAGGTTGGGGACCCCTGCTTTAGGTGGACCCAGTTTGGTATAGTGGTCAAAGCAGCAAGCTAGAAAGGGGAGACCATCAATTCATACCTACCTGCTTTAGATATGAAACCAACTGAATGACCTTGGATCAGTCCCTCTCTCTCAGCCCTAAAAAGCAGGCAATAGCAGACCACTTCTGAAATCTTGTCAAGACTAACTCAAAAGTACAATGTAATGTACTGTAGGTAAACATATATTTCAGGAAACATTGAAAAAGGTCATCCGAGTAATATTAAATTAGGTAAATGCTCCAAGGCTTCATCTTATGCCTTATTTTCAAGAGAAAATAACACACATTGTTTTGTTGATTTCTAATGCCAACAACATTGTAGAACTATTATGCAGGTTTTAACAATGTTTAATTTGTTAAAATACACTCCATGAATATAAGAAGCCTTTAACTAGGTAGCTTTCTGTATTTTTGGAACATAAAGGTTCATGTTGACCCTCTTCAGGATAGGAAGCATTGCTATCTAAAATGTGACACATCCCAATTCAAAAAGTTTGGGCAGGGTACAACTAAGCACTTTTATAAAAAGCATTATTAAAATTCAGATATTCAGTCCACACAGGGCGTATTACATTTTAGCATGCAATGCTTATATATGCTTTATGTACTTATATACTGCTATATATACTTACATATGGTATAAGCCTATGTTTGTTTGTTAGTTTGTTTTGTTTGTTTAATGTATTGGCCATTTAATAAATTTGGAAGGAGGAGGAGGAAGAGGAAGAAGAAGAAGGAGGAGAAGAAGCTAGTGAAAGCTCTTGATTAGTGGCCTCCAAACCTAATAGAGACAAGATGGCACTAGCATGGTTTCCCTTTATTTTACTTCTATATTCAATAGTCAAAGTTACGGTTAGGATTAGGGTTAGCACAAATGAGAACTGGTCAGGTAAGGTACATGCTGTTGGATATTGTATTGGAGATGTTTAGCTCTTGTTTTATTTATTTATTTATTTATTAAATTTATATGCTGCCTCTCTTCACCAGTAAAGCATAACAGAAGAATGCTTGGTTTCACACAGAACTCAAGCCTTGCTGCAGAAAGCTCACCTCAGCCTTTTCTCATGAATTCTGCAAGATTAACTAAGAGTAAAGTAAAACATAGTTTCTCAAAGTAAGTCAAAGGGCTGTTTAATTTGATCAGACCTTTCAAGACTTTTGAAAATTGCGGAATTTAGCTACAATTTTGGCATGATCATAAAGTATTCAAATAAAATGGGCAATTGTACAGGCTAGGACAAGATGGTCTATGAGAGCTAATCTTATGAAAGATGATAATTTTGTAAAAAATGACTCAAAAAGAGCTCCAATACTTCTTTCTCGAAAATAAAAGACAGGATACATCATTACAGAATATATCGGACACGGCTAAGGCAGTAATAAGGGGAGCAGCAATAAAATACACGGCTAGACAATGGAAATTAGAGAAAGCAAAAAGAATGGAATTAATAACAGCACTACAAAAACAAAGAAGGAAGCCCAGAAAGATCCACAAAATATAAGGGTAAGAGAAAAAAATAATCTTTTGAGACATAAAATTTCCCTACTAGACCAGAACCAACTAGCAGAAAAAATAAAGAAATGTAGGCAATCCCACTTTGAACATGCAAACAAAACTGGAAGATGGTTGACATATAGGTTAAGAAAGGAAACAGAAATAAGAAAAATAGAATCTCTCCAAGATAACCATGAGAAAATCGCAAACACTATGGAACATAAACTAAAAATAGCACAAGACTTCTTTAGCTCGCTCTATGCAGATGAGATACAACAAAAGGAAAAGATTAACTCTTATCTTACAAAACAACATCCTGGAATAGTTTCTGACACACATAAAAATACATTAAATACAGAAATAACAACCGAAGAGATAGAAAATGCAATTCGGAAACAGGCAAGTGGGAAAACCCCAGGTCCAGATGGAATACCAGGAGAACTATATAAAGGTATTTGGGAGATTTTAGTCCCACAAATGAAAGATCTATTTAACGAAATTCTGGAAAAAGGGGAAACACCCCAATTATGGACCGAGGCTTATATCTCTCTAATCCCCAAACCTGATTCAGACCTAACACAAATTAAAAACTATAGACCTATATCACTCTTAAATGTTGATTATAAAATATTTGCGACAATCCTGGCTGGAAGGTTGAAACCATTTTTATCTAACTATATCCATCAAGATCAAAGTGGGTTTTTACCAGGTAGGTACCTGAGGGACAATGTACGGACAATAACTAATTGCTTAGAATATTATGAGGCACACCCAAATAAACAAATGAGTATGATTTTCTTAGATGCACAAAAAGCATTTGACAGGGTTAATTGGAAGTTCATCACACAACAACTGCAAATTATGGAATTCGGCCCTAAATTCGTCAACGCAGTTCAGGCCATTTATACAACACAATTGGCAAGGTTGCTATTTAATAAGGTCTTATCAGACCGGATCCCAATATGTAGGGGCACTAGACAAGGATGCCCGTTATCACCCCTCTTATTTATTTTGACACTGGAACCCCTCCTAAATATAGTTAGACAAGAGAAGAGTATTAGAGGACTGCAAGTCAGAGGAGAAGAATACAAAATCCAAGCATTCGCTGATGATTTGGTCTTTGTGATAGAAGAACCTCTGACTTCAGGACCAAAACTAATCACAGCAATAGAAGAATATGGAGAGGTGGCCGGTTTAAAAATTAATAAACAAAAAGCTAAAATGTTAGCTAAAAATATGACAGGACAACAAAAGGAACAGATATAGAAACTAATGGGAATTGAAATTGTTAAAAAAGTCAAATATTTAGGAATCTGGTTAACTAATAGATGCTCTGTGATTAAAGAATTAAATTATAATAAATTAATAGGCGAAATGACTAAGGAACTTGAAAAATGGAGCAAAATTCCATTATCACTGTTAGGGAGGATAGCTGCTATAAAAGCATACATCCTCCCAAAATGGATATATCTGTTCCAAACGGCACCTGTAAAGCTAAATAAAGAATGTTTTCAAAAGTTAGATCACATTACTTTGAAATTTGTCTGGCAGGGAAAAAAATCACGTATAAAAAAGAAAATGCTTCAAGAACACAAACTGAGAGGAGGCTTGGGACTCCTAAATTGGGAGCTCTATTATCATGCCTCGATTTTAATCTGGGTCAAGGATTGGGTCACCCTAATAAGAGGACGGATATTAACAATCGAAGGCTATGATCTGCTTCAGGGTTGGCACTCATCCCTTTGGCCCAAAAATAACAGACAACCTAAAAGTTTCATCATTCACCACACTAGGGCTACCCTCTTCATGACATGGCGGAAAATTAAACAGCAACTATACACCCAAATCCCAAGATTGCTAGCCCCAATTGAAGCAGTAACCTACCCAACTGTCCACAACCCAAAGAGAAACCTAACATATGGAGATTTGATAGACGAAGGGGGCAACATCAGAACACAGACAGACTTACAGCTAAGGGGTTGGAAGATAGGCTGGTGGTCATATACTCAGGCAGTATCTAAATTCAACAAAGATAAACAAGAATTCGGAATATATTCAACAAATCAAGATATCGATAAGATCCTGTGGGACACACCGACATAATTTATCTCTAAGGTTTATAAATTGTTACTACAAAGACATAATGGAGAAGAAATAATTAAAGGTGCCATGATTGCCTGGGGGAGGAACATAGGGAGGAATATTAAATTAGAAGAATGGCAAACAATTTGGGGCAAAACTATGAAAATGACCCTGGCCTCCTCCTTTAAGGAAAACTCATACAAAATGCTTTACAGGTGGTACTTACCACCGGCCCGAATTGCACACATGTTCCCAAATTCCTCAGACAGATGCTGGAAATGTAAAATGGCCAGGGGTACGTTCTTTCACCAATTTTCTTTTAATTTATTTTATCAAATTTATACCCCGCACTTCTCCTTGTTAGGACCCAGGGCGGCGCACAGGCATCATTAAAAACCATTACAAAACAATACAAACTCTTAAAAGCATATTAAATTAACCTAAAACCCGTGCTAAAACCCTTTAAAACCCTAAAAATTTAAAATTTATAAATATAGACAGAAACGGGGGGCTACGCTAGGCCGGCTTGTTGGAATAGATATGTCTTCAAGCGTTGGCGGAAAAGGCGGAGGTCCGAGATGGTACGAAGGCATTGCCCGGCCGACGGCACCCTGAGAAGGCCCTCTCTGTGGGAGCAGATCAGACGAAGGGATGTATGGGGCAGAAGGCGGTCTCGTATATAGCTAGGCCCCGAGCCATGGAGCGATTTGAAGATGATCGTCAACACCTTGAAGCGCACTTGAAAGGCCACAGGCAGCCAGTGAAGCTCGCGCAGGAGTGGTGTTATGTGGGCGTGCCTCAGGGCACCCATAATCACCCGCGCGGCTGCGTTCTGGACTAGCTGTAGCTTTCGAGTGCACCTCAAGGGGAGCCCCATGTAGAGAGCATTACAGTAATCCAGCCAAGAAATCACAAGCGCTTGAGTGACTGTGCGAAGGTCCCCCCGGTCCAGTAAGGGGCGCAACTGGCGTATCAGGCGAACCTGATAGAACGCCCTCCTGGCCACGGCCGCCACATGGTCCTCCATGGACAGCCGGGAATCCAGGAGGACGCCCAAGTTGCGCGCCCTCTCCACGGGGGCTAGTTGTTCGCCCCCAATGGCCAGTGTTGGACTTATCTGGCTGAACCGGGGAGCCGGAAACCACAGCCACTTAGTCTTGGACGGGTTGAGCTTGAGTTTGTTACTACCCATCCAGATCCGTATGGCCTCCAAACACTGGGACAGCACCTCGACGGCATCGTTGGGGTGGTTTGGGGTGGATATGTACAACTGGGTGTCATCAGCGTACAGATGGTATCCCACCCCAAAGCCACGGATGATCTCGCCCAGCGGCTTCATATAGGTGTTGAACAGAAGGGGAGAGAGGACCGACCCCTGAGGAACCCCACATGTGAGGGGCCTCGGGGATGACCTCTGCCCTCCTGCCAACACCCATTGCGACCGACCAGAGAGGTAGGACGAGAACCACCGTAAAATGGTGCCTCTCAGCCCCAACCCCGCCAATCGGTGCAATAAGATACCATGGTCGATGGTATCAAAAGCCGCTGAGAGGTCTAATAGGACTAGGATAGAGGAACACCCTCTATCCCGTGCCCTCCAGAGATCATCCACCAACGCGACCAATGCTGTCTCAGTGCTGTGTCCGGGTCGGAAGCCGGACTGGTGCGGGTCTAGATAATCAACTTCCTCCAGGTGTCGAGGGAACTGTTGGGCCACCACACTCTCAACAACCTTCACTAAAAAGTGAAGGTTGGAGACGGGACGATAGTTCTCTAATAAAGCCGGGTCCAGGGATGGCTTCTTGAGGAGGGGCCTCACCACCGCCTCTTTCAAGACGGTAGGCAAGTACCCCTCACTCAGAGATGAATTCACAATGCCCTGGAGCCAGCCTCGTGTCACCTCCCAGGATGCCAGTACAAGCCAAGAGGGGCACGGGTCCAATAAACATGTGGTGGCTCTAAGGTTCCTCCGCAACCTGTCCATATCCTCGGTAGTAACAAAATCAAACTCCTCCCATGGTGTTATCTCAAGACCAGCATCGGACAAATCGACTGGATCACTTTCAGTGGAGGGCAACTCGTTCCGAATCTGAGTGATTTTGTCCTGTAGAAACTCTCCAAATTCCTCTGCTCGACCCTGCAAAGGGGCTTCCCGCGGCCTCAGATGAAGGAGGGAGCGGGTCACCCCAAACAGGGCGGCAGGGCGGTTTTCTGCGGATGCAATAAGGGTGGCACAATACTCACGTTTGGCCACCCTTAACGCCACTAAGTAAGTCCAATGGTGGACTTGTCCAATTATTACTCAATTTTGGAAAAAAATACAAGTCTGGCTCCTGGAAATAATAGGCATCAACTTTCCCCTCAAACCTGATTTATATCTCCTGGGCAAACGAAATTCAAAATCAAGACTGGTATCTTTTCATTCATATTATAACAGCGACTAGGATGGCCATTGTGCAACATTGGAAAAATATCAACCCACCAACAGAGTGTCTAATTATATCAAAAAAATTTAATTGCGCAGAATCGGATAAGCTAACATATATCCTAAAAGACAAGCCAAACTCAATCTATGCCCAATCCTGGGAAAAATGGTATATATGGTATAATAAGAGAATAATGGATACCAAAGAAATTAATTAGATAAAATAATGGTGAAATATATAGGAGGAATAAACAAGGTGACAGTGAACTTGAGACAATTTCATCGATATATATGTAGACATCTAAGCACAATTGTAAATAATAATTGATGTTAGACTGGGACAAATATATCTCTTAAATTAGGGGAGTAGTTATACCCCCGGTATGTCCTCTTCCCCTTCTTCTCTTTCTCTTTTCTTTCCTTTCCTCTATCTTTGTATGTCTCTCCCATTACCCCTATCCTATATTTGTTAAGTGTTTGATTTTATATTTATATTAATAAAGACTATTTTTTTAAAAAAGTATTCCAAATAACAAGTGCTTCAGTTGACTAAACCATAGATAAGCATCCTCAAGTGACCTTGGGTTTTACGAAAGACAAAGTCAACTAATCTGGTCCAAAATGAAAGTATGATCAGACCTAATTTCAAACTCACTCCTGATATTGATATCTTTAGATACATTTGGCAGATAAAATATATAAAATGTCAATATGACAGTCAGTATGATAAAAAGAAAGGAGGTCACATTTGGTGAATACATGCATTTTTCATATAGCAAGTCCCTGGAAATAGTAATAGTTTTTTTATAAAAAGAAACAAAACCTTAGACTGAAATGCTACTGACTAGCTGTCAGCTTCTACTATTAAACTAGGATATAATTTAAATTACTTTCTAAATTTTTGGGAGGCAATAATCATACTATAGGTATTTTTACATTTCTGAATGAAATAGAAAAGTCCATTAAAGACAAATAGCTAAAACAATATCTATGCTTAGAAATGCTTTCTGCATGGAGAGACACTAAATGTTCTTAGCTATGCGAACCACATAGCAAAATTATGACCTTCTTTCTGTTTATCTGTCATAAATGATGGCCTCCAAGCTTTAGAGAGCAATGATGCATAGCAGGAACTCTAATCAAGCAGGGATTTTCCCATATAACAATTGTCAGATGTGTACTTGGTTTTCCTTGACAAAGATGAACAGAAAAGAAGAAAAGAAAAGAAAAAAAATGCCTAGACTATGGCTTCAACATGTACGTGGATGGGTTAAAACAGGGGTCCCCAACCTTTGCAACTTTAAGTCTGAAGGACTTCAGCTCCCAGCTCCCAGAAGTCTGGGAGCTGAAGTCCTTCAGACTTAAAGTTGCAAAGGTTGGGGACCCCTGGGTTAAAAGATAGTACTTTATGGAAGTATTTTTGAAGTAGTGTGCAAAGAGTATTACTGAGAAAGAGTACAAATTTCTTTAAGTACAATTTAGTTTTGTGGAAAAAAAACCAACAGAATCCTTGGTTTGCATGAAATGTAGTTGGATTAAAGATTGTTTGCCCTGCATCTATTTGCTTCTTTTCAATTGATCAATCACACAGATGCTTCTGAAAATTTCAGTAGAGAGAAGGTTATTAGTTCTATGACAATATTTTTTTTTATTTTAAAAATAAATTTTATTTACAAACATATAAAATACATATAAAATACACTCACACAAAACTTAGACATACACTACATTTACACCATACAATACGAACAGGAACTTCCTGTTCTTTCTAATAGCAATTGTCAATTGAAGCCGCTCATCTTACATTGTTTCCCCTACTGTTATATTTCATTTGGATTTCACCATTCTAAACCCTCTTATTTTACTCATAACTACTGTTTTTAAGTTTTGCTGTATTCCTTCATTAGTTCTTACTTCTTTCCTCCATCCACCTATACCATTTATCCCATATCTGATAGAATTCTGATTCTTCTTTTCCCTGGATTTCTTTAGATAATTTGTCCATTTCAGCACAGTCCATAACCTTTCTTATTATTTCATCTTCGCTTGGAATTAGTTTATTTTTCCATTTCTGGGCAAAAGCAATCCTTGTCGCCGTAATTATATGTATTATTAAATACTGGATTTCTTTTTTATATTCCGCAGACACTATTCCTAATAGGAAGACTTCAGGTTTCCATTCTATTTTAACTCCTGTTATTGCCTCCAGCCAATTTTTGATCCTTTTCCAAAAAAATTTAGTCTCCTTACAGGTCCACCATAGGTGGTAATATGTTCCATGTATTGATTCACATTTCCAGCATTTTGGGGAGGTATTTGTTGAAATTTTTGCTAACCTTGTTGGAGCCAGGTGCCATCTGTAAAACATTTTGTACTGATTTTCCTTTTGTACTGATTTTCATTTTGTACTGATGTCATTTTTAAATTTGTTCCCCAAAATTTTTCCCATTTGTCTAATTCAATATTATAGCCAAAGTTCTGTGCCCATTTTATCATTTGTTCTTTCACAATTTCCTCTTCCATTTTATACTTCAGGAGAAATTTATATATTCTCCCTATCATCTTTCTATCTGGGCTTTGAATAATTTTGTCCAATGACAATATTTTATTCACAAACTAAATTGAAAAATTGACCATCTTTGGCAGTGGAGTTTTGTTAAACAATGAAAATCATTATAGTCAGCACACCTTCCAGAATATTAGTGGTGCTGGACTCAACTAACAAGAGCCCAATTTTGCAAATACTGTATACAACCATTAAAATCCATATATATCTTCATAGCAATAAAATCTGTATGCACTAAGACTTCTTTTAATCCATGCATCTGTAAAGGGACAGCATAATGTGGTTATATGTATTTTAGAAGTTTGCAATGATCATGTTCTTCATATATACAGTAGTTAGGTATGCTAGCTTACCAATGACTATTATTTTTTGTATACAGAAAACAAACCAGTACATTGATAGTACATTTATAATTTGGATCAATTTCAAACATATTTACAGTGCAAAGTAAGGTGAAATGTATATTAGCCCCGCAAGCTTTCTTGAGTTTTCAGTTATTATACTGAAACCAGGGGTGCTCTGAAATCTGCTACCAGTTCTCTTTGCTACTAGTTTGGTTTATATGCAAATGTGCACCTCAGGCACTATCGTGCAGCGCTGAAAAAGGAGGATTAAGAAGCCTTTTCTGAATCTGCAAAGGTGTAGAACAGTGAGAGGGGAAACAGCTGTGCAGCATGATTTAGATTCACTAGAAAGCAGAATTTCGTGTTTTCTAGTAAATATAAATCACGCGGCACCGCTGATTGTTGCACAGCTGATCGTCGGAACTACCAGATCGCCCGAACTGGTAGCATTTTTCTACTACTGGTTCGGGTAAACTGGTAGTCTTTTTAATACAGGTTTGGGCAAACTGGTCTGAACGGGTGGCATTTCACCCCTGAACCAGTGCCATTCAATGAAGCTTTTTGGAAGGACATTTAAAACAGATAAAATATTCACATATGATACAAGATGTGATGATAACCACAAACATGTATGACTTCATATAAAAAAGATCAGCTAACTGTGCAAGGAAAATCTGTCAAGGTCTCCTGACCTTGAAAGTTCCAGAAGATCAAAAGTGGGGGCCCAACTGATCACTGTGAAAAATAAAAGGTAGAACTGATGGGAACTTTGGACTAATCCAACAAGGCTCTTCTTAAGTTATAACAATATATCTTTATATTCATATTTTAAAAAGCAAAAGCAAGAGTGTGTTCTCTTCTAGAATCAGTAATTTCTAATAGCGATGTTGGTTACAGTTGGGTGGTTAATCCATCTACACAGCATGACTTCTTCCCTCAAGGCTTGGGACTGAATGTAGCATTCTAATACACTCTGGCATTTTCTCTGTACCAACATGATTTTTTTTAGGAAATAAGAAAGAAAAAAAATCAGTTTGTTCCACATTATACATTAAATAGCAAGAAATATTTAAATATGGATTTTATATGAGTCATTATTAATACAAAACATTTGTGTAGTACTAAAATTGTATTAAAAGAAGTGCATGCGATTTGTTCTTATGACTTATGAGTTACATTTGTTTTTTAGTTTCTATATCATCCTTTGTTCAAAGCAACAAAACAAATAAAATAGAATAGGATGTTGATTCAAAATCCTGCCCCATTTGATGACAAACAATTTAATAATGTGATATCTTGCTTGCTTGAAATGGATATACCATCATTCATCTTAATTTTTTTTTAAGTACAGCCTGCGTTGCAGCTCCAAATTATTTCTAGTTCAGGAAAATATATCACACACAACCCAATCCAACACCCAAATATGAATATGAGATAAATATAAAAATGCTATATGCATTCTAATTGATATATGAACTAGTAAGGTGTCAAGAATCTAACAAAAACTTTTACTGGAAAAGATTGTGGAAGAATCTTACAGATAAAAGACAAGTGATATTCCAAAACAGCAACTGAGAATCAATATGCTTATTGGCCACTGAACGTAGCTTTCTGCTTGCTCATGGTAGACAATGTCCTATATCATTCATTCATTCATTCATTCATTCATTCATTTGTAAAAAGGGAGAAGTTTTCCCTATCAGTTATGTCCAACTTCACAGCACAATGCTCATCTCCATTTCTTGGGCAAGGGAGCCAGCATTACCCAAAGACAATTTACATGGTAATATGGGGTACATTTATTTATACCCCACCTATATTATTTTTACAAATGAGGCAGTGAACATATCCAACACGCCTTCCCTTTTTTATTTTCCACACAAAGCACCCATGTCACTTTCATGGCGAAGATGGGATTTGAACTCACAGTCTTTGGTTTTCTAGCCTAGACCAAACCCTAGAGCAATATGGTGCAGTGACAACAATGTTAGTCATGGACTGTGAAGTCACTTTTATACAGTACACATTTTTTTCCTATTATGATGTCAGCCAATAAAGCATTGTAATCACCACAGCTTATCCCCAACCTTGTAAAATCTCTAATATCTTCCCTGGCCATGAAAATAGGGTATGGTTGGCAATAGAAAGAATATTCCAAGAAGAGGCACAGCTGGCCAGTTAACTATTAGCATAAGCAGATCCTGTTGGTAGATACAATAAGACAGTGTAACCCTTGGCTGCAGATGGTATCCAGCTGCAGGCATTTCAATTGTAACTGATATTGCTTCTAGCCAATCAGAAAATAGTTAAACAGTTGACTAAGTCTTCTAGAAACTGTATGTAGTATATACTAGGACAGGTGTAAAATCACAGGAGATACATGGTGAGTATTTAAGATGTATTCTTTGATGAAACTACATGCTGCACATGCTCAGAAGGACAGCCATGATTATTTCATTCTTTTCTTCCATGCATACATATTCATGCTATGTCATGCCAGTTCAAAATATTTTTATTAATTGACTGCTTGACTGCTTCATGGAATAAGGTGCAGAATATCTACCATTGTGTTATGTTTGGATATCTTCAGTATACAAACCAATAGCCTGGGAATTTTTCATCACCAGAACCAAGTCGAAACAAAAAAAAATCCTTATCACTGATCTTCCCTCATTTCTGCACAAATGTCCCTGCACACTCTCTGAATAGGCAGGTAGCCTTCTCGCCATTCAACTTTCTTTCATGATGCCTGATAACAATCCTTATTTGATGTATTGGGAAACATATTTGGGAAATAGAAAGCAACAGAAATGCTTTCTGCCCCTACTTATATTTCCTACTACACTGCTCCTGGCAGGAAAAATGCAGGATGAAGACATGCAAAAAGCATGACAGAAATATACATGTGATACAAAATGGAATGGTTTGAAGGGACACACAGAGGTTGAAGGCCTAAAGGAAAAATAAATGTACTTTTATCCAATATAACATGAGCCTGAGCTACAGAAGCCCTTAAACCAGGCGAAAGAGAGGAAATATATCCTGCACTAGGAAGAATTATCACATCAGCAGTAATGTTCCTTGTGTGAGACAGTTTAATGGAACAAATGACAGCAGATAATTAAGTTATATATGTCCTGATGCGTAGAATACTAATCTTGTGAAACTACAAATTTTAGAATAACCTAATGTGGTAAAGAAACATTTCAAATTAAAACTTAATAATAAAGCCTCCATCTAACATTATTCTATGTACAATATCATAACACAGATAGAAGAAATACAGTATAGATCTACAATCACAATGATGTGAATACTGGCATCCTTCTACCTTTGCTCTCTCTTGTCTTCTATGTTTAGAAAATTGAGTTATCAAAGTACTGCGGGATCGCATCCTGCCCCATACATCCCTGCGGCCGATTCGCTCCCACAGAGAGGGACTTCTCCGGGTGCCGTCCACTAGGCTGTGCCAGCAGGCGACGCCCAGGGGAAGGGCCTTCTCTGTGGCGGGCCCGACCCTCTGGAACGACCTGCCCCCCGATATTAGAACAACTACGGACCTCCACTCCTTCCGTCAAAAATTTAAAACACACTTTTTCTCCTTGGCTGGCCTAGGATAATCAACTGTTTTTAGGGTTTTTAATGATTAATTTTTAGTTTTAATATGGGATTTTAGCGCAGGGTTAGTTTAATTTTATTTTATTTTGTACTATTTTATTTTATTTTGTACCTTCGGGGAGAGAGAGTGGGTTATAAATTAAAATGTATTATTATTATTATTATTATTATTATTATTATTATTATTATTATTATTATTATTATTATTATTATTTGGTGGTCATTGATTCTGTGCTCTGATTACATTTAAAACATTTACTAAAATATTCTTTATAAGCTGTTACTATTTTATTAAGTAAAAATGGATGAAGTAAAAAATCAGATTTTCCATTTTGTTAAAGAAATGAAAAGCTCTCTATAAGGAAACAAGCATTTTATGCATATGGATAACAAAAATGCACAAGTTTTGTGCCCAACTTAAGGAAACCTTAGCACTCTTGTTTGTCCACTGGTAAAATGAATTCAGGAGTTTTATAATTACGAAAGATGTAGATTTTGGAGAATAAAAAGGAAGAAATATTCAGTATTTCTTTTTATTTGGAATTCTGCTTCCTGTATATGTAAGAGTTATTATTTATACAGCTGTATTGCTTGTTGTTTATTATTTTAATTTATAGATTTATATTTTGTCCTTTTCTCTGAAAACATACAATAATGACAACCCTGGGAGCTTCAAAGTTAGTGGACGTTCCTAAGTATGTACGTACATCTATCTATCTATCTATCTATCTATCTATCTATCTATCTATCTATCTATCTATCTATCTATCTATCTATCTATCTATCTATCTATCTATCTATCTATCTATCTATCCATCTATCTATCTATCTATTTCCAAAGCAAAGGTGTTCTTAGGTAGCTTAAAAATACTTCAAAATCATAAACAAATAATTTTAAATAATGCAGTTATGAATATTATAAAAAGTATTTAAAATAAATGTAATGGGTTTCTAATCCATTATATCTGATAACTCAGCCATAATCCTTTGACAGCACCGTTTGACTCCATGAATACAAATAATTAACATGCAGTCCATAATCATGTTTAAACAGTACATTATAAATAGCAATGAAAGTAATTTTAAAGGCACCATTATAGTATATTAACACAATATACACCTACCAATAACCTGGGGTAATAAAATATCTGCCTAGCACTAAAAATATATATCAAAATATGTGTTATTACTTTGGCACTTAACCCTATTTTTAAAAGTTTATTCATAGGAAACAGTCATCTTACATACTGTAGGATAAGAAAGGCAATCATTATACAGGTTTGAAAGATGATCTTAAAGCTGAAGTAGCAATATCGAGCCTGGACTACTGTAATGCTCTCTACATGGGGCTTCCCTTGAGATGCACCCAGAGGCTCCAGTTAGTTCAGAATGCGGCCGCGCGGGGGATTTTGGGAGCATCTAGACGCTTCCATGTGACACCTCTCCTGCGTGAGCTGCACTGGCTGCCTGTGGCCTTCCGGGTGCACTTCAAGATTCTAGTGACCACCTTTAAAGCGCTCCATGGCAAGGGACCTGGTTACCTGCAAGACCTCCACCTGCAGCCAAATACCTTCCACCGACCAGTCTGCTCCCACAGAGAGGGCCTCCTCAGGGTGCCTGTTAGATTCGAAGAAGGAGTCCGACTCAGGCAAAGTCATAACAGGTTTCTTTATTAACTATATTCAAGGCAAAGTGCATAAGAACAAAGGCAGACTTTTCCCGCCTGACAGCGATTTATATAGAGCTGTCAGGCGGGAAAAGCCTCAACGAGGCGGCAAGGCAAATTCCGGCTAGTCGCGTCTTATCCAATAGGACGCGACCGCCTTGCAACAATTGTATCAACGGTAAAGCTGAATCCGGCGAGCCGCGCCTCAGCCAATCAGATGCGACTGGCTTCTCTCACAGGAATGCGGCAATTAAAGTTTACCAGACTTACTAGCACGGTCGTAAGTCCGAGGATTCAACACCCCTTCCCCCGTAGTTAGTGCACATGCGTCAAGTCCATCTGTCCGTCAAAATAGACGCGCATGCGTACTCGTCCAAATAGGCGGTGCGGTGCCGGACCCGCCCAGATCGCCTCAGTTGCGCTGGAGAGCTCGACGAGGTGAGTTGTTTCTGGGGAAGCTCCTCCCTGCGGGGAGTGGAGCTCCGAGCTGCGTCACTGTGGCCTGCCCTCGGAGGTGGAGTCGGCGGAGCTGAAGTTGACGACAATGGTAAGTCCAAACGGGGGGGGAGGTGTCGACCGGGCTTGATACGTGCGTTGGCTGTTGGTAGGCAGCGGCCTGGTAGGGCGGGCCTCCGAGCAGTGAGGCCAACAGATCCGTGTCGGTTTGAGCTGGCAAGTCCTATACAGGGCTGAATGGTGTGTTTGATGAGGAGAGGCCTGGACTTGGGAAGGCCTCCGGATTCAGATGGTGTGAATCGGTTTGAACTGGGAACTGTGGCCCAACGGTGGCCAACGGGCAGGAACGGCCTGGTGTGGTGAAGGCCGGCTCGGGCAGGCGGCGCCTCAGTTGATCCAGGTGGCGCTGCCACTCAGATCCATCGAGTAGGCCGACCCTGTAGGAACAGGGGCCGGTTAGGTCCAGGATAGCAGCGGGAACCCAACACGGATCCCCAGCAAAGTTTCTTGCCCAGACCAGGTCCCCCACATTAAAGAGGCATGGGAGGGAACCTGCAGGTTGCTCCGCTGCACCCTGTCATAGTCGGGGTGCAGTCTGTCCAGTGTGGTCCGCAAGCGACGACCCATCAAGAGCTCCGCGGGGCTCTTCCCTGTGGCCGGGCAAGGAGTGACATGCTGTCCCAAAAGGTACACTGCCACCCTTGCAGGCCAGTCCCCTTTATCCAAACGGGCCAAGGCCTCCTTGGCCGAGCGGACAGCCCATTCCGCGCATCCATTGGACGCCGGGTGATAAGGGGCAACTGGCGCATGGTGGATCCCCTGTGTGGCCAGAAATTCCAGAAAAGTGGAAGACTGGAATTGGGGTCCGTTGTCAGACACAATTACGTCCGGCAACCCGGCGAAAAGGCGGCGCAATGCGCGCACGGTACTCTCCGCCGTGGTGGATGTCATGATGACCACTTCCACCCAGCGGGAGTACGCGTCCACCATTATGAGGAAGGACTGGCCACGAAAGGGACCCGCGAAATCCATGTGCAGTCTGGACCACGGGCTCCTGGGAACGTCCCATTCCCTCGGCGGGAACACCGGCGGGGCAGGGCGGGAAGATTGACAAGTGTGACAGGCGGCCACCCAATCTGCCACTTCAGCGTCCATGCCTGGCCACCAGACATAGCTCCTGGCCAATGCTTTCATGCGAACTATGCCTGGGTGGTTGGCATGGAGCGACTGAAGAACCATGTGTCTCAGGGGTTTGGGGACGATGACCCGATCTCCCCAACACAAGCGCCCACAATGGAGCGACAGCTCCATCTGGCGTGTCTTGTATGGCCGAAACTCTTCGGCCACGCTGCCCGAAGGCCATCCCCTCAGCATCCATCGGCAAACCTGGGCGAGAACGGGGTCAGCCAGGGTGTGAGCGGCCACGGCAGAGGAAGACAAGGGCAAGTCGGACTCTGCCACAGCCAGGACAGAGAGAGGGCAGCGGGGAGAGGGCAGCGGCTTAGGGCATCGGCATGCCCTATTTGCTTGCCCAGACGGTAAAGCAGCGTATAATTATACGCTGCTAAGAATTCCGTCCAATGGGTCATCCTGGGAGAGAGGATGGGGGGGTCGGACGGTCACCGGCCAACAGCCCAAGGAGCGGCTTGTGGTCCGTGACAATGGAAAAGGTCTGCCCATAGAGGTAGGTGTGGAACTTTTTAATCCCGGACACTACAGCCAAAGCCTCCTTGTCGATTTGGCTGTAGTTTCTCTCCGTTTGAGACATCGTCAGGGAATAAAAAGCAATGGGGGCTTCCGAGCCGTCTGGAAAGACATTACTCAGGACAGCCCCCAGGCCGTAGGGGGAGGCATCACATGCGAGCGTCAGAGGAAGCCTGTCATTGTACTGGACTAGTACCGTCTCTGACATCAGCATAGCTTTGACAGCCGCGAACGCATGCGCTTCGCGGCTGCCCCAGCACCAGGCTGCGGATCGGTCGAGCAACCGATGCAGTGGCTCGGCTAACGATGCCTTGTGAGGAATAAAAGGCGCATAAAAATTTTAAAGGCCGAGGAAAGCCTGCAGCACTGGTTTAGAGGCAGGCGTGGGGGCGTTTCGAATAGCCTCGACCTTGGATGGAGTGGGGTGAATACCCTGGGCATCAATCATGAAGCCCAGGAATTTGACCCTCGGCACAACAAATGTACATTTGCTGCGCTTCAATTTCAAACCCGTGCCCCTGAAAATCCTGAGGACCTTCCGTAACATTTTGGCGAGTTCTGATAGACTGGAAGCAGCTATCAAAACGTCATCGAAATACGGTACTACGCCAGGGAGCCCATGGAGCAAGCGCTCCATGAGGCTCTGGAAGATCTCCGGGGCCACGGAAACGCCGAAATGCAAGCGGCGACAGCAAAAAGCCCCTTGGTAGGTGACGATGGTCTGCGCCTCTGCAGCCTCATCGTCCACCGGGAGCTGTTGGTAGGCCTGCGCCATATCCAGCTTCGTGAAGATGCAGCCCTGCCCCAAAGAGTGGAGCAGGTCCTGCACGACCGGAACCGGATATGGGTTTGCCTGAAGCCCGCGGTTGATCGTCGATTTGTAGTCGGCGCAGATACGGACGGACCCATCGGGCTTGATGGGGACCACAATTGGGGTCTCCATTTTGCCTGATCAACGGGTTCGAGCACGCCCTGCGCCACTAATCTGTTGCAATGAGTTTGGTTCAGGTCTCTGTAATGTGACCAGGCCAGTGGCTGGCACATGGACCAGAGACCTAGGACATTAGTAGTACAACCATGACACCTGCTGGCTGCAGAGTGCAAAGGTTACATAAGCAAGTAGAAAAAAACTGAACAAAGGCTAGTGTCATAACATCATCCGATTGTTAGAGCACAAATCATAAAACACTTCCTTATATGGCAATACACAAAAGTCAGCATTTGTGTATTCTACTAGGCAACTGAAAGTATTCTGCTAAGTAACTGAATGTGACCAATCAGGCTGTACTGAATGTATCTTTTTACTTTTGTAACTAATAAAAGGGCCCATACCGAGCTAGTCGGGGCGAGCTCATCTTGAGGAAAATCCCTGTGTTTCGTCTTCTTTTCCCACCGGAGCCGAGCCGCCCGCCTTCTGTGGTACCGCGTTCCCTCGATAGGGGGCGCAACACCACAACTGGCGACCCCACACGCGATTACCGGCTAGTCCTGGTCCGGACACGAGTCCTCGACTCTGGTGTGCATTTCGGACCGTCTCTACTCACCCACTCGGAAGGTCTGCGAGGCGTACGTCATCCTGTCTGCAACACGGCAGGATTATTTTTGTGAGTATGGGTGGAAAATTCTCTCAACAACAGGTTGCGCACCTTAGAGAACTGAGGGAATTAACCGACTTTTCTGTTAAAATTGCCCCAAACAAAGGGAAATCTCTCCCTCGTTTAAAAACCAAACAAATTACTTCCCTTTTGACTTACATTTGGCAACAGTGCCCGGCTTATCCGGAAAAAGGCACTTTAAAAATCTCAGAGATGATACCTTGATTATTCTGAAAGATATAGAGAAAGATTTGAAGAGGATAAATAAACATTTGAAAGAATTTGAAGAAATGACAGGTTTAAAGGTAAATTGGTCAAAATCCGAATTATTAATGAACAAAAATGGTAAGGAGTGGGAGAGTATGCAAGAACAATTTGGGATAAGAATTAAAAATACATTGAAATATTTGGGAATAACACTTTCACTTAAAGTTAGAGAATTGAAAAAAATTAATTATGATGTGATGTTGAATGAAGTAGAGAAGAAGATAGATAAATATAAAGAGATAAAGTTGTCTTGGTTTGGCAGAATTGCAATGTGTAAGATGATGTTGTTACCAAAGTTTAATTTTTTATTTGAGATGCTACCATTAAATTTGACAGAGAAAGATATGGAAGGATATCAGAAGAAATTGGATAAATTTTGCAATGGTGGGAAAAGACCTAGATTAATGAAGAAAATGTGGTATCAAAATCAAAAAGAAGGTGGATTGGGAATTCCCAATCTACTTAATTATTATCGGGCCTATAATATTCGAACTTTGATAAAAATACTTAAAGGAGGAGACGGTCATTGGGGAGATCTAGAGTTAAAGGTTATTAAGAGATTTGGTTCTACATGGTTTTTAGATAAAGTAAAAACAAAAAAGGCAATCAACAGTTATTGGTTAAAGGGATTGAGTAAAATTTGGAATAAATTTGTTAAAACATTGATTCCGGATATATCCTTCTTGGGGAAGACACTTGGAAGTTGGCCGATTAAAACCAACATAAGTCGGGATAAAGTAATTGAGGACGAAAATATAGGAAGCATAGTAAATTGGTTAAGAGTTTTAGAAACCGAGAGTAGAAAAAAAGAAATAATTGAAAAATTGGAGCTGAATTGGTTTGAAAAAATACAGGTAGAAAAATGGACTATGAAAGTAAGGGGAACATGTAAAATAAGTAGAAGTAAAACTGAATTTGAAAGCATAGTATCTCAAATTATCAAGGACGAAATTGGGTTAAAGGGACTCGTTAGTAAGATATATAAGATTATAAACTTTGATGGAAATCCACAAATGGTAATGAAGACGAATTGGGAGGAAGAACTCAAGATCAAAATATTAGATTCGGACTGGAATGTGAATTGGAAGAGTCGAATTATGAGGATTTTGTCTATAAGGATTAAAGAGCACAACTTTAAGGTTGTTTGGAAATGGTATTGGACTCCATTAAGGTTATCATTGATGGATAAAAAAATCAGTAATAAATGTTGGAGATGTAACATGGAATTGGGAACTTATGAACATATGTGGTATAAATGTGAAAAAATTAAAAAGTTTTGGCAACAATTGGAGAAAACGATGTTTGAAATGATGAAGAAAAAAATAACATTGAGATCAGAAACTATATTATTATTGATAATTAAGGAATTAGAATTAACAAAATATGAGAAAGAATTGATTAGAATTATGATTATAATGGGTAGAATTATAATAGCAAGATACTGGAAAATAGAGGTAAATATTAAAATAGAAGAGTGGTATTGTGAAATGTGGAAATTAGCTTTAAATGATAAAATGACATGTGATATTAAATTTAGAGAGGGGGTCTATAAAAAAGACATTTTCTGGAAGACTTGGAAGCCATTTGTGGACTATGCACTTGGAACTTTGGATGCCTCGATACCTGTACCCAGAGAACGTGGATTTTGGAGATCCTAAAGATAATTGAAGATATCCGAAGAACCAACTCTTCCTTTCGTTTTGTATAGCACTGGGTGGAATATTGTAAAATATAAAAATTAATTTAAAAAAAAATCTCAGAGTGGACTAAATTGGGAGAATACTTCCATGCTGCTCCTAGAGTCCCAATTCACATTTTGACTGCGTGGCGCGTAGTCATGGAATGCTTAACAATTCATCAAAAGCTTGACTCTCAAACATTAAAACTATCCATTTTTGTCAGAGGAATTTGCTGAGAATCCAACAGCAGAGAGCTCAATGGCACCCCCTCCTCCTCCCTTTCTATGCCTTAGTCCCCCAGCATGTAAGCCAGTGGGAGGACACATTATCGGAGAAGTAGAGGGAGAGGAATTTACACCTCTTCCAGCTATCTGGAGGAGTCTGTGTTACTTTTTGATTTTTGTTGCATACTTGAATCCTTTTCGCAAGCGTTAATAAATCATTGCATGGATGATGTTTTAATTGGAACTTTAAAAGACAACACCTAATTGGCTTTCAGGTATGTAAAAGGATTTATTGCTTAGGAAAACTACACTGTAAGATTGCTTTAACTTTTTCTCTCTAGTTTGTGTCCTTGTTTAAATGTACATAAAAGTTGGGATATGTTATTTGGAAGTTTACAATGTTGCTAGATATAAGGCTATAGAGTAATAGAAATTGTGAACATTAAAGATTTTTGTATATAAGTCAGTATAATGCACCTTTGAATTTTGTAGAATTTTCCTCTCATGTCCTTTGCACATGTGAATGGAAATTCTCTCTCAGAACTTTAACTTTGATCAAAGCATAAAGTGTGTCCTCATTGTTATTCAAACCTCCGTTTAAGTCTCTTGTTTGGCATATTGTGACTTGAACGTTTTCTATGGGTTTCAATGAATTTTCACCCAATGTGATTTCTTAAGGGTAGCCACATCTGGCTTCCCATGCAGCTGAACCCCTTTGAGGTTCAGCAGGCATTCAACATGGTGGACTGGAGACACTGGCGTGGGCCATAGACAATGTCAAAGAGCGCTACTGGTCACTTTTGCACCAGTGACATGGGCTTGGCCGGACGCCAGCAGATCCTGAATCCATCCAGATTTGAATGCCAAAGAGGCTTGCAGAAGATTGTACTGTGCTAGGTGAATAGAGAAAAATTTTTTGGAACAGGGGGGTCTATTGCTTTGTGTCTGTGTATGTGAGAGAAGGCCTTCGATGTGAATGAGTGTATCTAATCTGTGTTTTGAGTGAGATCAGTCAGAAAGGATTGCATTGAAAGGTGTGTGTCTGTTGGAATAAATGTGAAATTTTTAATTGTAAGGGAGTGGTCAGACCAAACCCTGAGTCTGCAAAAATAAAAATGGACGCCAAAAAAGATTTTTGGTTGTTGCGTTGCAAAGAAATCACTTCCTGCTTCTTTTTCATGCCTCACCGGAATTTGCTCTACTTGTGGGAGGACTGGCCATTTTACAAATCAGTGCCGTCCTCCAGGTGGGGGTGAGGGAGGAGCCCTAATATGGCATAGATCTTTCGAGTCCTTCTGCCCCAAGACTGTTTGCTCATGTTGCAAAAAACTTTTAAAAGGAGCAGAAAAACTGCAGCCCCCCTTAATGGGACAGTATCATTCTCTCTCTCCTTTTCACACACACACTGCCAAAACAAGCAGACACCCACACATCCTTTTGCACACTCCCCCCACCCTCTTGCCTGCGTCTCTCTGAAGAACACGGAGGGAAGAGCAGGACAGAGGGAGGGGTGAAATCACACAGGTCAGACATAGCACACATACACACACACACACACACACACACATCTTAAAGGGGACTCAGAGTACATTCACTCTCTCTCACACACACACACTCACACACACTCACACAGAGTGACAGAGATGGGCGGACGAAAGAGAGAGAGAAAGTAAGAGAGACAGAGAAAAAGACAAAGAAAAAGACAAACAGAGAAAAAGAGAAAGAAAGAGACAAAGGAAGAAAGAGAGAAAGAGGGAAGGAGAAAGAAAGAGATTGTTAAGTGAGTTTCACAACATACCCACATGATATTTATTTTTCAGTTTTGCCAACAATTTTGATTTTTCTGTTGGACATTTTTTGAGTTTTACGTTTATTTTAATCTATAAGCAGGAATGATTTACTGCTATTTTGCCTGCATTTTAAATTTTTTTGACATACTTAATGGGAGTTACCTAGCTTCCATAACAATGACACTGATTTTTCCCACATCCTTTTTTGATGTCAGATTCAAGATACCCCATTCTATGTCATTTGTTTCTGATATCTGCCTTTGGAAAAGTTCCTTCCATTTGAATTGTTTTTTAAATTTTTGAGTGTTGATTCCAAGTTTTTTGATATTTTGTTTTAACCGTTACCTCCTGCTTTGCCTGTAATAATTTTTCCACATTTAGATTTTACTTCTAGAGGAGTTTTAGTTTCTTCTTTCATGCGAAGTTCAGAATCTTTTTCTGACCTTGCTCTTGCTATGACAATCAATTCTCCCATTACAATAAAAAAAGGGGAAATGGTTGCCATTATGGTTTTGCTCCCAGAAGCCTTTTTACCTCACGCCCCACGGCAGATTTTTACAACCAATGGGGGCGATGATTATTGATTTAAAAGATTGTTTTTTCTCCATTCCTTTGCATCCAAAGGGTCTTTACATAGCTTCTGACAAAGTTCAAACATTTCCTCCTTTTCAATATTTAGATCACAAACTGCTTTTTTCTCATGCTGCTCCTGCATCTCCTCAGGTACAGTTACCTCCAAAATCAACTTTGCTTCAATTACAAAAATATTTAGATCCCATTAATTGGATACGTCCTTATTTAGGTCTTACTACTGTTCAACTTTCACCTCTTTTCAACGCCCTAACCAAGGACAAGCAACCAGTTGACGTCATTCCTTTATGTCAGGAACACCTGGACGTCATTGACCTTAAAATGGGTGGACAGAATGATAGAGAATGTACCTTTTGCATTATTAATATTCAACACCAACACGCTGCCCACTGCAGCTATAGCACAGGTCACTTCTTCACTGTTGATCCTTGAATGGATTCATTTGTCTCATACACCTCGTGCAACTCTTACTACTAAACCTGCTTTGTTTGCCTCCTTTATTGTTAAGGGTAGACTGCCGTCTAAATCCCTTGCTGGTATTGAACCTTCTGCTATCTATCTTCCCTGCTCTCTTTCCACTTGGGAATCCTTGCTGGCTGTCAGCGAACACCTTCAATTTGCACTCGCTGACTGGCCTGGAACTATTTCTTGCCATCCTCCACCTGATCCCCGCGTACAACTTTTAAAGACTATACCTTTCTCTTGGCAAACTCCTATCTCTCCATTCCCCATTCCTGATGCTGTTACAGTTTTTGCTGATGGCAGCAAAACCCATGATGCCTGTGCTTGGCAAGTTGAAGGCCAATGGCACACTAAGATCACCCCTCCACAAACCTCGGCCCAACGGGCAGAACTGTATGCTTCTATTCTCGCCTTCGAGAACTTTTCTCAACAATCTTTTAATCTTATTCTGGACAGTCTCTATGTTTCACAAATTATTTCCTCTATTTACCAAGCCTATCTTTCTCCGTACATCGAACCAACCCTTATGTCCTTATTTCTGGCTTTACAACATTTGATTTCTGCACGCACTCATCCTTTTTATGTTGCTCATATTCGTAGCCACCAACCCTTTCCTGGCATCCTCCAGGAAGGTAATGATGTGGCCGACGCTACAGCTGCGGCTGCTTCGTCCTCTTTTTGTTTCTCCCTTTCCTTTCCCACACCGTGGGAAAGCCACTCCTACTTTCACCAAAACAAAAAGGCTCTCATTAAACAATTTGGTATTACTTCAGGTGAAGCCACTGCTATTATTCAGCAGTGCCCCACTTGCAGTAAACAGGAAAACTCCATCCCCATGGGGGTTAACCCACCAAGGGACGGAGAGTTGCCAGATTTGGCAAATGGATGTGACCCAATATGCTTCCTTTTCCCCATGGAAGTATTTACATGTATCCATTGATACATATTCAGGGTTCATCATGGCCTCCCCCCAAAGGGGTGAGACCACCAAACATGTCATAAATCATTGTATTCGGACCTTTGCATTGCTGGGACGCCCAAAAGAATTAAAAACGGACAATGGCCCTGCTTATACTAGCAGTGCCTTTGCCACCTTTTGTCAAAAATGGGGAATTATACACAAATTCGGTATACCTTACAATAGTCAGGGCCAAGAAATGGTTGAGAGAGCAAACCAAACCTTAAAACACGCCCTGGACAGGTAGAATGATGAAAAGGGAAAAGGACCCCCTAACCTCCCAGCTTTGCAAGACATTCTTAATTTGTGTTTGTACGTATTAAACTTTTTCACTTTTACCGGCCAACCTCTGTCATCTGCTGCTTGCCGTCATTTTGCCTCCGCATCATCACTACCAGACCATCAACGACCTCTTGTCTACTACCGACAGCTGCCTGATCCTACGTGGAGAGGTCCTGCACATCTCATCACCCGGGATCGTGGTTACGCCACCATATCTGCAGACAACACCACTGTCTGGGTTCCTGGTCATCACGTGAGCCCTTGTCACCTGAAACCATCCCAAGATGAATCTATGCCTGCTCCTGATCCTGTTCCTGCTCCAACCCACACATCAACTCCTTGAATGCAGACCCCTGTTCCAGTTTCTCCAGAAAGGAACCACGGCTGTCATCAGATGCAAGGATCCGGAACAGATTTATTGCCCTTTTGCCTTTCTGCATAAAGGTAAAAATGTTAGCCCACACCACACAGGACATCACATGATATACTTACATCACCCCTGCAGAATGACATTGACATTTACAGCCTCTGAAGCCACCATCAGACTGTACACTTGCCAAAGCTTTAATAGAAAATGCCTTGTGACCAAAGCAATAGAGGTGGTTTTGCTGAACTTGGCTGCACGTCCACCAATACCTGACCATCTTGCACACCGCATGACACGGGGAAAAAAGGACATCTTTCCCAACAGTCGCCGATCCCGAAACCGCCGTTCGGTGCTTAACCAGGCCCAGCCCGCGCAAAGATGGACACACCAATCCTTCCTTCAGACATGGCAGATAAAGGATGCATATGGAGCTATACTAAATTCAGCATCTAACAAGACGCAATTATATACATGGCTCCCTAACATGACTTGGTTAAAGAACCTTGTAATTACAATAATTGGTATTGTTGCTATGCTTGTTATGTTATGTTGCTGTATTCAATGATTGCCTTCATTATTAATGATGTTCAAAGGTTTTATTCCAAAGGTGCGTAATCAGCAGCAGATAAATGTCATGTACCCTGTAGATATATTAGATTTTGAAGATGAAGACCACTTCAGTAAAAAAATGCAACTTCAGCTTTCCATGTTATAAGGAGGAGTCGGATGACCCAACCCAGAAAGAGAGCATGCATTTAAAAACAAAAACAGTGGAGATGCTGCAATGAGTTTGGTTCAGGTCTCTGTAATGTGACCAGGCCAGTGGCCGGCACATGGACCAGAGACCTAGGATATTAGTAATACAACCATGACACCTGCTGGCTGCAGAGTGCAAAGGTTACATAAGCAAGTAGAAAAAAACTGAACAAAGGCTAGTGTCATAACATCATCCGATTGTTAGAGCACAAATCATAAAACACTTCCTTATATGGCAATACACAAAAGTCAGCATTTGTGTATTCTACTAGGCAACTGAAAGTATTCTGCTAAGTAACTGAATGTGACCAATCAGGCTGTACTGAATGTATCTTTTTACTTTTGTAACTAATAAAAGGGCCCGTACCGAGCTAGTCGGGGCGAGCTCATCTTGAGGAAAATCCCTGTGTTTCGTCTTCTTTTCCCACCGGAGCCGAGCCGCCCGCCTTCTGTGGTACCGCGTTCCCTCGATAGGGGGCGCAACACCACACTAATCGATCTAATTCCGCTTCAACCTTGGGCTTCAGTGCGAATGGCAGCCTGCGGGCCTTCAGACGGATTGGAGCAATCTGAGGGTCTAGGTTTAAGGATACCGGGGTGCCCCTATACGTTCCAAGGCTGCCATCAAAGACGTCGCTGAACTCCTTCAGCACGACGTCTACCGGGGAGCAGGCTGACACATTATTTACTCCCTGGACTGAGAGCCCTAAAGCCACGAACCAGTCCAACCCTATTATTGCGGCAAGGGGGTTGGCCACTACCAGGACGGGAAGGGACCCGTGGAAGGGGCCATAGTCCACCCGCACCAACCGGTGTCCTAAAGTGGGAATAGATGAGCCCTGGTAGTCCTTAAGGACCGTTGAGGCTGACTTCCGGTTCCGGCTCCAGCGGCAACGGGCGAGCCTAGTGCTCGCTCGCCGTTTTGTTGCTTTTTCTGCCCCCCCACGGGGGCGAGATGCCCCTTTTTGGGGGGTCTACCGTAAAGCCGGCTCACCTGGGACGCTCCCCCCCACGGCGGTGGGGGAAGCAACCCTTGTCCTCGGCTTAGGTGAAGGAGAACATGCTGCGGGGGGTTTTCCCTTCGCCAAAGGCAGACGGCGCCATTCGCGATCATGAAGAGAGCTGATCTAATGAGTCGGAAGGCTTCTCGGGGCTTCAGCTGCGAGGGGGAGAGTGAGTGATTTAAAACTTTTTTTTTCTGCTGTCAGCCGGGCTGAAAGGACTGGGAGGGGGGTGTTTGTTTATAAAAAAAACCCCTCGGACTCAAGCGGCACTTGAAAATGGCTCCTCGCGGCGAGGAAGCGGAAATCTTTAATCCTGACTGTTTGCAGCAAGGGAAAGTGATCTGCGGTTTGCTTGCAACAATGTTTCTAGGTCTGGCTGAAACAATTTATTCTACCACTCTCTCCTTCGGGCTTTGAGCTTGGGTGTGGAAGATGGCTTCTCTTTGTTCCTGACTGACTATTTCACTTATGGAAAATTCCCAGCGTCTCTTTGCAGTTTGGACTTCCTCTGGTTATTAATGAAGAATTTTTTCTTTTTGGATTTGTGATTTCTTTTCTGGAGTACCTTCGCTATTATACTTATTGAGTTGGAAAATTGTTTCTCTCTTGGTTCCTGAACTTTGCAACTTTACAACCCTGAACGGAACTTTTGGCTCCTGATCGGCCTCATCAGCCTCACCCAGAAAACGCCATTTTAGTGGCATTGATTTTAACAGCTAATCATGGCACAAAAAACAGCACTGGCAAGCTTAGAACAAAGGATGACTTCTCTTGAATCTGTTATACAAACTTTGGTACAAGAAATTAAGGCCCAGAGGGCAGAAAATATTAACTTTAAGAAGGAGTTATTGGACACACGGAAACAAGTGCTGGAAAACACACAGAAGAATGAAGAATTGGAAGGGGGGCTGGTGGGGGCTAAGGGAGAGATTAAAAATGTTACTAATGAGGTTGTGGAAATAAATGGGTATGTGTCTAGGATTGATATGGAAAGAATGACATATTTTTTGAGATTTCAGAACGTTTTTGAGGAACCTGGTGAATGCCTCCCTGATCTCATGAGCACAATTATAGCAGACTATTTACATAAACCTAAGGATGAGATCAGGGGGGACATTGACCTAGCCTACAGAATAAACTCAGCATATGCCAGGATAAATGAAGTACCTAGAGAGATACATGTGAAATTTGTTAGAAGGTCAACCAGAGAGGAAATCCTGAAAGTGCAGAGAGGAAGTCCGTTAATTTACCAACAAAAAGAGGTTGCTATCTTGAAGCAGATCCCAAGAAAGATTAGAGATGCAAGAAGAAAATTTTCCTTCTTGTCTAAAACATTGTTTGATCACGGGATTTGGTTCAAGTGGGTGACACCCGAAGGGATGCTGGTGTTCTGGGAAGGAGGAAGAGTGAGGATTAAAACAGTTGCCGAGGCGGAAGCCTTTTTCAAAAAACAGTCCTCTGTCCTGGGGGAAGATTCAGGGGGGGCAGGGGGGGCCACGGCCCCGCCCGCTGGGGGCCTGGAGGAAGAGGTTGAAGACACAATTGCCAAGAGACTTAGATCTAAAAAATAACTTTGCCTTGATTTTTCTGAATAATATTGCATAATATCTGTATTTGGATTTTTGTAAATGACTGACAGCATAGAACTGAGAACTTAGGTATATGTACTTGCTTTCACTTTGTAGTGTTACGGAAAATGTTTTTTATTGTTATCAATGTATTTTGAAGTCCCGGAAGGGCCGACGACTTTGACGTGAACGCTCTCAAAATTTCTTTGTATCCCTTACCCCATCCTATGGAAAAATGTAAAACCAATAAAACTTTTTCAATATTAAAAAAAAAAGGACCGTTGAGGCTGGGGTGAGATCCCTTTTACGTAGGCTGGGGCACAATTTTGAGAGTTGGGCCCACGAGAGGAGGGATCTGGACAACCCTGAGTCCACTTCCATTTTGACTCCCACCCTCTCCAAACAAACCACCGTAGCGAGTCTCGTACTATCTGCCAGGTCGTAGCTCAATCCCGGGGGTGCTTTGGAAAGTGCGAAGCAGTCGGTCGGTTGTGGAGGTCGGCGTCTTGCGCGTTTCTGCGGTGTTTGTTGGCGCGGTTGTGGTGGCCAGTTGGTGGAAGACGATGTTGCAGACGGTGCAGTTGCAGGTGCAGCGGCTCGGCAAACGGCTGCCAGGTGTCCTTTTCGGCCACATCGACGGCATACAGATGTCTTGAAGGGGCATTCTGGTCTCTGATGGGCGCCTCCGCAACCCAGGCAGGAATTGGAATTTGGATGGGCAACAGAGGAGCGGTTGGGCGTGCGGCCGGTCACTCTCATGCATGCTCCCTGTTCCTCGTCTTCCATCTTGTCCAGCGGGACTATTTCATCCACTAGCAAGCTCATGGTGAGGGGAAGAGAGGAGGGTGAGCGCGGCCCATGTCGGTGGTTGAAATCTCCAACAATTCCGCCGCGCGGGCCTCCTCTACTGCCTGTTCCAAAGTCAGTACTGTTTTTGCGACGCCGCAAACAAACTGCTCTAGAAGTGATTCCTCCAGGAAGGCGGCTGGAAACTCGCATGGAATTGCGGTGGCCCTTAGCTTCTGGAGGAATTCTGCTATTGACTGCTTTTGTTGTTGCACGCACTGTCTTAAAGCATAGCGATGTGCTATGCGCGATGGAACAGGTGCGTAGTGCGCTCGAAGATGGCCGAGGAGGTCGTCCCACGGCACTTCGTGCACTGTGGCAGGTGCTGCGATGGTTCGTGCCGTGGCGAACAGCTCCGGGCCTCCGCACCCGAGGAAGAGTCTCAGTTTCCTCGCAGGTGCTAGCTCTCCGAAGTCGTTGGCGATTAAGAAACAGTCAAAGCATGCTAGGAAAGACGCCCATTGTTCCTTCGATGGATCGAACGGCGCAAACGGTGGCATCGTCGTCATGGCTAGGCTGTGGTGGGCACTAGGCAAGCGGAAAGTAGTTATGTCGTTCTTCGTTGAAGCCTTATGGACTATGCCTGGATCCCACCTTCGTCGCTAGTGTTAGATTCGAAGAAGGAGTTCGACTCAGGCTCAGTCATAACAGGTTTCTTTATTAACTATACACAAGGCAAAGTGCATAAGAATGAAGGCAGGCTTTTCCCGTCTGACAGCGATTTATATAGAGCTGTCAGGCGGGAAAAGCCTCAACGAGGCAGTTGGGCGTGTTAGTTGTATCCCTGGCTCCTCGCTATGCAACAACAGCCCTGCCCGAGCTCCTAGAGGTGATAGCCGAGGCGGCGGTTGAGACCCCCAGACTTTTAGTCATGGGGGACTTTAACCTGCCATCGGCAGGCGAAACCTCTGGTGCAGCTCGGGAGTTCATGGCTTCCATGACAGCCATGGACCTGACCCAGGTAGTTGTAGGCCCTACCCACGAGGGCGGACAAACCCTGGATCTCATCTTCGTCTCGGGACAGTGGAGTAGTGATCTGGGAATAGGGGATTTAGTCATCACACCCCTGTCATGGACAGATCACGCTCTCCTTCGGCTCGACTTTCCGATCGCTGCACCTCACTGCGGGGAGGCGGAACCGGACATTCCTATATGGTTCCACCCCAGGCTCCTGATGGACCCGATAAGGTTCCAAAGGGAGCTTGGGCCAATTCCTGTGGACTTGTCCGCGACTCGACTGAGGACCTAGTGGCCGCATGGTTAAGTGCGGCCACGGGGGCCTTGGACCGAGTCGCGCCCTTGTGGCCTCTCTTGCGGCGACGAACCACCTGGGCTCCTTGGTTTACCGAGGAGCTCAGGGAGATGAAGTGCCACAAGAGATGCCTAGAGAGCAGATGGAGATCATCTCACTCCGAAGCCGACCGAACACTAGTGAGAGACCATATTAGGACTTACTTAGTGGCGATAAGAGTGGCCAAATGTGAGTATTGTGCCAATCTTATTGCATCCGCAGATAACCGCCCTGCCGCCCTGTTTGGGGTGACCCGCTCCCTCCTCCAACAGAGGCCGCGGGAAGCCCCTTTACAGGGTCGAGCAGAGGAATTTGGGACTTATCTGCAGGAGAAAATCACTCGGATTCGGAGCGAGTTACCCTCCATCGACAGTGGCCCAGTCGAGCGTGCCGAGGCTGTTCTTGTGACACCATCATGGGAGGAGTTTGATTTTGTTACTACCGAGGATATGGACAAGTTGTCAAAGAGACTTAGGGCCACCACATGTTTATTGGACCCGTGTCCCTCCTGGCTTGTACTGGCATCCTGGGAGACGACACGAGGCTGGCTCCAGGGCATTGTCAACGCATCTCTGAGTGAGGGGTCCTTGCCCGCCGTCTTGAAAGAGGCGGTAGTAAGGCCCCTCCTCAAGAAGCCGTCCCTGGATCCAGCATTATTAGAGAACTATCATCCCGTCTCCAACCTTCACTTTTTAGTGAAGATTGTAGAGAGTGTGGTGGCTCAACAGTTTCCGCAACACTTGGAGGAAGTTGATTATCTAGACCCGCGCCAGTCCGGCTTCCGACCCGGGCACAGCACCGAGACGGCATTAGTCGCATTGGTTGATGATCTCTGGAGGGCGCGGGATAGAGGATTTCCCTCTATCCTAGTCCTATTAGACCTCTCAGTGGCTTTTGATACCATCGACCATGGTATCCTATTGCGCCGACTGGGGGGGTTGGGGCTGGGAGGCACCATTTTGCGGTGGTTCTCGTCCTACCTCTCTGGTCGGTCCCAATGTGTGTTGGCAGGGGGGCAGAGGTCGGCCTCGAGGCCCCTCATATGTGGGGTACCTCAGGGGTCGGTCCTCTCGCCCCTACTGTTCAACACATATATGAAGCCACTGGGTGAGATCATCCGTGGTTTTGGGGTGGGATATCATCTGTACGCTGATGATACTCAGTTGTACATATCCACCCCAGACCACCCCAATGATGCCATCGAGGTGATGTCCCGGTGTTTGGAGGCCGTACGGATCTGGATGGGTAGCAACAAACTCAAGCTCAACCCGTCCAAGACTGAGTGGCTGTGGCTTCCGGCGCCCCGATTCAGCCAGATTATTTCAACTCTGGCCATTGGGGGCGAAACACTGGCCCCCATGGAGAGGGTGTGCAATTTGGGTGTCCTCCTGGACTCCCAGCTGTCTATGGATGACCATGTGGCAGCCGTGGCCAGGGGGGCGTTTCATCAGGTACGCCTGATGCGCCAATTGCGCCCCTTACTGGACCGGGGTGCCTTACGCACAGTCACTCAAGCACTCGTGACGTCGCGACTCGACTACTGTAATGCTCTCTACATGGGGCTTCCCTTGAGGTGCACCTGAAAGCTACAGCTAGTCCAGAATGCAGCCACGCGGGTGATTACGGGAGCGCCTAGACACTCCCACATAACACCGATCCTGCGCGAGCTGCACTGGCTTCCTGTGGTCTTTCGGGTGCGCTTCAAGGTTCTAACGACCATCTTTAAAGCGCTCCATGACTCGGGGCCTAGTTATATGCGAGACCGCCTCCTGCCCCATACATCCCTCAGACCGATACGCTCCCAGAGAGAGGGCCTCCTCAGGGTGCCGTCGGCCGGTCAATGCCGACTGGCGACACCCAGGGGAAGAGCCTTCTCTGTGGCCGGACCAGCCCTTTGGAACGACTTACCCCCTGAACTCCATACCATCTCCGACCTCCGCCTCTTCCGCAAGTGTCTGAAGACACACCTATTCCAACTAGCCGGCCTAGCGTAGCCTCCAATTCTGACTCATAGATAGTTTTAAAATGGGGATTTTAATTCGGTTTTAGCACAGGTTTTTTAGTTGAATAAGTTTTTTTTAAAAAGTTTTATATGTTTGTATGTTTTTTAATATGCCTGTGCGCCGCCCTGGGTCCGTTTGGAGAAGGGCGGGGTATAAATTCAATAAAATAAAAAAATAAAAAAACGAGGCGGCAAGGCAAATTCCGGGTAGTCGCGTCTTATCCAATCAGACGCGACCGCCTTGCAACAATTGTATCAACGGTAAAGCTGAATCCGGCCAGCCACGTCTCAACCAATCAGACGCGACTGGCTTCTCTCACAGGAATGCGGCAATTAAAGTTTACCAGACTTACTGGCACGGTCGTAAGTCCGAGGATTCAACAGTGCCATCAGCCAGACAATGTCGGCCAGCGACTCCCAGGGGGAGAGCCTTCTCTGTGGCAGCTCCTGCCCTCTAGAATGACCTCCCCCCTGAATTACGCACGATCACAGACCTACATCTCTTCTGTCGGGCCCTGAAGACACATCTATTTAGTGCAGCCGGCCTGTCATAGTCTTTTAATTGGGTTTTTAGTAGTGGGTGTTATAATTAAGAGGCCAAACTATTTAATATTTATTAATCTGCTGTTTTAACTTTTGTATCTCTTCTTTTTATTGTGGCTGTTCACCGCCCTGAGTCACGAGAGGGAGAAGGGTGGTATATAAATTAAATAAACATAAATAAACATAAGACCCAAACAGTTGAAAAATTAAAAAAAAGAAGTAGTTGTCACACGTGCCTTCTTTCTCCAAACACTGAAACCTTAGCACACATGTCATTGTCATTATTTCAAGGACATGGTGAAGAGGGATAAATTTCCAGTGTTCTTGTAATTTTTTTTTAATTATACATGTCACCATGCACAAATATAAAAAAGGGAAATAATGTACAAGTTCAGATGTGAAGATTATTTCAGCTATTGAATTTTTAGCAGTACTTAAGTGACGTTAAAGCAAGCATGAAAAACTAATTACCCTGATTATAGTCAGATCTAATATGGTCCATTATGACTATCTTACGCATTATAACTGATATCTCCCTACACTTCTATTTCTTTCAAGTGATTACTATGTTTTTTTAAATCCAATTTGGATTCTAAAATTGTAGCTCTTGGTTACGTTGCTGTAGAACAGACACGGATGTTATCTAGGCAGTTAGGTTCAATTCATGTAAAGAAATTGTTGGAAAAAGTTAGTTTTATAAGATTTAACTACCACAGTCAGAGAAGTCAATCAGGAAACACAAGCTTGACACCACACCAAAGCAGGAGAGCAACATTTCTGGTTCCCAGCTAACACTGACAATCCATCCTTTCCCAATACAATAAAATGCAAAGTAGTTGTTGGTTTACAATGGCAATTGGGATCAGAATGACTGTTACTAAGTGATGTAAAATACAATGAGATATAATTTCATTGCTTAGCAATGGTAACTCCAGTATTCCTGGTTGCTATTGTAACCTCAGCATTCACATGACTGCAGTGTGGGAAGAGGTAGGACTCCAGCGAAACAGGCTGATGAATAAAAGTTATAAGCGGGCAGATGGGTAGGTGAGCACCAAAAGCACCACAAGCACCACAAGTAGGTGGGTGAATGTGTGTAGGGAAAGTGACTTGCAACCTCCTGCTGGCTTCCCCATTGTCTTTCCTTGTAGGAAGCTAGCAACTTCAAGAACTGGTTGTAAATCCTCCTCATTCAGCACCTTTGCAACTTTGGGCAGTCCCAGAACATAATGGTCATAACCCAAAGACTGTAATAGCTTCCATTTTCCTTTGGAGGTATGGTTTTAGCTGGAGATTCATGTTGCTTCCCGCTTTGTTGTTCACCTGAATCTCTATGATGTGACACACACTGGACTTAAATGGGATTTTATTCTTCCATGTAAGTCCAGTGTAGTCCAATAATCAGAATTGTGGGTACAATTGGGATTGGAGGAATAAAGGACTAAGCATGCAGGAGTCATGCAGGAAAGTAAAATGGAAGTGAGAAGGTGTGAGCATCAGAAACAGAGGGGGGGTCCTACTGGTTCGGACTGCTTCGGCCGAACCAATAGTAGCTTGGTGGCCTGGGTCACTGGCTGGCAGTGGCCCAGGCCTGCCACGCTCCCAAACTGGTTCAAAGTGTTTGAACACTTTGCCTAATTTAATGGGATGCTTGGGAATAAGCTTGTGCAGCACAAATCTGATTTGAAAAAATGGCCAAATGGAATACCTGTCTGCAACTCTATACAGCAGCTATGTCTGATGACAATTTAACACCCAAATAACTAGATATTTCTTTTAAATTGGAAATTAAACTCAGAACTAATTTTACTAGAGATCCTGCATGCATACAAGTACAGCTATGAACTAAGCTCATTTTTTAATCTCTGCTGATTACCGCATCTGTTACAGAGTTAGTCTTTCATTTTATTTTTACATCCATCTGGCTGGCATTTGTAAGTATAATCTGCTAAAGCTTTCAGTAAGAAGTTTATAAGATTTGCTTTCCTCCTTAATCAAGTTATTTCTCCACATGTAACAGCAAACCACCAAATATTTTATAACACCTATCAATAAAACACATTTTATACCATGTACACCACATATCCTGCAATTTGAATAATTTTCTGTGGAATTCTCAGTACTTTAGTGTGGAGTTTAAAAGAGTTTTAATCATCTAAAGGACTTTAGGATGAACAACTTTAGGCTTCTTTTAGTGCCGCTGTGGGTCCTAACAAGGAGAAGGGCGGGGTATAAATTCAAAAAATAAAAATAAAAAGTGCTAGGCGACACTAAAATTGACTCTAATTTATTTTGATTTGATTCCTCCCGTATCTTTTCTTACCTTTATTCTACTGATTTACCTAAATTTTCATTGTCCTTAGCTTTTCAAGACACCTCTTTTCAAGAGTCTATGCATTGCATCCAAGTAGACAACTTAACCAACTAGGTAATATCCCAAATTGCAAACAACTAAAAGTATAATCTGCCTTATCAACTGGAGTAGACTATTACAAAATTAAAGGTTGTTTCATTTCAACAGACCACTATTCTTGAGGAATTAACAGTACATGCAAATCTTAGCTTATTAAATATGTGTCTATATTTAATATTGTAGATAGTTAATATTACTTCAAGGGTTATTATTGTACATTTTTCCTAAGTTTATTTATTTAAAGTATATGATATAATTCTGTTCTCTGTCAAATCCATAGTTACTTTTTCACCTTCACAGTCTCTGACAAAAACCCTTTTCAAAGATTTTGAAAGCCATTAAATACCTTTCTCTTTTTTTATTAACCTTTTTAGAAAACTTGACAGGTAGGAGAGCATACAAGGTGAACATAAGTTTCTAAAACTGATGAGAAAAAAATGTAAAAGGGCAAATTCTGCAATTCACGAGTGCAAGCTTTATAAAACATTTCAAATATCAATTGGCTAAATTGACATTTTAATGGTACAATATAAACCATGATATTTTTTTTACTTTAGTCCTTGGTACTGGAAAATGAGTCAGATATCTTGATTTCTAAATGAAAGGTTACAGGTTACTAAAGAAAGACTTCCACCCCTTCCCTTTAAATCGTTCACAATTACTGAAAATTAAAATGATTGCAAAGATAAATAAAAAGCATTATTTTCACAAAATATATTTGAAACAAATCTGTGTATAAACCTACTCAGAGACCTGAATATATCACACATGTTTAAAAATGTTAGACTGAAGAGAAATTCCAATATTTTAATGATTCTTTTTAATAAAAATAATGAAATCTTTATTTATTTATTTATTTATTTCATTTTTATGGCCGCCCATTTCAGTCAATGATTCTGACAGCTTGCAATTCAAAAATATATATTACAGTAAAAAATATTAAAAACATTAAAAACCAAGCAAACCAATAAAAACCCTAAAAACATAGGCTCAAGATACTTGGCCAGTTAGAATATAGCTAGGAAATGGGGCCCTTGATACATTCAGTGCCCCAAACATTGCAAAGTTTGATAAGGTGAAATAATGTACAACAGGGGTCTCCAACCGTTGCAACTTTAAGTCTGAAGGACTTCAGCTCCCAGACTTCTCCAGCCAGCTTTGCTGGCTGGAGAAGTCTGGGAGCTGAAGTCCTTCAGACTTAAAGTTGCAAAGGTTGGAGACCCCTGATGTACAAGATATGGTATTGGAATATTTTATGCTATGCTGCCAACAAAATTTTGTTGAAAGTCACGCCATTTTTAACTATGATGTTTACCTCAATTTACAATGCAGAATGTGAGAAAAATACCCCAGATATAATTTCTTCATACCAAAAAATGGTCATGGAGACTATAACAACAGGAAACAGATATTTTATTGCACTTGCGCAAGTGGACCCTCATTTGAATGGGAATGGGAACCAGGTACATAGCAGTGGTGAGTTTCTGCAGGCTCGCACCTACTCGCAAGAACCGGATGGTGAAATTTAGAGAGCCGGTGAGAGGGGGTTCCACCGGCGGACCCAGAAGTAAGTCTGGCCTGCCACTGCCGGTAACCCAATGGGAAGGAAAGGAAAGAAGGCAAAAAGTAAGAAAGGAAAGGAAAGGAAAGGAGGGAGGGAGAGAGAGAGAGAGAGAGAGAAAGAATTTATCATCACAATTGAGCCCAACATTTTGGTTGCTAAGCAAGAGCGTTGTTAAATGAGTTTTACAAGTTGGCCATTCTCACCCCGTCACATGACTGCCAAGCCACGCCCACAAAATAGGCCACACCTACAGAGTAGGTTCTAAAAAGAATTGAAACCCACCACTGGTACATAGGCACACCTTAAATACACAAAATGACGTATCATATGCATCATAACTTGAGTACAAAAATATAATTGCATGCACAAAATACAATGTGAAAAGCACGTGGAAATTCCCCCAATGTTCCAAAAACATATGTGTTCAAAAGCCCCAAAGGGCCACACTTTCCCAGAATTGAAACAATAAGATCATCCTGCCAAACATGTCCTGTTACTCCTTGTTACAAAGGAAGTTTCCAAGTTATTTCTGATCAGGTCACTGTAACCTTCCAAGTTGTGATTTTTCCAGAAAAGCTTGCTTGTTTGTCAGATATACAAGATGGAGTCATGTCAGGTTCCTCAAAGAACCTCACCCACCTTACCCAAATAATTCAGAGATATTATCATTATTCTCTCAATTCACCCTCTCTCCAATTAGAACAGTTATTTGTGTAACTCCAGGTGAATTAATTCAATTCTTACATCATAATTCTGGCCCCCCTTCTGCTTACTTCCTTCTTCTTTGAGCACTTAGATCCTCTGAAGCAGGTCAAGCAGTACTGGCTACATTTGATACACTTTAAACATAAAGGAGCACATCTTATGCAGACACAAGTAACATTACTATGATTTCCACAACTATTTCCTTCAGCCAAGAGATGTCTGGCAACCAGGAAGTATAAAGTTCCAAACACTTTTAAAAGCAGAGCTTTCAGTGACATGTGTTCAATGTGTAGTTATATTGTGCAAAGCATTCAGCTTAGCTGAATTTAGCTGTTTCAAGGAATTGAAACAACCTCCACCTTTGACGTAACCAAGTTTTCAAAGTCCTAATCAATTGTGACTCCAGTCTGAACACACACCCATCTCATCAGCTAAAGCAGCTCTCGCTGATGAAGGTTCATTGATGCACTCTCAGCCAAGGCACAAGCATGATGGCCAAGCATTAGCATGCATCTCTTCCCCCTATACCACCTTTCTGGTAATATTCACTGGTGTTATGGACCATTGTACAGGATGTGCACCTGGCTATATATATATATCAACATGTGGCTCTTGCCCCCTATAGGTGGTTCCACATGTTCATGCTCCCTTCCACCATCAGGTGCATGAACTAGATATTCTATAACCTGATATATTCATTGTTCTACTGAACTCCTTATAATCTTATTAGGTATAATTTCCAGATTAAGGACCACACATGAACAGTTAGTCATATTGTTTCTGATTTTAAAACTTCATTAAGCATTCTCATAAAATATATTGAAATACATTGCAATGATAATTAGGATCAACATTTCAATAATTCATTTCCATTTTCATCTCTTCAGCCAGCCTCAATGGGAAAATGTCCAACAGAAGATGGAATTCTTGGTAGTCTTTATTTTTGTATGTAACTCCCCCTCCCCCCGACTCCAAAAATCATATATTTACCAGTAGCTGTGGTTATTTTTTAGAATAGCCTTGGATTAACAGGCTAAGCAGACAGCAGATCAGCAGTAGCGGTTGAACTAATTTTTTTTACTTTGACCTCTAAAAATATACATGAACAATACTCAAAGGGATCTTAGGACTCCAACTTATAAGGGACAGGAATACTAAATGTAACTGTAATTCTTTCCAGATGTTTTTATACTGGTTAATCAGGATGCCAATTCATAGTAGGGGTTTTAGTAGGGTTTTAGGACAGGCTAATCATTTAATATATTTTTTAACGTATTTTATGTTTTATACTATTGATTTTTATTGTTGCCTGTACACCACCCTGAGTCCCGAAAGGAAGAAGGGTGGTATAAAAATGTAATAAATAATAATAATAGATTTCTGTAAAGCAGATACTAAATTCCCAATTCTTATCCAAAACTGTGTATTTTTTTCCTAGTTTTCATTCTGTAAAACAATTTTAAGTCCAGTCTATATCACTGGACCATTCAAGTAGGAAAAAATTAAAGGGGATGCCCACATAAACCAACATTAGCTCTAAAAACAAAGTTAGGTTACAAATGTGTGTATCAGTGTGTCTGTGCATCTGTTGTTTGTGTGTGTGTGAGAGAGAGAGGGGGGAGGGAGGGAGGGAGGGAGGGAGGGAGGGAGAGAGAGAGAGAGACAGACAGAGACAGAGACAGAGACAGAGACAGAGAGATGGTATATGACTAGATAAATGCCTGTCAGAAACAATTTACTTTCAGTGGATCTCCTACAGACCAGAAGATTGCACTTGATGACCCTGGAAGCCTTTCATGGTGCTATTACTAAGATGCACAATATTGTAGTTAATAATTCTCTCTTTTTTCTGAAAATTCCTTTGGCCTCTGTTGAATTCTTAGGACTAATGGGTCAATAGCTAGCAAGAGCAATATGGAAAAATGGTTGAAAAAAACTACAGAAATGCTATTCAATAATATTGTGGTTTCCAAATTATCATCAGAGGTTTTATATACAGCACCACACTAAGTACCACTACTTCAGCCAAAACAATGTCAACAGATTTAAATTAAGGGGGGGGGGGAAATATTTCGCCAATATTCCTCAATTTAACATAAGGACAATGAAAAGGAGAGAAACTGAAAAAAAGTACTGAAATGAAGATATTGACAGGCAGGCTTTAATTCATTTTGCTGTTAGTTTAGCTCTCATGAGGAAGCTGAATGGCACGTAGCTTAATCTAATATCAGACTATGATGCCTGTCAGAAATTTCTTTCTGAGATTACTGCCTCATTTTGTTTAGTCTTACTGCCAGTCTTCTATATCCATATAACCTCTGCAGAATTGTTTATTGACATACGTATTAACTAAATTGAGAAGCAGTTTGGCACAGTGTTGAAGATATCAGTCTAGAAGTTGAGAAGTTCTTCCTTAGGCAGAAAGCCAGCTATGTGACCTTGGACTAGTCAATTTTTCTGAACCCTACGAAGGAGACAACAGCAAACCACTTCTGAAAAGCCTTGCCAAGAAAACGGCAAGAACTGGACATGACTGAATGAAGGAAAAAAATAACGATAAGTTTTATTTATCATAAAATAGAAAACAGGTGCATACAGTACCACATAAATATTAAATGATCATTCATCAACATTAATCTTCTACTAAACTGTCAGAGTAACTTATACTGCATCTTGCTACTCAATTTTCCAGCAAATTAGTTCCAGATCTTCTTTGAAAATATGTGTTGTTATTCATTTACAAATAATTTTAATTGTAATGGCCACTAACATATTGGCGTTCATATGCCTCTCCTCTCTCCCACTCTATCTATCTATCTATCTATCTATCTATCTATCTATCTATCTATCTATCTATCTATCTATCTATCTATCTATCTATCATCTAATAATAATAATAATAATCTTTATTGTCGTTGTAAAAATTATCTATCTATCTCTAGCTGTATCTATATTCTGTTACCATTCATTATTGTTGCCTACCAGTGGTGGGTTTCTGCAGGCTCGCACCTACTCACGAGAGCCGGTTGGTGAAATTTAGAGAACCGGTGAGAGGGGGTTCCACTGGCGTACCTGGAAGTAAATCTGGCCCGCCGCTGCCAGTGACCCAACGGGAAGGAAAGGAAAGGAAAGGAAAGGAGGGAGGGAGGGAGGGAGGGAGGGAGGGAGGAAGGAAGGAAGGAAGGAAGGAAGGAAGGAAGGAAGGAAGGAAGGAAGGAAGGAAGGAAGGAAAGAATTTATCATCACAATTGAGTCCAAAATTTTGGTTGCTAAGCAAGAGCGTTGTTAAATGAGTTTCACCACATTTTAAAAGGTGGCCACTCCCACCCTGTCACATGACTGCCAAGCCACGCCCACAAAATAGGCCACACCTACAGAGTAGGTTTTAAAAAATTTGAAACCCACCACTGTTGCCTACCAAAATTCTAGTCAATTTGGACAAGAAGGAAAAGAATCACTCACTTAATATCTTTGTTTATGGGTACAGAGGGATATGAAGAAATATGAAATCAAATCTTCCCAGGTCCATACTCTATATAACATGGGTTGAATCTAATGTTCTTAATAATTGAGGAATGTTGTCCCCTACTGAATTTAGTAGGCTTACTATAATTGCACCATGATGTTTCTGTAATTAGAAAATATATATAGGCTAGTATAGCTTTAATAAAAAGTATACTAAACATGTTCCCCTTAATAAGTTAGAGTTTCTGAAATGAACTCCTAAATTAAAATCCATATCAGTGGAAAATTGTTAATGGAATAGAATTCATTCTATTTATATACCAGTTGGAGTATATTTAACTAGAGGTATATCGTTTGCAGAATGCTGACTAATATGTAAACATTCTATTCTTGGGCATTTAATTGGATGTTTTCACAAGGGAAGCACTCACGTATACCTCTCTGACATACTTGCACACCTTCATGTAATGGTTTTTCTTCTCAAATCTTTAATAATAATAATAATAATAATAATAATAATAATAATAATAATAATAATAATAATAATAATAATAATAATAATATTTTATTGTCATTGTAATAATATTGTAATAAAATTACAATGAAATTGGTTTGAGCGCCGTGCCAACACCTGCACCAGGTGGAATACAGACAGCAGTGACAGCCACAACAGGAATCTTTCCAGGCAAATAAAAAGGCCGACAAATGACAGTTGAAATAAAATGGCCGACAAATGACAGTTGAAAAGGATCAATTGTACTTTGTCTTTTATTATCCATTTCTTCAAATCTGTTTGGCATTTTAGGAGTTTAGGATAACTATTTCAAATGCAAAATTGGAGAGTATTTTACTCTGGTTCTTGTCACCTTTTAAAAAAATAAATAAAATACAATACTATTTTTAATTTGGACTTGGGGTCTAATTTCTCACAATTATTGGCTGGTACAGAAAAAGTACAGAGGTAGCCTTGAGGAAGGAATATAGTAAGTAAACACTTCATCCCTGAGATATAGCAGGGTGTGAGAAAGATTGCTATCTTGATTCTGTATGGTATTAGAAGGGGTAGGACTCTGTCAGATATCAACATTCTTTAATTAGATGCTACAGCAATGAAGCTCCGTTGACATTTATGTGTCTGTTTCCTGACCTAGCCTAGCTGAAAGGCCTGGCGGTTCTGGCCATTAGACTTGTAGTTTACTATTAGATGTAATGAAGTACTATTATGTTAGTAAACTGATGGGAATGTAAAAATCCTAGTTTTTTAGACAAAGCATTACAAATCCATCTATATGAAGAGATAGCTGGTTTATAAGACCTACCTGCTACATTTAATGGTATTATATGATTCTACAGTCTCTTTGAACTCAAATGCTAAAATCCAGTTCCCCAGAAATGTGAATATGTTCTGAAATTTTATTTTCTCTTATTTTTAAATAACTGCAGGCTATAGCATGGGACCTCATGTGGAACACAGGGAACCTGTTGTCTCCACTTCACTATAAATCTACATCAAGATTTGGGATTACATCTTAGAAAATGATGCAAAGTAACAAAAAATAATTATTTTTGTCAAATAATTTGTAGTTATTGGATGCTTTCTCTGGACACTTCAGGTCCCTTCTTTCAAAACTTGCCATATATACATACATACACACACACACACACACACATAATGCAAAGTACACAACACAAACACACAAAAAGAGAGAGAAATGTGGTCTCTCATCAAAATATTGTAATGTTCAACCTGTGCCAACATTAAACCAATATAAAGTACTTTAGAGTGTCTGTGTGCATGAGACACAGAAGGAAGGGAGGAAGAGGAGGAGAGAGAAAGAAGGAAGGAAGGAAAGAGAAAGAAAGAAAGAAAGAAAGAAGAAGAAAGAAAGAAAGAAAGAAAGAAAGAAAGAAAGAAAAAGAAATAAAGAAGTACTGAGGGCTAATAATAATCCGTCCCATATTTCAGGATCAATGGGAAACATAATCTCACACATATTATATGAAATTCCCATTTTCAAACAACATTGAACTGTTGAATTCATTGTTTCAATCTAAATAGATTCATAGCTGCTCAAGGACATTTTGAAACTACTTGATAGGTGTTCCTTTAAACATAAGCATTTACTTTTATGGACATGTGTGCTTTTATTTTTCTAAAGCAGTTGATTGTGTCTGGATGACTAGGTGCTATTTATTCATAAAAATGCTGCTGAACGATGTGTAGTTGTGACTAGTTATAGTGTCTGAAATAGTTTTTTTTTAATTGCAAAAGTTTTATTGGTTTTTACAAATTTTTTAAGGTAGGGTAGGGTAAGGTGAAGTACAAAAATATTTTGAGAACTTTCACGTCGAGATCGTTGGCCCCTCCAGGGCTACTTAATAAGACATTGGTAATACATTTTTCAATAATACTACAAGGTGAAAATAAATGCATACATCATAAATTCTAAATTCTATGTTGGCAGTCGTGTACAAACATCCAGATAAAAGTTATACTGTATTAATAAAAGAAAAAAGTCATTTTTTAGATCTACGTCTCTTGGCAATTGTGTCTTCTTGTTCTCCTCCCTGGCCCCCAGTGGGCGGGGGCGGGGCCCCCTCTGCCCCTCCTGGATCATCCCCCAGGGTAGAGGAATGTTTTTTAAGAAAGGCTTCCGCCTCAGCAACTGTTTTAATCCTTACTCTTCCTCCTTCCCAGAACACCAACATCCCTTCTGGCATCGCCCACTTAAACCAAATCCCGTATTTAAACAATTTTTTAGATAAGAAGGAATACTTCCTCCTCACCTCTCTAATCTTTTTTGGGATCTGCTTCAAGATAGCGATTTCCATTTGTTGATAAATTAACGGACCCTCTCTCTGCGCCTTCAAGATTCCCTCCCTAGTCGACCTTCTAACAAATTTAATATGTATCTCTCTGGGTACTTCATTTATCCTGGCATATGCTGAATTTATTCTGTAGACTAGGTCAATGTCCCCCCTGATCTCATCTTTAGGTTTGTGTAAATAGTCTGCTAAAATTGTACTCATGAGATCAGGAAGGCATTCACCAGATTCCTCAGAAATATTCTGAAATCTTAAAAAATATGACATCCTCTCAAAATCCATCCTAGACAGATGACCAGACAAATCTCCAATTTCAGTATTAATATTTTTAAGTTCCCCCTTTGCCCCAGCCAGCCCCACTTCCAACTCCTCAGTCTTCTGTGTATTCTGCATCAATTTTTTCTGTGTCTCCAAAAGTTCAAGTTTAGAGCTGCAATGATCTTTTCTAAGTTCTTTAATTTCCAACACCAAGGAGTGTAACACTGCTTCCATAGCCGTCATTCTTTCTTCCAATCCTGGATTTTCTGGTTGTTAGAAACCAACAAATTACAAAATACAACTTTTCTAAGGAGTGACATGCTTCTCAGCATTTTGCTGTTTGGGAAGATGTCTGGAATATTAAGGTACAATGATCTACGACAAACTGATATATTTTAAAGCCCTCATTCTACATTCAATGTACCCTGATAATAATTACATGCAATTCTCTTATTACTCTATAATGCTTACTCTGACATTGAGTTTGCCCAAGGTAAGCTATTCTTCCACCAAATGGGAGACTGTTTTTTCTTGTTAGGGAATTATTGCACTTCAGCGAATAATTTTCCCTCCCCCTACTCTCTCTCTTAAACATAGCTTTCTTTAGGTTTCAAATATATTTGCTTATGAATGTGTGATAAAAATTATCCTAGAATATATATTCTAGAAAATTTTAATATGGGTGTGTCTCACAGGGTTTTTTTTTCTTGAAAGAGAAAGTCCATGTCCTATATTAAAATTCTAAGAATTTCATTAAAAAATAAAATTACAATATGGTACTCTTCAGTTCAACCCAATGTTTGAAGATTTAATAATTTAATAAGTTATTTTATTTGTGAGTAGTACAGAGTTTAGTATATTCTAGTAATAGAAATGTATGACTAAGATGCATAAAGAATAAATAATGAAATCAAATAGTTGCACAATACAATAGAAGTAAGTACCTTTACATTTGACATGTTTTCAAAAAGTGCTAAACTTGCTTACATGCTTAACATCTCAAACCAAAATGATTACAGTATACAATAAACCCTTATTCTGTTCAAAGAGGGCTTTTTCCCCACTTGTGATGGATATTTTTAATCCTTTGTTATAAGCAATAGGTACATCAAATCAAAATATCTGAAATAAGTAAAATAAATTGCTACATATAGCACAACTTTTTGGGACTACTGAATAATGCATATATAATACAATACTACTTTATAAAGTAAAATCTCTTTGTGATTTTAGTACAATGACAATAAAGATTATTATTGTTGTTGTTGTTGTTGTTGTTGTTGTTGTTGTAGTACTAGAAATGCCATTATGTAAGTTTTAAGTACTACTATGTAAAGTATTAGTGATCCCATCAATCTCTAAGGAAAACAAGACAATGACTTTTTGAAGTAAATAAAAGGAACCTAAATGTGCTTTCACCTTTAATGCACTATGCATCTAAAATAAAATCATAATAAATAAATTTGGGTGGAATTTGCTAATTTCTACTTAAGAGATAGTTGAAGATTTCATTAAAAATGATGCTTATATAAAAAAATAATGCTTACGTTAAAGAGTGAAATTATAATGCTTATTTTGTCATCATCCACATATTTTGGTATATGTGTTTTAACATTTAGACTGATGTGCCTGTATGTATGTTAGTGCACATAAATAAATAAAATGGAACATGCATCCTCAGAGAAGGTCATTTATGCTGCTTTGTTAGTAGAGCATTTATACTGATAATTTATGACTCCAGTGCATTCATAGAGAAACAGAAAGGGAGACAGAAAAAGACAAAAAATGGATATTCAAGCCATCTCCTTCTCCACAAGTCTTCCAAATACACAAAAGACTGGTAATAATTCTCCTTTTCTGGAACTGTTAAGATCACAGATCTCTTAGTTCAAGATAGAGTTGCAGCAAGACCGGTTTTTTCCAGGTTTCCATAGCTAAACCTTTGATATAAACTTCAAGACAAATGATTCCCAGAGTGACCCATTTTTACATTAAGCATAGTAGGCATGCATATCAATCCACGAAAACTGTAAAAAAAACAGTCTCTTTTGGAAGACTTTTTGACCCTTTCAGTAGTTCTGTCCTGTAGTTCTTTCCTCTCTTTTCTTTGCTAAAGGATATCCCTTTGAGGGGATCACAGTACCCATTTTGTTCCCGTTCTTTCTTGCTCTTTAGTAAAGCAACTCTTGCAAAGCTTTCTGTCAGTCTGGGAGCTTTCTGAGGGGGGGGGGGGGAAGTCCACTGCTTTCAATCTGTCTCCGCCTCCTTCCCTTTCTAGCCTTACTATTGCCAGTGTTCAGGAATGTGGGGAATTGGCTTCTGGGCAGAGAAGGAAAGAAGGGACAGAGGAAACCCTCCAAGTAGGTGTACTTTGCTGCGGCTTGCCTTTTCCCGATGTCCTTCATTGGCTGCCTGGTCTTGCCCCCTGGGATTACCCTCTCTTTTTAGATGCACAATACAAACCTCGGCGAGCTGGTTGCCAACAACAACCCCAAAATGCACGACATCCCAAGCGCCGGCGAATAGATCACCCGGGGAAAAGACGCCCTCGGTTCGAACAGGTTCTGTCGATTGTCAGGGAGCTCTCCAGGGTCCTGAAAACTCGGCAGCTTTTCCAGCTGCCCGTAGCGATCTCATTCCGAACTCGCTGATCCTTCAGGAGCCTCCCCCTCCCCTTATGACTCGGGCACGTTCTTTTGGGAGGAGGTTGTAAATAGCCTCGCCATACCATGGCCCACATTAAATACCTGCGTGCTGCTGTCTCAGGATTCTATCTGTGGGAAGCTGCGGTGCTGCTCAGGTAAGTCTTGGTAAATATCAGTAGATATGCTTTAGCTGATGTAAATGGATAAGGAAAAAAAGTGTGATGACAGAGCTGTAAAAAGGATTATTCTATAGACATTGTTGAGGATGATGACCTTGTACATTCTGGACAATATTATTTTCTCTTAATCTCTTGTGCTAATATTTTATTCTGTTTTATAAATACTTTTTTTAATCTCGATTTATTATTTTTGTAACTAATTCAAAGCAGCAAACATAACTAATACTCCTTCCTCTTCCTACTTTCTCCACAACAACAGCTCTGGGAGATGAGTTGGACTGAGAGAGAGTGACTGGCCCAAAATCACCCAGCTGGCTTTCAACCCTGAGGCAAGACTAGAACTCAGAGTTTCTTGGTTTCTAGCCTGGTACCTTAACCATTAGACCAAACTGTTGGCAGTTCAAATGCTTCTTGCCTCCCTTTGCCCATGGTTCAGATACACTTCTGTTTCCTGCTTTAAACTCTGTCCATCGTCTTAAACATCATTACTTCATAGTGTGTGTGTTTGTGTGTGTGGGGGGGTACTCAATCAGTATTTAAAGTCTGCTTTTCAGCATCCATGTCTCAATATTATATATCTTTTAGTTTAAGACTACATGATATACTGTTTTCATAAATATATGAGCATTATGGTGTCTCTTAACCTGTCCTTCAAATTTACTTTCATAGAACAAATAAAACATTATATTTACCTAGGAAAATAATAACAAAATGCAGTTTAAGTTTCTTCATACATATTTTCCCTAAATATCTTCCCCACACTGAGACATGATGAAATAGAATACAAAATCTTTCTTTTTTTATTTAAATATATTATTAAGACTATCAGATATATTTATATTTCGTGTAACTGACATCACAAACACTTCCAAACTAAGATGTTTGGATTTAAGACAGTGTAATTTTATTCAAATGAAATGGGAAGATAAAACTGGATTTTTTTTAAAAAAAAGGTTACATTAAATAATTTACAGAGATATTACTGACTAGTAAAACTCAAACATTAAATTGTAAATATTCAGTAATATATAAGGTTTACAAATCATATAGTATAAGGAATGTTCCTACAAAAATCATATGCCATTGTAAATTCTAACTATTATTAATAATTTTACCAAAATACATATGAAATACATGTCTGTTCTGATGGTCTGTTTTCAAGAATTGAATACATCTTGCATAACATATATGCCTAAGTTACTGAAAGGACATATCAACCCTCTACAGTACATAATAGTCTCAAAAAATATGAATACCAATGGCAAACCCATTAAACGTCACTCTTAACATTGAAAATTATTAAATTTCATTTTTTAGAGAACATAAGCTAACATAAACAATGCAAATTATATAAATAAATTATTTCTAAAAACTGTATTGAGAAGTGTTTATTTAAATACTTTCAGTAAAGAAGTTAAAATATAATAATGATATCAATAAAAATGTTTTTGATGGCAAAAATAAATTAAATCTATGGTTGGATAGATTATTCTATCCCTGAGTTATGCAAAAAAAATAAAAGTACGTATATCCTAGTGAGCAAGAGTCCTTTTATAGACTATGGAATTGTTTTCAATTTTACACATCTGTTGTTATCTAAACACTTTTACAACCAATTATCTTGTGTTTAATGTAAAAAAGAGAAGGAAAGAATGTATTCTAGTCTGGCTTATACAGTTTGTTAGGAAGGTGAAATCATCTTGTGGATGCTTACCAAACATTACTAAATGTTACTGAAGCCTTTATATCCAGAAGTGATCATTCTATAAATTCCTGTATATAAGCAGCAATTATGTAGAACAAAATAAAACAAAACATATAAAGTGAGAAGGATGAGAAACGGTTGTAAAAAAAAAAAAAAAGGCCTTAGGGATGGAACTGCCCCCTTCTTCTAATATTTTGGGAAGATAATTGAAATAAAGGTAGTTTTTAATGTCTTGCATAAATTGTATGGTATTATTTTTATTTTAGATATCACATATTTTAAATCTTATTTATCCAAATAGAATATGTAATGTGTTCAGAGTAAGTTTCATTTGGAGTTGCCTACAGTCCTGTAAGTAAACAAATATAGTATTTTTATAGAAACCTCAATTCATTCTAACAGTAAAAACAGAAGTAAGTGGTAATATGCACAATAAAAGATACAGTATTTGACAATATTAACATAATCAAACTGTGCAGAGGTGAATATCATTGTACTGTGTTACAATGTTTTTGTAAGATCACTATAGTGAAAAATCATTAAGACAAATATGCATGGTGCTTCTTTCTCAGAAAATGCTATGGGGGGAGGGCATGAAAAGGTGTGCATGCAACTATATTTTAGTAACTCAGAGTTTCTAAAGAAATTCAGCCAATCTGATAGAATATTACTCTATAGTGATCCACAGTGATCCATGTTTGGAGTTTTAAGAATTTTCTGATTCTGATAACTCTTCCATGTATTGCTGAATTGTACTTATACAATTCCTCATCACTAGTCATGCTGGTTGAAATTGTTGTAGTTTGAGTTGTAGTTCCACAATTTTTGTAGCATCACAGGCTTCCTACCTATACTTTATGAAAGAGAGTTTTCTTATATTTATACCTACAACCCTAGTTTCTCTCCCCATGATGTATAAACTGTTTTGGACTTCAGGAATTCAGAATTTTCCTGTATAGCTGCCTTTAACATTTGAATAGCTAACAATTATGCATAAATGCCTGGTTTTCTTTGCCTGGTCTGTTTTACTACTGCATAAACTAATTAAACTAATTCATTGGATGAGATCCTAAAGTATGTTAGTCACCCATTAGTCATCTTTAAATTGATTTCATTGGAATCAAAGGGTGAGTAACATTGCTTAAATACAATCTATACTATGTATCTTAATACGGTCTAATTAGTGATTTTTAGAATGAACAGGTTGGTACATCACAGTAAAAATGCTGGTATTACCAATATTACTCATATAAATATAGTGTCCCTAATTTTTCCTGTTATATTTGTATGAATATTATAGATATAGAATACAATAATGTTGTCACGTAACATGAAATGCTACTTTCTTGTCATGACTTGACAATGCCTTTCCTGTGTTTTGCAGTAAATGATCATCATTTATTCTTTGCTTAAAACTGTCAGGCTAAAGCATATTTTTTTTACCCAGAAGCCAAGGGTCAAGAATAATTTACAAAAGTTCTTTATTCATTTTATGTTGATTTTTTTTTAATATTTTAGATTGCACCCTTTTCTCTGATGGGTGGCATCCTTAAAGTTATAAGTGATAGTATAACTTGTTCCCTGATAGTCAAATGGCGCTGGTCTGCATCCAATCCATACCGGAATGCTAAGACCTTGTTCCGACAGAGAAATCTTTACATTTATCTTTATACATCAGAGAAGACTTGCAGTATTCATGTTCATAGAAAGAACTGGCTGAGTTAAACTTTCATGTCAAACATTTGATGTTTTCATTTTATATGCCACCCTAAGAGTCTTATGCCATTAATAGTCATATGGTGCATGTTCATTTGGAGTGTTCACAAAACCTTTCTTTCTGCATGATTACTTGTATGGATAAATGGATCTTTTAAAAATTAACATTCCTATATTGCATAGATTAGGCGACACCCAGGGGAAGGGCCTTCTCTGTGGCGGGCCCTACCCTCTGGAACGACTTGCCCCCCGAACTACGCACCATCTCAGACCTCCGCCTCTTCCACCAGCATCTTAAAACGCACCTTTTCCAACAAGCCGGCCTAGCATAACCTCCCGTTTTCACTGTTTTTAGATAGATTTTAATTTGGGGGATTTTATACTATTTTAGCACAGGGTATGGATTTAATAGTTTTTTAAAATTTGCATTTTTGTTATATTTGTACGGTTTTAAATTTCCTGTGCGCCGCCCTGGGTCCTTTTGGAGAAGGTGCGGGGTATAAATTTGAATAAAATAAAAATAAATAAAAATAAATTATAGGCTGATTTGGCCCATTATTATACATCCTGAGTGATACACCTATATAGGAATTGGCAGAGCTATATTACAAATGTGGAAAGCATGTCATTGCATGCTTTCTCAAAAGATATCAACTGGGGTGCATGGCTTATTATTATTTCTTTAATACATGTTCTTGGTTTTTATATCCCTTTATTTTTTTTCTTTTAGTTTGTATTACATTTTATCTATATAGTTGAAATATTCAATGATTATTTAGAAAGAAGGTGAACCATTTTTTTATAAATCCTAAGGAGGGCCTAGAGCAGGGGTGGGCAAACTTTGCAACTTTAAGTCTGAAGTCCTTCAGACTTAAAGTTGAAAAGTTTGCCCACCCTTGGCCTAGAGGTATTGACAGATAATAACAGGTGATGCCATTTTGCTTTTCAGTGTGCTAGCACCCCATCTTTCCTCTTGGTACATTGGTACTCAGATATTATATTGATTCTATGTTGTTGAGAGCCAGTCGGAGTTGCTTAAGATAGGTGGGGAGCCATAGAAATATTTTACATAAATAATATTGCTACTCCTTCTCCAGCAGATCAAGATGAAGTATTTTGCCTTTGTCTGTCCCATTTAGCAAGGGAAACTAAATCCAAAATATTTTTTTCAGGGAAAACCTTTGTTACCAATTTCTTTCTCCCAGCATCTTTGATTCCCCCTCTCCCCTTGTGGGTCAGTTTTGAATCACAAAAAAAATGAATATCCTCTAGATCAATATTGGCAGCTTTAAATTGTATCAAGTTTATTTTACTTTGTATATTTATTTATATACTGTGCATCTCACTAGCTAAAGAAACTCTGGATCTGCTGGCTGGGAAAGTCTGGAAGTTAAGTAGTTTACACATCTTAAAATTGCCATAGTTGAGAAATACTGCTCTAGATAATAAAGGCACCTTTAAAATATATTAATTGAGAGAGAAAAAGAACCAGAGCCAGGCATAATACGTATGTATTTGCATGAAATTCCAAACAAAACTATAAAATATCTCAAGATCCATGAAAGCAAGCATAAAAATGTAAACATATTTTGAAGTCTTCCTTCCTTGCATTTAGAGAGCAAGAGTTTCCCATCCTTCATAGTAATATCCTAATAGAGTCTATGTTATAGATTCTATATGATTATTTGTATTGGCTTGTTGCATGTTCTATTATAATGATTTGAAAGGGGTGCCTCCCTCCCTCCCCCCTCTCTCTTTCTTTCTTTTTGCATATATACATTTTATACTTAAAGAATCTAGCGTTTAACTATTAGAGAGGGAAGCCACATTTTTATAGATAAAGAAGTTATTTTCTGCCAATAATAAACATTACTATTGAAAGGAAGAACATGGTCTTCCATAATATACTATAATTGTACATTTTTGTAATTGTAGTTAATATATGTAAATAACCTTTTTGGAAGTCTCTTAGGTTCCTTGAATAACCTGTTCAAAATTTTCAGGGATGTAAAACTTGTTTGATGCAATTTGTTTTCCATTTTCTATGTTTTTTCATTACCTTGTGGGAGAGACTCAGGAAAGCAGTCAGTGAGAAGCTCCAGTGAACATAGGAAGCTTAGCAAACTTTGATGTACATTATGTTTCAAGCATCTGTCCCAAAGCCCAGAAATTTGGCATTAAATAATGATACTGTTAATGAGAATAGATGTTTCTTACTAATCGGGTATTAAGATTTGTAGACAGCCCTTTTTTATGCCCTGCCATTATTTGACCTACATTAATAGCCTACCTGAGAAAAATGATATTTTTTAAGAGTATATTTATTCTTTAGAACTCTTTCTGCCTAGGGGCCCATCTCAACTACTTAATTTGATTTTTGTTCATAGGCAAAAAAATTGCATCATTTCATTTCACCATTCATTTCATCTACCAAACCTCCCAGTCTGGTCTTATATTAGATATAAGAAATTGCCAATACAGGCAGGATGGAACACAATTTCCAGGTTTTAAATATACAAATACAATTTGTCTTCATGATAATAGTTTTAGATAAAACTTTTCTGATGAAAAATAAGCAAAATATTTTATAATAAACTATAGTGAGACCTACTAGGTTATTTCTAGAAAACAAATTAAAATTGGCTTTCTATTTATACTTCAGACCCCATGCTGTGTTAAGTTCATTTTCTCACTGCCAGCACACATAATATGCCAATGAAACTAAAGTGAACAACAAATAGAAGGAAATCATATTGAGGTTACTAACATTATTCTATACAAACTCTTCAGTGCAAGTTAACCCAATAGCAAAAAATTAGAGGCTGAGAACTCCCAGATTCTCCTGTTACTAGAATTTTGGATGTTACTTATCCTTAAACCCCCCCCCCCTTATGAAATGAAATGAAATGAAGGAATACATTTAGGCGCACATGTCACTATAGCACATGTGCTTTGATAAAAAGCACATATAACTGTGACAGTGGTTAGAATGCAGTATTACAGGCTATTTCTGCTGACTGCCAGCTGTCAGTAGTTTTGCATTTTGAGTGTCATTCAGCCTTCCATCCTTCTGAGGACAGATTGTTGCGGGCCATACGCTGACTCTCTAAATCACTTAGAGAGGGCTGTAAAGTACTATGAAGTGGTACATAAGTCTAAGTGCTAGTGCTATAACAATGACAGTGACATAATCATGTAGAAAGTTGTATCTGCCCACGTTGCAATAGAGACATTTATAGCAGTCAAGCATGTCATTAGGATAATCAATTCGCTCCCACAGAGAGGGACTTCTCCGGGTGCCGTCCACTAGACTTTGTCAGCGGGCGACGCCCAGGGGAAGGGCCTTCTCTGTGGCGGGCCCAGCCCTCTGGAACGACCTTCCCCCCGATATTAGAACTACCACGGACCTCCGCTCCTTCCGTCTGAAATTAAAAACACATCTTTTTCGCTTGGCCGGCCTAGGATAGTCTCTTCTGATTGTTTAGGGATTTTTAGTAAATATTTGGGAATTTTAGCGCAGGGTTTTCTGTTTAATATGCCTTTTAGTTAGTATTTATGTACGTTTATTGTTTTAAATTTTGTATTCCTTTTTTAACTGTTTTTAATTCCCTGTGCCCCGCCTCGAGTCCCTTCGGGGAGAGAGAGCAGGTTATAAATAAAATTCGATTCGATTCGATTCGATACAAAAATTTTAAAAATAGGAAAAGGGTATAAGGTGTTACAGAAATATTTTGAGGACATCTATGTCGGAGGTGTCGGCCCCCTCCGAGGCTTCTTACAAAAAAAAAATAAGATAATACAAATCATTTTTCATTTCCCTACAAAGTGGAAAGAGATACAAATATATCATTTTATATTCATGCAATCAATCATTATTTATATAAACATCCAGATAAAAGTTACACTATAAAGAAAAAAGTCATTTGTGAGATCTAAGTCTTTTAGCAATTGTATCTTCCTCTCCCTGACCTCCAGTGGCCCCCTCCGCTCCCCCATTTTCATCGTCCAGGATTGGGGAATGTTTTTTAAGAAAGGCTTCCGCCTCTGCAATTGTTTTAATTCTTACTCTCCCCCCTTCCCAGAACACTAACATTCCCTCGGGCATCAACCACTTGAACCACACCCACTTTTTATATAATCTTTTTGATAAGAAGGAATATTTCCTTCTTATTTCTCTAATCTTTTTCGGGATCTGTTTCAAGATGGCAATCTCATTCTGCTGATATATCAAGGGACCGTCTCTTTGTGCTCTCAGGACCCCGTCCCTTGTTGACCTTCTTACAAATTTAATATGTATCTCTCTGGGTACTTCATTTATTCTGGCATATGCTGAGTTAATTCTATAAATCAGATCGATGTCCCCCCAAATATCTTCTTTGCTCTTTTTAGTGTAATCTGCTAACATCGTACACATTAAATCTTTTAAATCTTCAGAGGCAACTTCAGGAACATTTTGAAACCTTAAAAAGTAGGACATCCTTTCAAAATCCATCCTAGACATATGACCAGCTAAATCCACAATTTCCTTTTGAGAATTTTTTATCTCTCCCCTCATCTCAGCCGTCCCCCCCTCCAGGCCATCAATTCTTTGTTTATTTTCCATTAGTGCTTTCTGTGTCTCCAAAAGTTCCAATTTTGAGCTAACATTGTCTTTCCAGATTTCTTTTATCTCTTTCATGATGTTTTGAAGAATTTCCTCTATTGCTGATAACTGTGTAGCTTCCACCTCTGTTTCTTTGGATAACATTGAAGTAATCTTAGGTTGATGTGGCTGCTTTTTTGAAGCCATAATGAAAGTATTAAGTTCTTGTCACTAATATGGCATCTGTTGGAGAGGTAGTCCGTGAGGTGAAGAGAGAGCAAAAGTCAATATCCAAATTCAAAGTTCAATTTGCTTACAGTCCAGAGAGAGAACAATTTTTAAAAGCAATCAAAAAAAGAAAAGAAGGCACATCTGGGAAAGGTCCTAATAATCAATTAGATCAATCCACTGTTAAAGAGTTCAGTCCCGAAGACGAGGGAGTGTCAGCAAATTTCAAAAGGAAACATTTCTTGCTGAGAACAAAGGAACGCCATCTTCCCCCCCCCTCTGGAAGCCGCGGAGAGCTAGTGAAAGTTCATTTCAATTGTTGCCAGACAGAGATACAAAGTATCATCGAGAATCGTAAAGTAAAAGACTTTCACTTATAGTTTAAAAGTCGGATGTTGATTCCTCCACCTCCCCAAGCTTGGGGAACATTTCAAAATGCCGCTTTTTTTTTCCTTTCCAAGGAGGGGTTTTAGAAACTCGCTCCTCCTTCTTCTTTTAAAATGAAAGTTGAAAACATTAAGTGAAAATCACTCACAATCCACTCTGTAGCCATGAGCCTCGCCGTTGCCTTCAGCCCCGGCTTTCAGCCCGTCTTTAATCTCAGCAGCTGTTCCCGCTCTCCATCGGCGAAGGGGACGAAAGAGGAACTCCCCCCCCGCGACTCGTTCTCCGGCGCCTAGGACGAGGCGGGAGCCACCCCCCGACCGCCGTCGAGGTGGGGGGACTCACCGCAAGCCGCCCGTGCAGTGGGGGCTCTTTGCAAGAGCCCCCTGCCCCCGAAGGCGCCGTCGGAGCAACCAAGCTGGGGCGGAACCACCTGGTTCTGCCCCAGGCTCCTGATGGACCCGGAAAGGTTCCAGAGGGAGCTTGGGCCAATTCCTGTGACCCTGCCCTGTGACTCAACTGAGGACCTAGTGGCTGCATGGTTAAGTGCGGCCACGGGGGCCTTGGACCGAGTCGCGCCCTTGCGGCCTCTCTTGCAGTGACGAATCACCCAGGCTCCTCGGTTTACTGAGGAGCTGAGGGAGATGAAGCGCCACAAGAGACGCCTAGAGAGCAGATGGAGATCCTCTTGCTCCGAAGCCGACCGAACACTAGTGAGAACCCATATTAGGGCTTACTTAGTGGCGATAAGGGTGGCCAAATGTGAGTATTGTGCCACCCTTATTGCATCCGCAGATAACTGCCCTGCCGCCCTGTTTGGGGTGACCTGCTCCCTCCTTCACCAGAGGCCGCGGGAAGCCCTCTGCAGGGACGAGCAGAGGAATTTGGGATTTATCTGCAGGATAAAATCACTCGGATTCGGAGTGAGCTACCCTCCATCGACAGTGGTCCAGTGGGATTGTCCGAGGCTGGTCTTGAGGCACCATTCTGGGAGGAGTTTGACTTTGTTACTACCGAGGATATGGACAGGCTGTCAAGGAGACTTAAGGTGACCACATGTTTATTGGACCCGTGTCCCTCCTGGCTTGTGGTGGCATCCTGGGAGATGACACGAGGCTGGCTCCAGGGCATTGTCAACGCATCTTTGAGCGAGGGGTACTTGCCTACCGTCTTGAAAGAGGCGGTAGTGAGGCCCCTCCTCAAGAAGCTTTCCCTGGACCCAGCATTATTGGAGAACTATCGTCCGGTCTCCAACCTTCACTTTTTAGTGAAGGTTGTTGAGAGTGTGGTGGCCCAACAGTTTCCGCGACACCTGGAGGAAGTTGATTATCTAGACCCGCGCCAGTCCGGCTTCCAGTCCGGTCACAGCACTGAGACAGCATTGGTCGCGTTGGTTGATGATCTCTGGAGGGTGCGGGATAGAGGATATTCCTCTATCCTAGACTTGTTAGACTTTTGATACCATCGACCATGTTATCCTATTGCACCGACTGGAGGGGTTGGGGCTGGGAGGCACCGTTTTGCGGTGGTTCTTGTCCTACCTCGCTGGTCGGTCACAATATGTGTTGACAGGAGGGCAGAGGTCAACCTCGAGACCCCTCGTATGCGGGGTTCCTCAGGGGTCAGTCCTCTCGCCCCTCCTGTTTAACACATATATGAAGCCGCTGGGCGAGATCATCCGTGGTTTTGGGGTGGGATACCATCTGTACGCTGATGACACCCAGTTGTACATATCCACCCCAGACCATCCCAACGATGCCGCCGAGGTGCTGTCCCGGTGTTTGGAGGCCGTACGGATCTGGATGGGTAGTAACAAACTCATGCTCAACCCGTCCAAGACTGAGTGGCTGTGGTTTCCGGCACCCCGGTTCAGCTAGATTACTCCAACTCTGGCCATTGGGGGCGAAACACTGGCCCCCGTGGAGAGGGCGCGCAATTTGGGTATCCTCCTGGATTCCCGGCTGTCTATGGAGGACCATGTGGCAGCCGTGGCTAGGGGGGCATTTCATCAGGTACGCCTGATGCACCAATTGCACCCCTTACTGGACCGGGCTGCCCTTCGCACAGTCACTCAAGCTCTCGTGACATCCCGACTCGACTACTGTAATGCTCTCTACATGGGGCTTCCCTTGAGGTGCACTCGAAAGCTACAGTTAGTCCAGAATGCAGCTGCGCGGGTGATTACGGGAGCCCCTAGATGCTCCCATATAACACCGATTCTGCGCGAGCTGCACTGGCTTCCTGTGGCCTTTCGGGTGTGCTTCAAGGTTCTGACGACCATCTTTAAAGCACTCCGTGGCTCGGGGCCTAGTTATATGCGAGACCGCCTCCTGCCCCATACATCCCTTCGGCCGATCTCCCACAGAGAGGGCCTTCTCAGGGTGCCGTCGGCTAGGCAATGCCGTCTGGCGACACCCAGGGGAAGAGCCTTTTCTGTGGCGGGCCCTGCCCTTTGGAATGACCTACCCCCTGAATTGTGTACCATCTCGGACCTCTACCCTTTCCGCCAGTGTCTAAAGACACATCTCTTTCAGCAAGCCGGCCTAGCCTAACCTCCCGTGGGGACTATTTTCAGATAGTTTTAAATTGGGGATTTTAAATTTGGATTTTAGCATAGGATTATAATTTAATATGTTTTTAAATTTTGTATTTATTATTTTGTATGTTTTTAAATTCCTGTGCGCCACCCTGGGTCCTTTGTGGAGAAGGGCGGGATATAAATGTGATTAAAAAAAAAAAGCGGCGGACGAGTCCAAGACCTGACCGTCGCCTCCGGCTAACCGGAAGGAAGTCCTCACAGTTACTACTATTGAGCAAGGTACCATATATACTGTACCAGTACATTTTGCTTTTCTTGCCTAAAGTTCTTGTAGAACTTTACTTTTTTCACCATTGAATTTCATTTTATTAGTGCCCAATGTTCAAGTTTGTCAAGATCCTTCTGTATCTTAAGCCTATCTTCTGGAGTGTTGGCTATTCCTGGTAGCTTGGTGTCATCTGAAAATTTCATGTGTTCCCCATCTATGCCCTTATCCAAATATTGGTGGAGAGTACTGAGCCTAAAACAGAATCTTGGGGAACCCCACTGCATTCTTCCATGTAGATACAGTTCTATTGAGGACAATACAATACCATACCATACCATACCATACCATACCATACCATACCATACCATACCATACCATACCATAGTTGGAAGGGACCTTGGAGGTCTTCTAGTCCAACCCCCTGCCTAACCAGGAAACCATTTCAGACAGATGGTTATTCAGCATCTTCTTAAAAACTCCAGTGTTGGGTCATTCACATTGAGTACGGTTGGTCATCCAATTACAAATCCATCTGGTAGTGATGCTGTCTAATCCACATTTTTCTCTTATGAAGTAGTAGCTTATGGCATATTTTATCAAATGGCTTTACTGCAGAGATTTCTGTTTAGACTATAGCATAATGTGGAATTTATAACAATTATGGTCATGCCAGAACTTTTTTATTTTTTGAGAAACTCTTACAATGAAGTTAAGTGAAACTTGAATTTGGAAAAACAGTGATTCAAAATAGAGAAGAAGATGAACTATGTTGTATCTTGCCTCCATAGTTGGCTAAATTAGTTTTTTTTAATAATTAACAAGTAGAAATGTGCTTATGTAATGTGATTAGAAGGTAGACAAGAAGTTTGAGAGAGGTTTGAGGAAGGTACATGAAGGGTAAAACAGTGGAAAGGATCAAGTCTTCTGTGCACATTCAGCAAAAAGGGTGGATACTGAGGATTCCATAATCCTTTGTCGGAGGCCTAGATATTGATAGTTTCTGTGATGCATATTACAGATAGTTTTTTGTCTGGCATTTTTAAAAATAATATATCATAATACTTTCCCTTTTTACTTTCTTACATAGGTACTTTGCATGGTTACTGCAAAATGAACAAGATAAGGCTATTAAATCTGAGCTGTAAAAAAACCCAATTATTATGTAGTAGCTAAAATGATAACTTTTTTGTTAAGGTTAAAAGCATGTAGTGGTCAATTGAATTTTGATAAATATTGGGCTTGTTTTTTATAATTTTGGATAATTACGAAATATTAACCTTAACCTTTTCTAGTTCTCAGCAGCTTTATGTAAGATACAAATTATTACATAATCAATTTTATAAAATATTGTCTTCCCTCACCAGAAGATTTATCCTTGGTACATTTATCTTTTGATGAAGATTAGCAGGATGTTTTAAACAATATTAGTATTAGTTATTACTAGATAATATTTCTACTACTCATGGCAGTTTATTTTTTATTTTTTAAAGTAGTCATAGTTATTAGCCATTGTTAGCTGGATTCTAACACGGCATTCCTAAATTTAAAGAAACACTTTTATTATATATTATATTTATTTGCTCAATATAATTATATATTGATTCATTTGGATAGATTGTAATTGAAGTGCAATTAATTAATCCATATAAAATTAATCAAATAATAATTAAGGACAAGAAACACATGCCTTATAGTTAACAGAAAAATCCTCATTTTTCATGTTGAAAACTGAGATTAAACTATTGATTTTTATAATACCTCCCCAACTTTTAAATGTAATTTTACTCTTGACTGTACTTAAGAAATATTTGTCAAGCTCCCAAGAGAAACTTCAAATGATTCATGGCCTCACGTAAATGTTCAAAGAAATGTCCATTTATTGAGCGTAACATCTTGGCAGAGCCTCGTTTGTAGCCAGGACTGACAATTATTGGATGGCTTCTGCACTTTACCCCCTTATGCTCCCACCCCTCTGCCCATCATAAATCACGTTCCCCAATTAGCATTGAAAATAATTGCATGCATGCGCAGTCACAGGCCATCTTGAGATTCCTTTCCCGACCACAGGAATGTCAAGAATTTTCACTTCGTTAAGACAAACAGATAATGTCCATGTCAACATCAGGATGTTGACATCCGGCTCCCCTCACTTCTCGAAAGCAACCTATGGGAAACAAAACAATCTGAATGCAGGTGTATAACTTAGGGATGCGTCCTCACCCCCCCTGACTTGCTTGGATTTTCTGCATGGAATTTTGCTATAAGTCGGTCAGCTTAGATGTTTCTATGTTTCACCCACGATGCCTCCGATAAGGGATAGCCCTTCCACTTGATTAGGTATTGGAGTTGCCTTCTGTGCCACCTCGAATCAAGAATTCGTTGAACTTCATAATGGGTTTGGCCCCCTATGACCATAGGGCCTGGGGGCACATGGGGCAGTGGTCTCAGAGTGGAACCGATCACGGGTTTCAAAAGGCTACTATGAAACGATTGGTGTGTCTTCCCCAGCAATCAAGGCAGTTTCAATATCACTGTGACTGCGTTGATGATCTTTATTATGGGGAATGGTCCCACAAATTTCGGCCCCAGTTTTTTGCTGGGCAGTCTTAGTCTCAAGTGTTTTGTGGAGAGGTAAACCTTCTCTCCTACCTGGAACGGCCATTGCGGAGCCCGTTTATCTGCCTGTTTCTTGTAGGTTTGTGTCGCTTTGGCTAGTGCTTTCTTGACATTTTCCCAAGCTGCTTTCAGCATCGACATCTAATCAGTCAAACTGACTGAGGAGAGGGGGTCTCTTGGATACTCAGGCATTGGGACGAAGTCCATGCCGCTCCCTACTTTTAACGGCATGAGTCCTGTGCTGCTGTGAACAGCATTATTGTATGCAACCTCAGCGAAAGATAAGAGGTCTGCCCAATTAGACTGCTGATAGTTCACATAGCACCTCAGGTACTGCTCTATCATGGCGTTCAGTCTTTCTGCTGCCCCATTAGTGCTCGGATGAAAAGCTGAACTAAGACCCTGAGATGACCCAATGGACCGCAGGAACTCCCTCCAAAACTTAGCCATGAACTGGACCCCTCTGTCTGAGATGATTCTTCGAGGTACTCCATGCAGTCGGTAGATATGCTTCACAAACAGTTTAGCTAGCTTGTGAGCCGAGGGTAGTCCGCTACAGGGAATGAAGTGTGCCTGTTTGGAGAACAGGTCTATTACAGTACAAATCACTGTGTTTCCCCCACTACTATAAAGTCCATTGCAATCTCCTCCCATGGCCTCGTTGGTTCTGCCACTGTTTGCAGTAGTCCCGGGGGTTTTCCTGGTCGTATTTTCATTGTAGCACAGACTGTGCAACTCTTTACATAACTATCCACATATTTCTTCATTCCAGGCCACCAGAATTGCCTCCGGGCTAGGTGTAAAGTCTTTAGGAACCCAAAATGGCCTGCCAATTTGGCGTCGTGGCTCCTCTGGAGAACTAGGATACGTAGAAATTCTGGAACATAGAGTTTCGTCCCCTTCCAGGTGAGGTCATCTCTCTTTGTCAAGATGTGTTGGTTGTTTTGGAACCAAGGGTCTGTTAGCAGCTCAGTTTTGAGTTTTGTGGTTAGATCGCTTGTGGTTTGACCCCGTCGGTCACGGTGTTGCCGCCTGGTGGTTACTTAGGCAGCTGGTTGAGTAGAAGGAATAATGGCATCCACTACGTGCTCCCGTTCGCATTTGTACTGAGGCATGCGGGAGAGGGCATCAGCTAGAAAGTTCCTCTGCCCTGGAATGTGCTTTAGTACGAAGTCAAAGCAGTTGAAATATTGAGCGCATCGGACTTGTTTGGGTGATAGTTTCCGTGGGGTTCTGAGAGCTTCCAGATTTTTGTGGTCGGTCCAAACTTCAAATGGTTTCTGGCTCCCTTCTAATAGGTGTCTCCAGGTTAGTAGTGCCATCGCACTGCTTCTTTTCCCATGCGGCCCATTGTCTCTCCGTGTCTGTGAGCTTGCAGGAGGTATAGGCACAGGGTTGTAAATTTCCTTGGTTGTTTCTTTGGAGTAGTACTGCTCCTACGGCCATGTCGCTGGCGTCTGCCTGGATCACGAAAGGTTGCTCAGGGTCAGGATGCTTCAGTACCGGCTCCTTTGCAAACATTTCTTTCAGTGTTTCGAATGCCTCTTGGCAGGTTAGGCTCCACTGTAGGGGTTGTCCCGGACGAGGTTTTGTTCCTGGGCTCCCTGTCTTCAGGAGGTCTGTCAGGGATTTGGCAATCTTCACAAAGGAGGGAATGAACTGCCTGTAGAAGTTTGCGAACCCTAGGAAACTTTGTAGCTGTTTGCGGGTGCGAGGGGGTTGCCAGCTTAGGACGGCTTGCACTTTGGCTGGGTCCATCTCTATTCCTTCATTTGACACTCGGTAGCCTAGGTAGTCTAGTCGCTCACGGTGGAACTCACATTTTGATAGCTTGACATACAGGTTGGCTGCCAGAAGTTTTTCCAGTACTTGGCGGACCAGGGGTATGTGATCATCGACGGTCTCAGTGTAAATAAGGATGTCATCTAGGTAGACCCCCTTGTCGAGGTGCTCATGCAGCACCTCATTTATTAACTGCATGAACACTGCGGGGGCTGTGTAGTCCAAAAGGCATCACTTTGAATTGGAAACTCCCTAAAGGGCAGTTGAACGCTGTTTTCCATTCATCTCCTTCCCTGATCCGTATTCGGTAGTATGCTTCTCTGAGGTCTAATTTGGTAAAGACTTTTCCCTTGGCCAAGTGAGATAGCATATCTTCCATGAGGGGGAGCGGGTATAGGTTGTGTACGCACACCGCGTTTATCCCCCGAAAATACACCACCAGACGCATAGTTCCATCTTTTTTCTCTTTGAAGAGGACTGGTGCCGCAACTCGTGGCTTGGCTGGCTCGATGAACCCTCGTGCTAGGTTTTTGTCTATGTATTCACACATTTCTTGCATCTCTCGAGGCGTCATGGCATACAGCTTGGGTTTGGGTAGTTTTGCCCCAGGGATGATTTCAATGGCACAATCTGTTTCGCAGTGGGGGGGGGGGCAGGATGTCGCATTCTGTCTCACTGAACACTTCTGCGAGGTCCTGGTATTCCATTGGAATCAGTTCAGCCTCTGGGGTTTTGTCAGATGTGGTTGCCAGTTGTTCTCGTGGGCTCTCTTGGGGGGCTCCCAATGTGAGTGGTATTTTTGCTTGCTCGTGAGGGAGGGGTTGAGGGCCCGGTGATATCCTAAGTCTGCAGGTGCCCCCTTGCCACCAGATGGTTGGTCCCCACTTGTCTAGCCAGGAAAGTCCGAGTATGACTGCCTCTGTCATTTTGGGGGCTATTATGAATCAAATTATTTCCCAGTGATCTGCCAATTCTAGTCTCACTGGTTCAGTTAGGTGAGTGGCATAGGCTCCTCCCATTAGGGACCCATCAACCTGCTCAAACTGATTCGGGTGGGCCAGTCTTTTCGCCCTGATCCCCAGTTTCTGGACTGTGGTTAAGTTGATCACAGACGCCATTCCTCGCGCATGCGCAAACTACTTTTTGATCAAAATCCTCCCTCAGTTTCTCTACTGCACCCCCCAGGGATCCAATCTGGGGCCATGGGTGCCTGGCTTGTTCCCAGTCCCACATCCAGTCCACCCTTGCCAGTTCGCTGGAGACTCCCCCCTTTTTTGGGGAATTAGGGTAAGGGAATTCGAGCTCGGCTGCTTTAGGAGCTAGATTCCAGCAGTACTTATCTTTCCTTGCTTCTGCTGCTGGGAAAGGCTTTACAGGCTGGACGTCTGGAGCTCTGCTGTTCAGGGGGGTTGGCTGGTCTCCAGCTGAAATGAGGTTTTCTTCTGATAGTCCACCTTCTGCCATGGTGGCCTGATCCCTCTAGGTGCTACAGATATCAGGCAGTGCCTGGAGGAGGCGGGACTCAGGTAGCCCGGAAATCTTGATAGATTTCTTAAACAGTCCTTGCTATCTGTCAAGCTCCCAAGAGAAACTTCAAATAATTCACGGCCTCACGTAAAAGTTCAAAGAAATGTCCGTTTATTGAGCATAACATCTTGGCAGAGCCTCGTTTGTAGCCAGGACTGGCAATTATTGGATGGCTTCTGCACTTTACCCACTTATGCCCCCTCCCCTCTGCCCATCATAAATCACGTTTCCCAATTAGCATTGAAAATAATTGCATTCATGCGCAGTCACAGGCCATCTTGAGATTCCTTTCCCGACCACAGGAATGTCAAGAATTTTCACTTTGTTAAGACAAACAGATAATGTCCATGGCAACATCGGGATGTTGACAATATTCATGTTTTATGCTTTCATAGCTTTTAATATTATTAGCTGCTCAGAGTTGCCTTGAATCGAGATGGGCAGTAAATATATTTAATAACTAAATAAAATAAATAATATAAATTTCTTAAACCACTTAGCAATAGCAATAGCATTTAGACTTATATAGTACTTCACAGTGCTTTATAGCCCTCTCTAAGTGGTTTTACAAAGTTGTCATATTGCCCCCAACAATCTAGACCATTATTTTACCGACCTTGGAAGGATGGAAGGCTGAGTCAACCTTGAGCCTGTGAGAATCGAACTGCAAAATTGCAGGCAGCTGGCAGGCAGCAGAAGTATCCTGCAGTAGTCCATTCTAACCACTGTGTCACCTGAGCTCTTAACAATTATGCTCTTAATAATTTAATTAAAAATAGAACCAAATCAGTAGTGAGATCTAATTTTTTTGTCCACAGGTTCTGTGGCTGTGGCTTGGTGGAGGGGGTCATGTGACTGGGTGGGCGTGGCCAACTTTTTTCACTTTTTAAAGTATTTTTTCCTGCCAGTTCGGGCAAATAGGAAAAAATGCTTTAAAAAAGGAGGAGGGGAAGCTTCTGTTGATCACGCAGCTCGTCTGTGAGCCTCGCGATAGTTGGAAGCTTTTTTTTCACTTTTTAAAGCATTTTTTCCTGCCTATTTGCTTGAACGAGCAGGAAAAAAATGCTTTAAAAAGTGAATTATTTAAAATGTATTTAATAATAAAGAGAACAAGTATACATCATAAACATGGTTCAACCTAAATGGATATACCAAAACTGGTCTTTCAAGGCCCTTGAAAGGATAGCAGAGTGAAGGTAACAATCTATCCTTGAATTGCAGCTGAAAGCTCATTGGTAATTTGTGTAGTTTGTGTAGTAAACATTTTTTTCCAGAAAACAATAGTGAGAATTGTTAAAAAAAATATTGAAATAAAATTTAGCAAATTGTATGGTGCTATGGTAGGGTTGGCTTTGACTGTGATGCTGAACTGAAATGATGAAACCTCATATTACAAGGACATATGTTTTTAGCACGGGTTTAAATTTAATATATTTTTATTGTAGTTACATTGTATTTTTGTATTGTTCTTAATATTTACCTGTGCGCTGCCCTGAGTCCCTTTGGGGAAATAGGGCAGGATACAAATCCAATAAACTTAAACTTAAACTTTAAGAGTGAAAACAATTGTATGGTTACACTGATGAAAATTTTTCTTGCTTGTAGTTTGGTTGCCACCAAGGAAATTGACAGTGCGAGATCCCGTAGTATGCCCATGTCTCCTTCAGATTTTCTGGATAAATTAATGGGAAGAATGTCTGGCTATGATGCAAGAATCAGACCAAATTTCAAAGGTAATTTAATCTTCTAGTTTATTTATTTAATTCCAATATTTTCATTTATGCTAAAAGTTGTTTCCAAATTACTTTCCTAAGCAACACATTTAAAACTGTAATTTAGATTATGGCCTTGATTCTATACATTTTAATAAAATAATATTTCTATCCATATTGAAATTTGGAAAGAATTGGCAAGGGAAAAGTTTAATCGAAGACTTTTAAAAAAAAGAATAGAGTGGATACTGGATGAATTATAATGTAAAAAGGATAATTATGGAAATTTTTGAAAGAATATGAAAGGATTTATTTTGTATTTGCATAAATATATTTGAAATTAGCATATTTAAAATTATGTTAAATTAGCCACCATTTTATTTATTAATAATACTAACTTGCTGTGAGAGGAAGACATAGTCTGTTAATCCAACAGCAATTTCATAACCAACATGTTATTACAGTGAAATCTAGAGTTCTTGCAGCTATTACAATCCTATTATATTTATGATTAAATTAACATGTTTTTGTAAGCCTTTTGAAGAATCCTAGGGTTCCCAGAACCATGGTTGAGGAAGCCTGGTTTAGCATATATAAAATACTGGCCAACATGACTTTAAATTCATTTCAACATTTCCTTATGATTAGATCTATATAGTAAATGCTTTTTCACAATAGCTTTAGAACAAAGGATTAGAACAGATTTACCAAACTGCTTCATTTGCAGACACAGTCTGCAAATCACAAAAGTATTGTAGACAAAAAATCCCTAAGAATGATATGTAGCCATTCAATGCTACACTGATCCTCAGACCATTGGAGATAAATTGGGATGGGTATAAACTTATATAATTGCTTAAGATGAAAGATACTTCTAATATTGCATTATAATTTCACTACTTTTCATTCCTACACAACTATTGCCAGAACTTAAGCTGTTAATATTTATTTATCACTGCTTAGCTTGTCAGCACAACTTCCAGTTCAATTTAATGTAAAACTATTCTGAACAAAAGATTATTTCAAACAAATAATTTCCCCTCCTTTAAAAAGATCTCAGAAAAGAAGATATAAATAAAAAGCTTAGTTCTTAGTAATTCATTTAGTGATTGGATTCTGAAGCTTAGAATATATATAGTACAACCAGCCTGATCTACTATATTATAGTGTAGAATGGGACAGATGTAAACCCATTAGTGGATTTTGCAACTTTAAAATATTTATGATATTGTGTGATATTTTCTAAATAAATCCCCCCCCCCTCCCCTGGTGATAATTTGTGGTATTCTACAAGTACTTTGGTTCCAGTTAAGCAGAAAATAAAATAAACAAAATATTATGTATCCACAGTGCTATATATCGGAAAAATTAAAAATATGTAGGAATTATATACAACTAATTTAATTAACTCAACTAATTTTATTTAAATTTAATCAAAATTAAAAAGGAAGTTACCATGCTGCAAAATAAAACATCAGCTTGGAAATTTTATACTATTGTTTTTATAAATTTACAATGTCTCACGGCTCTTTAAAAAAAGAACGGTTACAGCATTATTTATTAGTTTGTATCTGCTTCCCCACAAAAGGAGGGGGAAAGCTGTAGGTAGATAGCAGGTGTCCTATGAGAATGAAGAATGTGATAGTAAGTAAAGCTATAATTTTTTTTCTATTGAATTAGTGTTGGGCATTATAAATGGGTCCTTTTGTAGGAGAAGGTGCGGGATATAAATTTAATAAAATAAAATAAATTAATAAATTATTTCCTCAATAGGGTTTGATCATTCACACATAAAACATGGAAATGATATTAAGATAGGCAACTAACAGTCATATGATCATCTTCATTTCACTAAGATACATTTAACCATTTGGGAAGATGTAGTTATGAGAACAGAATTTAACTTTTCTCTTTAATTTAATTATAAGAAGGCATATTTCCAATTATTTTTTAAAAAAATGTATAGTAATTGCCCAGAAATGGAATGAATTCCCTTTCACTAATATGTTTGTGTCATTTGTTGGAACTAATTTACATTTTATTTGTATACTGACCTATGATGTAATCAGGTTTTAAATAGAAGAGTTTTGCCTCTAAATGTTTGCAGTTACAGTGTAAAACATGTGTGAATCATGACATTAGCATGGAATACCCTTATTACCTTTCAGAATTATACAATATGATTAGGTTGAATTGGTTTGGACTGAATTGGAGGAATAGCTTTGTGAAATAATGTCACTTTTAGTCATTGTGCTGTAGAACTGTACTGTCTATTGCTGGGGTGTCAAACTCGATTTCATTGAGGTTTGCATCAGGGTTGTGTTTGGGGGGCCTGGGTGAGTGTGGCCAGGATGGGCGTGGTCAGCTCAACATCACTCGTGTTGGGACATATGCAGAGGTGGGTTCCACCTGGTATGGGCCAGTACGGGCGTACCTGTAGTGGAAATTGGCCGTATCTTTCCATACAGTTGGCAATGGTGGCCTGGCCATGCCTCCATACCAGTATGGTCCAACTGGCCTGTCCCCGCTCGGTCCCCCTGCCTGCTGTCTCCCCCTGATTTCCCCCCACCCCACAGCAAGCGAGGCAGTTGTCAAAGAGAACGAAGTGTGGGGGGCTTCTTCCAACAGCCGAGGAAGGAAAAGGAGCGAAGGCTTTGGCTGTTTAACAGCCGCCTGGTATGTAGTGGTGGGGATAAATCAGGGGGAGAGAATGAAGCACAGAGGCTTCTTCCAACAACCGAGAAAGGAAGAGGAGCAGAGGCTTTGGCTGTTGGAAGAAACCCCCACACTTTGTTCTTTTCCCTGATTTATCCCCACCACCCCACTGCAAGCCAGGCGGCTGTCAAAGAGAACCAAGTGTGGGGGCTTCTTCCAACAGCTGAGGAAGGAAGAGGAGCGAAGGCTTTGGCTGTTGGAAGAAGCCCCCGTACTTGGTTCTCTTTTTCAACTGTGATGGCCTCCTGATAATCTCTACCAGTGAAGATGGAGCTCAGGAGGGCCTCATGCAGCCCTTCTGGGTTCCATTTTCACTGGTAGAGGTACTGTGGGCTGGTCCATCACTGTTTCCAGGGTGGTCCTGTGGGCCAGATCTAAGTACCCTGTAGGTAGGATCCAACCCCCAGGCCTTGAGTTTGACACCCATGGTCTATTGTATCCCTCAAAGTAAAATCAACTATCTTTCAAAAGCATTCAAATATTTGATTCAACTATCATGAATTTTTAATTGTTTAAAAACAATAGTTCTAGAAGCTTGGTCAATTACTAATGGATTTCAAGAATTACCAGGATCAATCCAATATAGACACACAATTACCATGCCAGTATATTAGTCATTATTCAAACCATACCCTTAAAAATACCTTTCTTTTCTGCTAAAATTTAGCCTTTTAATGAATTTTGAAAATAGTACAAATTTCACTTTCATAAAAGACACTAATTTCTTCATGCCTTAATGTTTTATAGGGCCTCCAGTAAATGTTACATGCAACATCTTCATTAATAGTTTTGGATCCATTGCAGAAACAACAATGGTAAGATGCGCTTTATGAAAAATTCAACATATTAAAGTTTACTTATTTAGCATATGGCATCATTGATATACAACTAAAACATATTATACATACAGACGCAAACATAAGTTTCAATGAAACATCCACATATATATATATATTCAATATACAAGAAAATATTAAATAACGTAAAATAAAATAATAAAAAATAATAATAAAATAATAAAAATAAAAATACCATAATGCAGCACTATAAGTCACAATAGGATAAATGTTATAATTCAGTAGGAAGTTTACCATCTAACTGCAACATAGTGGAGTAATAGTTGTACCCAAATGAATTTGAAATAAGTGACTTAATATGTGTAAGAATGAGAGATGGAGCAGCTAAAATATTATGCATTTATTACATAATAAGTATACATTATTCTATGTAATTCCAATTCTCCTTAATAAATATATATTTCAATTCGTTCTTTAGAAAGGAAAAAGAAATTCCAAATTCTCCTTTCATCAATCCATTTGAACGAACAGGTTTAAAGGTAGCTTCTATCCATGGGCTGTGAGACTTTTAAATTCAACCGCAATCACTCCATGCACATGCTAGTTTTTTCTTTTTTCTTTTCTCTCTTTTTTGTTTCTATTATAATTTTGCACCAGTGAAGTTAAAACCAATTTCATTGTAATTTTTACAATGACAATAAAGATGATGATGATGATGATGATGATGATGATTATTATTATTATTATTATTATTATTATTATTATTATTATTATTATTATTTCACATTGCATAACATTGTCAACTGATTGCTCATGCATACAGCTTATTTTATTATTTTTGTTACCTTATCATAGATCATTTTCTTTTCTTTTTTTTATTGAAATTTTTATAATATTTTACAATATTTCACCCAGTGCTGTACAAAACAAAAGGAAGAGTTGGTTTCAAGTATCTTCTATTATCTATCATAGATCATTTTCAAAGCACATCACTTTGTATAATACTAAAACAAATTAACCTTCTTCTGTAGCTGCCTTCAATTTATTGTTAATTATTAATTGAACTTTATTCTCTTTATATATTAATTCTTATTGTTATACTAACCCTTTCTGTGTACATCATGTTAAATTGCTTATTTACCGTATTTTTCGGAGTATAAGACACACCGGAGTGTAAGACGCACCAAGGTTTTGAAGAGGCAAATTACAAAAAAAAGTAGGTAGGTAGGTAGGTAGATAGAGGGAGAGAGAGGGAGAGAAAGAAAGAGAAATACGTAAGGTAGGTAGATAAAGGGATAGAGAGAGAGAGAAATAGAGAGAAATACAGTAGGGAGGGAGGGAGAGAGAGAGTAGGTAGGTAGGTAGATAGGTAAAGGGATAGAAAGAGAGAGAAATAGAGAGGGAGAGAGAAATACAGTAGGTAGGTAGGGAGAGAGAGTGTCTGTGTAGGTAGGTAGGTAGGTAGGTAGGTAGGTAGATAAAAGGGGAGAGAGAGAAATACAGTAGGTATGTAGGGGGAGAGGTAGAATGTGTGTGTGTAGCAGCGGTGGGTTCCTACCGGATCGCCCCGGATCGCACGAGCCGGGTCGTAAAATTTACCGATCCGGGGCGATCCGGTTGGACCGTGGACCCGGAAGTAACTTTCGGAACGCGTGGCTCGCTCCGTCCATAGTATCTCGCTAGCTCCCTTGCCTGACTCCACTAAACTAGCCAAACCCAATGCTCACTGATTCGCTGTACACCAGCCAATCAATGAGCATTGGGTTTGGCTAGTTTAGTGGAGTAAGGCAAGGGAGCTAGCGAGATACTATGGACGGAGTGAGTCGCTCGTTCCGAAAGTTACTTCCGGGTGAAGGCTGGAGGTGACCGTTTAAAAGCAATGGACAACGCTTTGATCCACTTCCCAGCAGCTTGCTGCTTACTGCAGGTAAGCAGTTTTGCTTAGGGGGGCTGCGGGAGGCTACGTTACGCCAGCTCGTGGCATTCGGGAGGGAAGGCCTTCCAGGCCTTACCTCCCAAAAACCGCGAGCTGGCATAGCCTCGTGGCCGAAATGTGCGCACACTGCATGGACGGGGGCTGCTGCCGCTAGCCGCTAAGCCTAAAATCTGCTGAGTGGCGGTGGCCTCGCATGTGGGGTGGAAGGGATGCCGCTAAGCACAGAGACTTCGCCCGCAGCCCCCCCACACAGCTTCCCATCCCTGTTTTTCCTCTCCTTACTTGTTTGTATGGTTATTTCTTTATTTTGTAGGATGCCTCTGGATAGCTTAAAAAAATTAAATTAACAATTCCATGCACAATTTGTCTGAAGGAACAAAACCACACATTCATATACTCCCTTAGCTTAAAGTGGCTTATCCAAACATCTTAACCCAAGGCCCGGCAGAATAACTAGTATTTTAAAAACTCTTGAAGGTAGACAACATGAGGCCATGTGAATCTGCAAAGTGATGTTGTTTCAAACAGCAGGTATAGCAACATTGACTGAACATCATGACAATTCTTAATCAATGAGTTTTGAAACAAGTTGACTGTATTGGAATGCACAGACAGTTAAATACTATGGGGAAACAAATAGGTCCTATGATATTTATGGTTTTATAGGCAAGAACAAGCCCAGCTCCATTGTGTTTCTCCCACAGGGGGAGAGAGAGGGGGGGAGGGAATAAGAGAGAGGGAGGGAAAGAGAGAGCGAAAGAGAGGGGAGGAAAGAAAGAGAGGGGGGAAAGAGAAATGATATTACAAAAGTTTTTATTTTTTATTGTTGCTAAATGTAATATTTCAAAAGCAGAAAAAAATGAAGGAGCATAAAATTATCACATTTTTTTAGAACAATTAGCTGAACTCTGCCTTACTTGTCATTATTTTAGATAGAAAAACCTCAATATTCAGGTTAAATTGCCATGTCGGCACTGTGATAAATAAGTGGGTTTTGGGTTGAAGTTTGGGCTGCAAAAGGTTCTCGGTAAAAGGTTTGCCATATCACTGAATTAGCACTTTGAATTTCATCTAGAAACTAATTGATAAAGAATATGTTTATATATGAGTTTTTAATGGCATAACATGCTCCTCCCATAGTGACTTAATGATTTGTAGCCAAATCCATACATAAAAATGCACGTCTGGTTCTTAAGAGTACCATTCATTAATTCGGTTTAATGATGAAGAAGAGCAAATCTAAATACATTAATTTGCTTCTGTCACATAAAGAAATGGAAAAATATTTAAGTGGAATCATATTTGAACTGAACATCCATTGGATCTGTCATTTTATGCAAACCATATGGTGAAAGTTCCTGATTACTGAAGAGGAATAAGTACATCTATTCTGATCACACTAGCTGTGCTTGTTCAGCTTTGGATAGAACTTGTCCTTGTATCCAGAGACCTCTTCATTTCATCTCTCATTTTAATCAAGAATGAAAACTGCAATTTTGGATACATGCTGCACATATAAATCTCCAGGGCCCTGAATACAAGCAGTTATAATTTTTCATTACACCAAGTACACAGTTTTCATCAACTAGTATTAAACTGTAGTCCTGATTTCAGAGATTGTCAGTATCTAATGGTTTCCTTTTAAATTATGCATCTTTGCAGCTAAAATGATTTTTTTTTGGCCAAATTTAGTCAGGATCAAAGCAGCCGTTTTATAATATGAGTTTCAATATTCTTTAACTTTTTTCATAATAAGACAAAATAAATATTTAACTACCCTGAGTCACCTGGTTGAGTTGGGCAGCCTTAGAAATTGAATAAATACTGTAAATAAATGAAATTAAACTAGGCCACATATGCATTATGGATTACATATATGTAATACTTTAATGCTCTTTTAGTTAGTAGGATATCATTCTATAGATGCATGCTTACTTTTGATTTCCTTATGAATACTTTCCATTAGAGATTCAAGTCAGACAATTTTACTGGGAAATAGTTGTCAAAGAAAACATTATAGTAGTAAAACTGTCTCTTTATATTATATAATCTTTCAAATTTTTATATAAATGTGTTAACAGTACATTGCACAAATGGAAATATTTGTCATTTAATTTGCATTCCTTTTTATTTGATGCATTTGATTCTTTCTGTCTTTGTTGTTTTTAACTCTAATTATGTTTTTTTAAAGGATGTATATGCATTTTAATAATGTTAATAATTATTTTTTAAAAAATATGTTAAATCTTTTTTGTTTCTACTATACAAATTAAAAATATAAGAGAAAAGGTACATAGCTACAATGTATCATAATAATTGCTTTTAGGCCCAGTTTAAACAAAAGGGCTCCATGACTAACTATCAATGTGTCAAAATGACAATCTGTATATTTTGATATCATCATCATTATGAACTTGTATCACATCTCATATAAATTTGTAATTTGAAGCCTAATACATGATGATCTGTCAATGAACAACAATTAATGCCCTTTTCATGAGCTGAGCAGAGCAGAGGAGCAGAGAAGGTTTGAAAAGTTGGATTCTCAGAGTATTTATCAAAATGGACTACTGCAGCAAAGTGATTATTAAGAAGCATGGGATTGTGAAATTATTCTGAAATTATAGTAACATACAATGGATACTGTATACATGATACATATACATATATACACTATGTCAAGGTTTTGACTAACGAACTCAACCAAGCAAGCATTGTTGAGACAATCCAGCCTCTTTATGCAAAATTGATTGAGTGTTTCATTTCAGCGCAGAATGAAAGCAAAACCAGCCCTGGCTAATTCCTGGCAATTCAATATAATAAAGTATAAAAATTTCCCTCTCAATTGGAGGTCACATTCTCCAATTAGGTATCCAGGTGTTGTTAGGGATTAGAGTATCTGTTTGCGGGTTTGTGGGACTTGCCACGCCAAAATAGCTTTTACTTTGCCTGGGTCCATCTCAACTCCTTTGCAAGACACTTTATAGCCTAGATCAGGGGTCTCCAACCTTTGCAACTTTAAATCTGAAGGACTTCAGCTCCCAGAATTCTCCAGCCAGCAAAGCTGGCTGGAGAATTCTGGGAGCTGAAGTCCTTCAGACTTAAAGTTGCAAAGGTTGGAGACCCCTGGCCTAGATAGTCTAGGCTGGTTTTATGGAACTCACATTTTAACAACGTGGCATACAATTTAGCATTCAAAAGTTTTTTCAGCACTTGTCTCACTAGTTTCATATGGTCCTCAATTGTCTCAGAATAGATAAGAATGTTATACAGATATACAAGGATGCCATTTACAGGTACTAATATAGCACCTCATTAATTAGCTGCATAAATATTCCCTGTACTGTGAAAGTCATCATTTTAAACTGGTAGCATCCTAAGAGGCAGTTAAGGCAGTTTTCCATTCATCGCCTTCCTTGAATCTCACTCAGTAGTGCGCCTCCCTCAGATCCAACTCGGTGAACACCTTCCTGTTAGCTAAGTGTCCCAATATGTCTTTCATGAAGGGGAGAGGGTACATGTTTTCTACACACTCACGCTCGGGTTCTTTTTCCTTATCTTTCTGCCACTCAAGATCATTTTGCCTTTTTTCCATGGTGGTGGGACCCTTTGCCGCCATCACTACATGCCTTGCATTTCTTCCAAAGTGTATGACTGAGCTCCACTTGGTTAAGCAGGATAACCCCAATATCATGGCTTCTGCCATTTTTGAGGCCAATATGAATCAAATGGTTTCTCTGTTGTCCCCTACAAAGCCCATGAACTTCTTGCAAGCCTTCTTACTTTTGCAACCCCACCTTTTTTACCAACTGCAGGCTGAATAAGCATCAGGTGCAGCCTGAATCTATTAGGCTTTTACCAACCCCTTCACCCCCAAGTGGGGCACTATGATCTCTACTTGACCTGACAAAAGAAGAATGAACTTGCTTATTATCATGTCATTTCCCCCTCACTGTCATTCTTGTACAGAGTCAATTTTGGGTCCTCTCCAGTCAGAGTTCCCTCCTCTTCGCTGTTGGGTGGGGGGACCTCCACAACCTGGCATGCCCCTCACGACTTCTCTTTCCCTCTCCTTGGTGGTTCCTTTGCTTCTGACAGGGTCTGGGTTCTCGGAGCCGCCCTGGGCTGTTCTGACTTTGGCTTCCTGATACAGTAAAAAGCACACGCTTACTCCAAAAAACCCTCTTTTTATTTCAAAGGCTGTGAATTATGTTCATTCACAGCCTGTAATGATCCCCAAATAGTTTTAAGAGTCCTACAATAGGTTGCCAAAGACTTATCAAAGGATAAGGCTGATAAGCACCCACCTTTATCTTCCTTGAAACACTGCCAAAGACTTAATTGGCAATTAGCTTGGCAAGGCCACACAGAGCAAAGAGTCAAAATGGAGCTTCAGAAGGTAAAGTGACTAGCATGAACCATGTTGCTTCCTGCAAAAGCTCACATGCCTTTGCTCCTCCTTTATGCCCTATGGGAGGGGCCAATCAACTCCAAGCCTTATTCCCAAGTTGTCCCTTCCTGTCTTAACTGTTCTTGCCTTCTGGCAGCTCTGTGCATGCGCACACTGGGAACAGGGGGAGCCTGTTCCTCTGCCTCACTGATGTACGACTCTGGAGGCTCCAGAGTCAGCACATAACTCCCAGATGGCCCTGGCACCATCTCTGCCTCTGATGCAGAGCCCTCATCTGAGCTTCCCCCAGACTCCACGACTAGCCTAAGTTCTTCCCCAACCTCCTCGCTGTCCAACTCTGCTGCTAGTACTGCAGGTCACCAGTAGACCACAACAGGTGCCACTGCCAGGTAGATTGCAGCTTGGTGGCTCTCCTGGCCATACTGTAAGCACATACCAGGAGCATGCCTCAGGGGTTTGGCAGCAATAGGAATTGGTGCAGTGAGGAACTTCTGCCTCACAGAGCACTTTCCTGGGCCTCTCCATCTCAGACCATGAATGAATGACATCCCAAGAGCGATCAAAGGGAACTTGACTCTGGCTGTCTCCGGTGCCATAGCCTACCACCGCTTCTCTCCTATCTGGTGGAGGCCCCCAGCCACCTTGCTCTTGTCCCATGCTGCTGGTGGCTCAGCTTCCTCCTGTACCTCAGCACTGATATCCACTTGGGGTGCAATTGGAGTCTCCCTCACCAGCCCATTCTGGGCTTGGCTGTCTGTTCTCCTTTGTGTTCCACACAGGCCATCTTCTCCTTGCTCTTCACAGCTCTTTCAGAAGTAGCCAGACTTCTATGTTAGTTTAGGATCTTAGGAGAGCTAGTTTAATGTCAAGGTTCTGCCTGACGAACCTAACCAAGCAAGCACTATTGAGACAATCCAATCACTTTATGAAAAAACTTTATTGAGTACATACCTCCCCCACTAGTGCAGGTTCCATTGTCCAATACGATGTCTAGGTATTGTTATGGCAATATCTTCACAACTCTAGCAGACATCTGCTGGAATGCCCTTGGTTCCCATGGGACAGTTTCTTGTTATTATCTGAATGAACATTCCAATCTCTCCCTCCCTTTCCCCTATCTATTGGCCAGCTGTGGAAGGGAAAGCAGCCTGTATACACTTAGAAGCTTGACACTGTATACCAACATCAGATAAGAGGTAGTCTTTCCCTCTGTTCTTTTCAGAACTATGCAATGAACAATAGCTGTTTTAATAGAATTAAGTCTGTTACAATACATTTTAAATATGTAAGTAATGTAAACAGTATTCATCTAAGCACTAAATCCTGCATATATTATTATTGATTATAATTCTCCATTCCAAACACCAATGCCGTATGCTCACATTAGATTTTTTCTGAAATGAGTGTCATAGATCAATTCAGAGAAACCATACATATTATACAATCTAACATGCAATCTACATCTTTTGATATGAATCTAGTTGCAGTTTCAGGAATCTCAGCCTAACAAACCCACAAAGTGCCAAGTCTGCTTCTATGCAGTGAAAAACCCACACTGCTCCATCTTTACATTGATTCCCTAAGTTATTCCAAACATTCCCTCTATTTTTAACCACTGTGCGGTTTCTCAGTTTAAAAAAAATAGGAAAGAAAATTATTAATGGAAAGAATAGGAATGGCACAATGGTATTTGTAGGCATCAGTGAGTGGTGGGTTCCGGATCCCATTGCAACAGGTATGCTGCAATGGGGTCGGGCATCCATCACGGGCACGCACACTGTGCACACATGCGTACCGACCGCCCTGCGATGGTCCAGTTCCTCAGCAGAGCATTGCGCAGGCACCGTATGTTGCGCATGCAAGTGCAAATGACCCGGTTGGTTTAAATACAGGTAAGGAACAAGGGCGAGCGGGCAGGCCTTCCAAAGCACCGTTCCAGTATGGTGGCTGCTGCTCCCAGCAGCCACCGGTATGCCCATACCGGGGCGTACCACCCGAAACCCACCACTGCATCAGTGACCCAGTATAAGCAGAAACAAATTTTACTATTTTCCCTATTTTTTAAAAATAAAATTGTTATTTTTAAAACAAACAAAGACAAAACAACACATATAAAATACTTTCCTAAATTTCATCAAGCATGACGTTTGGTTACAAGCTTTTGTGCATCAATTTTTGCAATTAGAATTAGAATCACAGGTTATCCATCAAACATAACTAAATACATCGCTGTTATTGAGCATTGTGTGCTCAAATTACCATTAATGTTCCTATGGAGTATACAACATATTCAATTCCAGTACTAATTTTCCATTGTTATCTCAAGTAGTTATTAAATATTTCAATTCATGTATGTATCAATTATTCATTGCATTCATTAATCCATTTAACATACCAAAAATCTTTCCAGTATCGAATACTCACTACTTAAAATTACACATAATGTTCAGATCATCCACTCTTATACATTAGATTCATTATTGTCCTTTATATATCATATAATCAAACACTCTTATTTTATAACAAAAAACTTTCATAGTAATAACTATAACTTTCTAGAAAAACATAAAGTTTCATTTCCAAGTTTTTTTATCTAACCATTGGTAAAACAAATCCCATACCTTATAAAATTGCTCATCCTCTTGTTCTCTAATTTCAAATGTAAGTTTACTCATTTCAGCACATTCCATTATTTTCCGAATAATTTCCTCTTGTGTTGGTGTTTTCTCATTTTTCCAATTTTTTGCAAATACAATTCTAGCAGCTATTAAAACATTTACAATCAAATATTTCAAATCTTTATTGTATACTTCTGGTATGATTCCCAATAAAAAAGTTCTGGTTTAAAGTCTACGTGTTTGTGTGTCATTGTCTCCAGCCACTTGTGGATTTTGATACAATATCTTTTGACTTCAGTACAAGTCCACTACATGTGGTAGTATGAACCCCGCATCTGGTGACATTTCCAACATTTTTTGGTTTTGTTCTTAGACATTCTTACTATTCTCGCAGGGGATATGTGCCACCTGTAAAACATCTTATACAAATTCTCTTTATATGCAGTTGACATTGTCATTTTATAATTTTGAGACCACAATGTTTGCCATTTCTCTAAGTCAATCCCATGCCCAAAGTTTTTCCCCCAGGCTATCATAATTCTCTTTAACTTGTTCTTCCTGTAGTTTCATCTCTAGTAAATAGCTATAAAGTTTTTTAATTACTTTTTCATCAGTACCTGTTAAGATTTTATCTAATTCAGTCATTTTATCATAAAAACCCTCCATTTTTCAATCTTCATTGTATCTGGAATGTATTTGCACATATGAATACCAATTAATATCAATACCTTCCTGTTTCAAGTCTTGAATATATTTAAGTTCACCCTCTGTATTTAATAGTTCAACATATCTAATTGTTCCTTTTTGTATATTATTGCCTATGAGAAAGCTTCGATAGTTGATATCCCGACTGGAATTTTTAAATAATGTGACCTCTTAACCTTTTCCCAATTTAATAACAAAGCATCTCTTACGTAATGTCTTCTAAAATAACCATGTGCTTATACCATAAGAAAGCATGCCATCCCAACAAGTCATGACCCTCAAAGTTGAAAAGCCTAGTGTTTCTTAGTGTTATCCATTCCTTAATCCATATCAAACTTGTTGCCTGATAATATACCTCCCAGTCAAGTAGGCCCAGCCCTTCTCTTATTTTCGCATCTTGCAACACTTTTATTCTCGCTTTCCCCCCCTGCCATGTAAACCTCCACACCATTTTATTTAGATCTTAAAAATAGTCCTTCCCCAACCTCATTGGGATTGTCTGAAACAAATATATGATTCTAGATAAGATGTTCATTTTAATTGTTGAAATTCTCCCAACCATTGATAAATGTAAATTTTCCCATTTCAGCAAATCCATTACAATTTATTGCTTCAATCTAAGATAGTTGTTCTCTTTAAGAGTGCTACATCTAGCTGTTAAAAGGATCCACAATTATTTAATCTTATTAGTAACGTGCATCTCCAAGATTTCTGCCAGTTCTTCTTTTTGTTTGAATGGTATATTCTTTGTCAAAATCTTTGTTTTACCTTTATTTATTTTCAGACCTACTGCTTTTCCATACTCCTTAATTCTTTCTATCAATTTGGGCGCAGATTCAAGGGCTCCTCAAGAATAAAGACTAGATTGTTTGTAAATGCTTGCAACTTATATTCTTCTTTTTTTAATTGTCATGCCCTTTATTTCTTCCTCATCTCTGATCCTTCTGTTTAAAACTACAGTATCAAAATAGGTATGAGAAAACTATTTTAATTCTGATTAGATTAGATTAGTTATTTATTTTTTGTAATTAATTATTGTAATTAAGATTTTCAACAAATCAAAACAAAAATGTTTCCTGATATCTGTGGTTTTAGAATATACCATTATAAAGTATGAGGACAACAGAGTTATTTAATTAAGATTCTTTAATTTTTGGCATGGTCTCAAAATTCCATCTTTAATTCTACCTTTCCACCTTCCAGCCTTTACCAATTTATCTCATAGTTATGCACCACTGAATATATATGCACTCTTTAAATTCAACAGTGAGGTATATAAAGTAAGATGTTATTTATCTACTGTTGTAAGAAAGCAAACCTGGAGTAATATTTTGTGAATGCTTAAAGATTTAACAATATGCACATGTTTGGAGCCAATACAGGGCTGGCATATTTTTTCTTGATTAATGAATTGTGCTGTAGGACTTCAAAGAGCAAACAGGCTTTAAAGCATGCATGATTTCCTTAGACTGTAGAATAAACAATATCAAAATGTTTCTTTTTCTTAATTTTTTTTAAAAATTCCAATTGCTTGTTTGTATCAGGAAAATCTAGCAATTGTAAATTATCCTGGAAACGGTTGTATTGTTTTTATTGTTGTTAGTTGTGAAGCTGTGTCCGACCCATTGCAACCCCATGGACAATGTTCCTCTAGGCCTTCCTGACCTCTACTATCCTCTGAAGTCCATTTAAGCTCATGCCAACTGCTTCAGAGACTCCATCCTGCCACCTCATTCTCTGTCGTCCACTTCTACTATTGCCCTCAATCTGTCCCAGCATTAGGCTCTTCTCCAATGAGTCCTTCCTTCTCATCAGGTAGCCAAAGTTGAGTTTCATCTTCAGGATCTGGTATATTTATTTAAAAAACCCCACAATATTTTAGTATTGATATCATCTGAAGCTATTTTAGTTTAGAATGAAAAAGAAAAAAATGATTTCAAATCATAACCGTATTAAATTTTCTTGTTTACAAATTCTGAATGATAATAACAATACAAAGCAATATAATACAGTCAACATAATCTTTGTACAGTAGCATTTTTGCCTGAATCTCTAAAAATAAAGCCATAGCGTAGAACCTATTCATTTTTACATTAATTACTGACAATATGAAAGCAGAAAGCACCATATCTGATTATAACACTGAGATTGTATTAAATACTATTTGTAAGCCCTAATTGAATTCCTTTGGAAATATATTAACTGAAAACTAATTTAAAACTCCATTTGAATGTAGAAATTCCACTTAGCATAAACTATTTTCAATCTGCATTGTTTTGTCTAGATTAGAGTAAACTTTAGTGAACTGAACTGACATATTTTCCCCCAAAAGGCGTAATGAGAGAAACACTCAGAATACTATTACAAAGATAAAGTTAAACCTGCAAGAAGAGCGTGTAAAGAACATTTTAAATACAGTAGCTTGAAAAAGGAATGTCTTGCTTATATGGGAAAGGAATTCCTTTTGAAATAGTTATAACTGTTCATTCAGAATGGTAGAGTATTAAATTGACAGAAAATAACCCTCGTGGTTGTATACAATTATTTTTAAAGACCTATACTATATTTTTTATGTCAACTACATGTGTTTCAGCAATGAGTCTGAAGAATAAGGTCCTGTCCTTAGTTTATTTTAACTGCAGGTAAAATAAGAGAGTTTATGAAAAGCAGAACTCCATTATTATTATTTATTTATTATTATTTATTATTCACATTTGTAACCCGCACCCATCTCACCACAAGGGACTCGGGGCGGCGAACAGAGATTTAAGATAAATATACATAAATATAAAATATTACTAAATAATAACTAAATTAAATCAATACCCTGCTTAAAATAAATTTAAATTTAAAACCTATAAATTAAAACTTTGATTTGATTATAAAACAGTAGGGTGCGGAGTAGCTCATGCTAGGCCGGCCAGATGAAAATAGTAAGTTTTTAAGTGCCGGCGGAACAAGCGGAGGTCTGAGATGGTACGGAGATCGGGAGGTAGGCCGTTCCAGAGGGTAGGGCCCACCACAGAGAAGGCCCTTCCCCTGGGAGCTGCCAACCGGCATTGCCGGTCGACGGCACCCGGAGAAGACCCTCTCCCTGGGAGCGAGTCAGTCGTAGGGATGTATGGGGTAGTAGACGGTCTCATAGGTAGCTAGGCCCCGTGCCATGGAGCACCTTGAAGATGGTCATCAGAACCTATTATCACGTTCAGTTTCTCCTGTTGGTGGGGGGACATCAGCAAAGTTTACAAAAGTAAAGGTAATATAAACGACAATTGAATGTATTGAACATTTTTCCTATTTTATTAGTCTCAAGATGAAAATGAAATCACACATTTCCTTTGGAGTTCTACTAGCCTTAACGGTTTACATATGTAGCATTATTTAAATGCCTGTTATTCTTATTTCTTTTATTGTACGGAAATCCTCAATTTTCAGATAAGTATAATATGAACATTTCAAATAAATAAAGCAAAGTACTAAAGTCTGATGTATGATACCATTTCCCTGAAAATAAGATCCCTGAATAATAAGCCCAATCGGGCTTTTGAGCGCATGCGCTAAAATAAGCCTTCCCCTGAAAATAATTCCTCCCCCAAAATATTGCAACACAGCTGCAGCCATGAGGTGATCATGCTCACCATCTCCTGTACCTCAAAAATAATAAGACTTCCCCAAAAATAAGACCAAGTGCTTATTTCAAGGGTCAAAAGAAAATAAGACAGGTGAAACATAGGTACCGTATCTGCCGGCGTATAAGACGACTTTTTTGCCCTGAAAAACATGCCTCCAAGTGGGGGGGTCGTCTTATACGCCAGGTCATCCGCGAGGTCCCCTTCTTGCAAGTCTACGCGCGATGGTTTCCTCTTTCCCCCCTGTCTCTTTCCCCTCCATGCAAGTCTCTCGCGCGCGCGATGGTTTCCTCTTTCCCCTCCATGCAAGTCTCTCTCGCGCGCGATGGTTTCCTCTTTCCCCTCCGTGCAAGTCTCTCTCGCGCGCGATTGTTTCCTCTTTCCCCTCCGTGCAAGTCTCTCTCGCGTGCGATGGTTTCCTCTTTCCCCTCCGTGCAAGTCTATCTCGCGCGTGATGGTTTCCTCTTTCCCCTCCATGCAAGTCTATCTCGCGCGCGATGGTTTCCTCTTTCCCCCTGTCTCTTTCCCCTCCATGCAAGTCTCTCTCGCGTGCGATGGTTTCCTCTTTCCCCTCCGTGCAAGTCTCTCTCTCGCGCGATGGTTTCCTCTTTCCCCTCCGTGCAAGTCTCTCTCGCGCGCGATGGTTTCCTCTTTCCCCCTGTCTCTTTCCCCTCCATGCAAGTCTCTCTCTCGCGCGATGGTTTCCTCTTTCCCCTCCGTGCAAGTCTCTCTCGCGCGCGATGGTTTCCTCTTTCCCCTCCGTGCAAGTCTCTCTCACGCGTGATGGTTTCCTCTTTCCCCTCCGTGCAAGTCTCTCTCTCGCGCGATGGTTTCCTCTTTCCCCTCCATGCAAGTCTCTCTCGCGCGCGATGGTTTCCTCTTTCCCCCTGTCTCTTTCCCCTCCATGCAAGTCTCTCTCGCGCGCGATGGTTTCCTCTTTCCCCCTGTCTCTTTCCCCTCCATGCAAGTCTCTCTCTCGCGCGATGGTTTCCTCTTTCCCCCTGTCTCTTTCCCCTCCATGCAAGTCTCTCTCGCGCACGATAGTTTCCTCTTTCCCCTCCGTGCAAGTCTCCGCGCGGCTGCGGATGGCTCTGGACGCCATCCGGGGAGAGGAGGAACGTGAAGGGGACAGCCGTCACCACAGAGCGCACGAGACAGTGACAGAGAGAGAGAGAGAGAGGCCCAGAACGAGAGTGTAACAGACACACAGAGGGGAAAGAGACAAGAGGGGAATGAGGAAACCATCGCGCGCAAAAGATAGCCGCGCGCATGCGTGGAAAAGCGGCAAGTCTCTGCGCAGCTGCGGATGGCTCTGGATGCCATTCGGGGACACGAGGAACATGAAGGGGACAGCCATCACCACAGAGCGCGCGAGACAGTGACAGAGAGAGAGAGGCCCAGAGAGAGAGAGAGAGAGAGAGAGAGAGAGAGAGAGAGAGAGAGAGAGAGAGAGAGAGAGAGAGAGAGAGAGAGAGAGAGAGAGAGACGAAACAAAACAAAACAAAACAAAACAAAGCAAAACAGGCCACACCTTCCGGCTCTCAAAATAAATTCCAGTCATTGTATTGTTGATATTTGTCCAGCAGTCAAACCCCTATCAACCCTATAATGGCACCAAAAAGAAAGAAATATGAGGCAAGTTTTAAACTTAAAGTTGTAAACTTTGCCAGGGAACATAATAATTGTGCTGCTGCAAGACAATATGGAGTAACAGAAAAGATGGTTCGGGACTGGAAATCAAATGAAAAAGCATTAAAGAGTATGCCAAGGGGTAAGTGTGCATTAAGAAGAGGCATCGCACACTGGCCAGAACTTGAAAAACATGTAGCAGATATGGTGGCTGAGTATCGCCAAAACGGTTATGTGGTGACACGAAATAAAATACGCTTGTTTGCACTTCAGTGGGCCAAATCTAACCCCGATCACAGCAACAATTTTAAGGCCACTATATCCTGGTGTAGTAGATTCATGGCAAGGCATGATCTGGTACTAAGGCAAAAGACAAAAATTGCCCAAAAATTACCTGCAGATCTGGATAACAAAGTGGATAGTTTCCATCGATACGTAATACAACAGCGCACTAAACATGGCTATGCGCTAAGTAATATTGGAAATATGGATGAAACTCCAATGAATTTTGATATGATTGGAAATAAAACTGTCCATCATAAAGGTGAGAAAACTATTTTGATAAAAACAACAGGACATGAGAAGTCAAGTTTTACAGTGGTACTAGCATGCACAGCTGATGGCAACAAACTGAAACCTATGATTATTTTTAAAAGGAAAACCATGCCAAAACTCAAGTTCCCTGCTGGTTGTTTTGTGCACGTGCATGAAAAAGGCTGGATGGATGAGGAGGGTGTGAAACTATGGCTGGATAATGTATGGAGCAGACGACCAGGTGGTCTACTTCAAAAACGTAGTCTACTTGTGTGGGATATGTTCAGGGCTCATTTAACTCCCACCACCAAGGAAAGGCTTGCGAGAATAAAAACAGATGCAGCAGTTATTCCTGCAGGATTGACATCATTGGTACAGCCCCTGGATGTGTGCCTAAACAAGCCTTTTAAAAATCGCATTCGAGAACAGTGGAATGAATGGATGGTTAGCGGCGAAAAGTCATACACAAAAGGAGGAAACATACGTGCTCCACAGTTGGATGTTTTGTGCCAATTTGTCATAAAAGCTTGGAATGATATTGATGCACAAACAGTAATCAAGTCTTTCAAGAAGTGTGGCATATCAAATTCATTAGATGGTATGGAGGACGAGTACTTGTGGCAAGATGAAGATGAAGAGGAAGCTAAAGGTGAGGCCACATCATCTGACACGGAATTAGATCCATACGATGACTGCCTTACAACTGTATCACAAGATGTCATTGATGAACTTTTAATATCAGATGACGAACAGGAGTTTGAAGGCTTTTAAAGGGAAACTGTCACGCCAGCAAACTTGCCCGGCACTTGCTCTCTCCCTCTATTTGTTATCTTCCTTCTATCATTGACAGTTCCAGTTTGGTTAACAGCTTAGAAAACAAACAGCATGGTAGCTCCCATAGGTTTATTGTTCCATTCAGCTTTAGTGAATTAGCCTCTGGCATTTACTATTGGCTGGTATAATACAGGAGGGGGAGGGGTCTTAGCCACCCTCACACTATTTACCTTATGAACATTCCTTTGGGAGCTCAGCAAGGTCTGACGAAGGGGGCATGTCCCCAGAAACATGTTACCTATCCTGTGGTTTTGCTGATCCAATGTTTATGCTCTTGATGTGCAACTTGCACTGTTTTATGTTTACTGTACGTGTTTGATAACATACAGCCTTGTGACAGTTTTCCTGCATGTCATAAGCATTTGAATATAAATTAACATGTTGAAATCAAATCTGATGTTCTTTTACGTTTTATTTGGGGTGTGGAAGGTGTGCAGAAGAGGGGGTAGTCTTATACGGCGAGTATATAACAAACTCTATATTTTGAGTGGAAATGATGGGGGGGTCGTCTTATACGCCCAGTCGTCTTATACACCGGCAAATACGGTATGTATGAAGAATTCTCCAGATATAAAGTGTCTCCAATCTCATCTGCCATTTAGTTACTTTTGTTGGAACGCCAAAAGCACAAGCAGGCTACAACTAAGAATTCCCAGGGCTGTACCTAAACCTTTAAACTTATTTTAAAATATTTCCTAGAAAAATACAGTGAAAAACCTCTATTTCTTGTTTGCAAGAAAACTGTCTGAACACAGCCATGCAATTACTGGAAACTGCACTTAACTGCCCTTATTTTCAAACAAACATGCCTTGTGTGGTTATGAATTTGTTATGTTTTTAATCACAGTGGCCAGTTTTATCAAATTCAGTTTGGTAGTTATATTTCTAAAAAGTAAAACAGTTAGTTGTTGTTGTTGTTTTAAATTGAGATCAATATTCATTCACTCAATTCTGGACATTAGTAATAAAATTTGAAATCCAGGGGTTGTTGGTAGCTACTCTTAGGAAGCTAACATACGGTAACTCTTTTGAAAGAAAAATCAAAGCCAGAGTGAAATTTGTGATAATTACGAGACAAAAGTGGGAAGAGAAAATAAGAGAGCAGAATAGAAAAAGTTGTTTTAAGAGTCAGCCGTGACGCTTGTTGTTTAATGCAAGGGAATCAATTTTTCTCTGAAAATGAAATAAGGCAAGAACTTTTTTTTATTTTGTGACTTTTGTCAAATTAATATAATTATTCTGAATTACCTTCAATTCTCTCAGCTTTTGGCACATTCACTAGGAATTTATGGAAATAAAAATATTCTTCAGGGAGATTCAAGTGAGCACCCAGGCGATTTTACGATAGAACTAAATATAAAAAATGAGCTATTATTTTCTGTCCTGTAATGCTGAATGACTTAAAGGTGCATACATAATCTTGAATAGGTCACTGAACATATATTCTATCTCAAAGAACAGCAGGGGAGGTCATATCTAAACTCTTAAATGTTCAGCTGTCAATGAACATCATCAGAGACTTTATTCCAGAAAGTGCCAACATTGCCAGAAGGATTTTAATTCTGCCTTCATGACTCACTAAGTTTCTCTGGTTGGAGAGGCTGTCAGAAGTTATCAGGTGAATAATTTCTTTAATATAAAGAAAGAAATTGAGGGCTGGAGCAGAAAGGACTTTTTAAAAGTCTTATTATATATATATTTAAATGAAATATCTAAAATACAACTACTACACTAGCAATGACTTTAAGACATATTCTTCAATTTTTTCAAACAATAAAACCATTGAAATAGAAATAGCTTCATATACTATCTGGAGTCAAATAGGTTGTTCTTATGCTTCACCATTATTATTTCATTCTTTGATAAAGTGACTAAATTAGTGGACCAGTGAAATGCTGTGGACATAGTATACTTAGATTTCAGTAAGGCATTTGACCAAGTAGCCCACAGCCTACTTCCTGGTAGGCTAGAAAAATGTGGAATAGACAACATTATCACCAGATGGATTTGTAGCTGGCTAACAAACTGTACTTAGTGAATAGTCCTTAATGCTCCTTAATGATACTACATCCACGTGGAAAGAAGTAAGCAATTGGGTACCACAAGGCTCCATCTTAGGCCCAGTACTCTCCAAAATCTTTATAAATGACTTAGATGTGGGAATAGAAGGGGAACTCATCAAATCTGCAGATGACACTAAACTGGCAGGAATAGCCAACAGCCCAGAAGATAAGCTCAGAATCCAAAAATCTTGACAAACTTGAAAAATGGGCCCTATGCAACAAAATGAATTTTAATGTGGAGAAAAAACATTTACATTTAGGCAGGAAAAATCAAAGGTATAAGTATAGATAAGGCAAGACCTGGATCAAAAACAGTAACTGTGAGAGGGACCTTGAAGTCCACTTCAATATGAGCCAGCAATATGCAGTAACAGCCAAAAAAGGTAATACAATCCTTCATTGTATAAACAGAAGCATAGAATCAAGATCACATGAAATATTAGTATGGCTTTATAAAACCCTAGTAAGACCACACTTGGAATACTGTAACTAATTCTGGTCACCATGCTACCAAAAAGATGTTGAGACTTTGCAAAAAGTTCAGAAGAGCAACTAAGGTGATCAAAGCCTGGAGACTAAAACATATGAAGAATGGCTGCAGGACTTGGGTTTGGCTAGTCTAAAGAAAAGAAGAATTAGGGGCAACATGATAGCAGTATTTCAGTATTTTAGGGGCTGTCACAAAGAAGAGGGGGTCAAATCAGGGGTGGGATTCTACAGGTTTAACAATTGGTTCACTGAGCATGCATGCCTGGGTAATCGGTTGGTCTTGCGACTGGTTGACTCACAAGACTGATAGAATCACAAAGCTGATTCTGGTCTTGTGACTTCTGACTGGTTGTTGTGAAGCACAACATTTAATTGGTGAGAGAGTTGTCAGTTTTGTCATCAGTTGGTGGTTTGGTCTGCCTCCTTGTTGGTTCTTATGCTTGTTCTATGTCAATGTGTTTGTTTGGTTTTATTTTAATTTTTTTTTATTTTTAAACAAACACAACACAGAAAATCCTCTTTCTTTACATGCTATAGAAAGTGTATCAGTTGGTTACAAAAAACTATAATTCATATCAAATCATATGTTTTAAATAAAATATATTTATATACTACTATCATCATGCCTCAATTTTCATTTGACTATAATTGTTTTAATGTCTTTTTGCATAGAATATTCCAAAATTTGAAACATAACCACATAATGGCATTTCATTAGCTATTTCCAATTTCATCCAATAACATTAGATTCTTATAGCCTGTTCTAAATAAAAGTCAATAATATTTAGTAACAAGTTTCTAGTCCTCCTTTCCAAATCACTGTTTACAATTTACATCCAATGTCATTATATTGAACCAATACATACAAACATACATACATACATATACGTTATCATAATACATTTTAACCTAATACTTAAAGCTTAATTACCGTATTTTTCGGAGTATAAGACGCACCAAGGTTTTGAAGAGGCAAATTACAAAAAAAAGTAGGTAGGTAGGTAGGTAGATAGATAGAGGGAGAGAGAGGGAGAGAAAGAAAGAGAAATACGGTAGGTAGGTAGATAAAGGGATAGAGAGAGAGAGAGAAATAGAGATAAATACAGTAGGTAGGTAGGGAGAGAGAGAGTAGATAGGTAGGTAAAGGGATATAGAGAGAGAGAAATAGAGAGGGAGAGAGAAATACAGTAGGTAGGGAGAGTCTGGTGTAGGTAGGTAGGTAGGTAGGTAGGTAGGTAGATAAAGGGGAAGAGAGAGAAATACAGTAGATATGTAGGGGGAGAGGGAGAATGTGTGTGGGTAGGTAGGTAGAAGGATAGAGAGAGAAATAGAAAGAGAGAGAGAAATACAATAGGTATGTAGGGGGAGAGGGATATATATATCGCCCATTTGAGGCTAATTCCTGCCCTCCCCAGCCCCCAGGAGCTGTCTGGAAGCACAGCCAGTTTGGTGAAGGGGGCGGGGTTCCAGGAGGCAAAAAGGGGTTTTTGCGCTTTGCATACTTCCCCAAACTGCTCTTTCTCCGTGAAAACGGGGCTGATTTTCTTCAAATAAAAAGCATAACTAGCCTTGGGGGGTTCTTGCAGAGTGCTGCTGGGGGGGATGGGGAATAAAAAATGAGCAAAAAAACCGCCCCATTTATCGCGAAAACGGACCATTTTTATGTCAAATAAATTACATGCATAGCCCTATGGAGGCTTATAGAGTGCTGCTGGGGGCTGGGGGAGGGGGAAACGGCCCGTTTGAGGCTAATTTCTTCCCTCCCCAGCCCCCAGAGGTTCTCTGGAAGCTTCCATAAGACTAGGCACAGCCAGTTTGGTGAAGGGGGTGGGGTTCCAGGAGGCAAAAAATACTGTATTCGATGTATAAGACGCACCCAGATTTTCAGCCTGGTTTTAGAGGGGAAAAGGTGCGTCTTATACTCCGAAAAATACGGTACATTTAAATTTTTATTATTAGCTTTTATATATAACAAAAATTTCAACCTTCCTTTCATAGTTGCTATTTACTATTCATATGCAATTATCTCTTATCAAAACACTACATATGTATACATTATTATAGTTATCAATTTTTTATTTAACCATATCCATTATCACTAAATTTACCTAAATTTACCTAATTTTTAATTGTATGCTTTCATATATCTTACGGTATCTTTCCAGTAATAATGCAATCTTATGTCTTTTGCCATTTGTGGCATTAATCTTCTAATTATCTCCTTGATCAAATTTGTGTGGACTTCTTTTCACAGCTCATTGCTTGTTGCATCTCTTATATAATTTCAATACCCTCCATCAGTTTCCTTAATCAGCTTATCTTTGGTTATCAATGGTGTTTCTGATAAGATTTCTCTGCTTAAATCCAGCAATTCTTTTCTTTTCTTTTTCTTCTGTACCTTGCCATCTGAGGTAGAGTTCCTGACCATCTAGCTCCCCTTTCCATATTCCATTCTTTCCATTTCCAACCACAATCCATTCATGGTAGATGTCAACAGATTTCTTATCTTTGTAATCGTTTTTCTCTTCAGTTTTTAGGACTCTAACTTCCACTTTTTCCAAATGATAAACATCTCCAAATTCTCCATCGTATTTTGCTGTTATATGCTCTATGTTTTCCAGTTTCTTCTAGATTTTCTCTAATACTTCAAGTAATTTTTGAATTTCAAACATTATCTTTTGCAATGTTAAGATTTCTTTTTGATGTTGAAATTATGCCATTCTTCCAACTGGTAGACACTGCCACTCTAGTTTTCAAAGCTTTTTATTAGATTAACCACAAGTTCATTTATAATTTTTCACATTAGGACCTTGTTTTCACTGTTTTCTAATTAACAATAAACTTCAAAAGAGCATCTAACATAAGAACATAAGAATAGCCTTGCTGGAACAGGCCACAGCCCATCCAGTCCAGCATTCTGTCTCACACAGTGGCTCACCATTTGCTTCAGGGTCTTCCCAAGGAGATGTCTTCACCTGCTTATGATTCCCTGCAAATGGCATTGAGAAATATCCTGCCTATCTCTCCATCCCGGAGGATGTCCTTAGGCATCCATAATGATAGCCATGGATACCCTTGTTCTCCATGAACTCCTCTAATCCTTTCTTAAATGTGTCGAGGCTGACAGCTGTCACCACTTCTTCTGGCAGGGAGTTCCATAGACCAGTGATCCTCTGGGTGAAAAAGTACTTCCTCTTATTTGTTTGAGGTCTAGCTTCCAAAAGTTTCATGGAGTGCCCCCTAGTTCTAGTGTTGTGCGATAGGGAAAACCGTTTTTCCTTTTCTACTTTGTCCACACCGTGCATGATTTTATAGACTTCATTCAGGTCACCTCTCAGGCGCCGTCGTTCTAGAGTGAAGAGGCCCAGCCGTTGCAGCCTTAGATGGTAAGGAAGGTGTTCCAGCCCCCTAATCATTCTGGTTGCCCTCCTTTGCACCTTTTCCATTTCCATTTCCACCTGCATAAACAATTTGTGCTCTTCTTCTTATCACTCTCTATAAACAAGCTGCAAGGTGTTTATAGAGTTTATACTTGAAGTGTAAATCCAAATGAACAAAGAAAGAAGTGAAAGTACAATGTTTCCAATGCTCAAGCCTCCAGCCTCCAAGTCGCAGTATTGTTTCTTTTCCCTCTGATGTTACAACCCTCTTTATACTCCTTTTGTATATTTTTTATATTCCAAATTTAAAAGAAGTAAAATTCTTGAATGAAATAAAGTAGAAAAAAATAAAAATCTCACGTAGAAATAAAAAAAAGTATTTTAATCCATAGGTTACAAAAATAAAGAAAAAAATTGAAGAAGAAAACTAATCCATTCACTTTAAAAGGCTTGCGTAAATTCCATTCATAAAATAACCTTTAAAAAGTAAGATAACACACTGTCAAATGCAATCCAAAGCTTAATTTCGCCGCCTATTTGTTCTGTTCTCAAATTTAATTTAGCTTTAAGGTTTTTTTGGGTAGTCTCTTTTAAAACAGTAAAATTTCCTCACCAGCTGTAGACACTTTCTCTTTCTATTTCCTTCCATTCCAGAGCCATCCCATCTTCATCAGCCAGGACTGAGCTTTTGTCATCGGCTAGAACTTCTCCTGGATCAATCAGGGACTTTGCGGGGTCCCTGAGATCAGCAGGACATATTCTTCCTGATCACCATCTCTACAGGGCGGTTTAGGTCCATACGTTCCATCCAGCAGCAAAAGTATTGACTGAGATCTCAGGACAGAGATCGCAGTTCGTCTTGTTGCAACATTGGCTCCTCTCCTTCCCCAAGTCAATGTGTTTGTTGATGGGCCCATTGATAGAATGTCAGGCTTTGTTTTGGTGTAGCCAATGACTTTGCCTTTATTCCAGTCAAACTGATGTTGTTTGTTGTTGATGTGACTGGTGATCAAGGACTTAGGATCATGCCATTTAATAGCCAGCTGGTGTTCGTGGATTATGGTTTTAGCTGTTATATTGTCTGCCCAACATAGAACTGGTTAAAATTGTTGCAGCTGATTCTGTATATTACATTGGTGCTGTCTTCCTTCTGTGTCCTGTCTTTGACTTTTGTAAGTGTTTCCATCTGAGTGTTAACATAGATTTGTGGGCTATTGTTATTCCCAGGGGTTGCAGTAGCCTAGCAACCACTTGTGATGTGCCTTTGTTTCTATGCTGCATTTTTCTGTGTGGCTTTATAGGTTTGGATGTTATGCATCACAAGATGAAATTCCTGGGATAGCCATTGCAGGGAAAACATTGAAGAGGTATTTCTCCTCTGTTTCTTTTAGGGATTTGGTGCTGCAGTGTGTTTTGGCTCTCTTGAAGAGAGTCTGGTCATGGCTTCTTTTGTGTGCTGTGTTATGGTTTCTGGAAAAGTTGAGGATTTGATTCGTGTGAATGAATTTATGGTATACAATTTTAACCAGTTCTAAGTTGAACAGACAGGATAACAGTTAAAAACCAGAATCCGTGAACACCAGCTGGCTGTCAAATGTAATGACCTGAAGTCCTTGATCATCAGTAACAATGGCAACAAACAACATTACTTTGAATGGACCAAAGGCAAAGTCATTGGTTACACCAAAAACCTATCAAGCACTTTATTGAAGCCTGGCATTCTACCAACAGGTCCGTCAACAAACACGCTGACTTACTACCAGCATACAAACCTATAAGCAGACCATCCTTACCACCATTTGATGACAGAACCGACCACCCCCTCATCAGTTGAATTTCACATCTCACAGCAATCAGTCAGAAATCACAAGACCAGAATCAGCCTTGTGATACAATCAGCCTTGTGATTCAACCAGTCACAAAACCAACTGATCATCCAGGACCTATATAAATGATTAGGACACTTCATCCCAAAACCCGACTGAAGATGTTACCTAGTTTGGTAACGAAATGTCTAGGAGAAAAGCAGTAAGCTCAGTGGACATTTTTTTCCTTATGTTGATTATATGCCATCAAGTTGGCGCAACTTAGTGACTACATAGTTTTTAATGTATGACTGATGATATTATGATAGAATAATTAAAGGATTATGAATTACTATGAATTGATTATATTTTCGTCTCTAAAGACCTGTTGAATAATATAGATAGAATAGACGTGGGAATTTTCAAGGACTCTGACCATGCAGAAGTTATGATGGAAATAGACTTCAATATTGGAAAAAAAGAAAGAGGTTGGAGATATGATGAAAAATTGTATAAAAAGGAGGAGGATAAAATATGGATACTTAAAAAATGGGAGGAAAGTTGGAGATTGAATGATAATGGAGAGGTTAAATTTGAAATTGTTTGGGACACGATGAAGGCAGTATTTAGAGGAGAAAGCATTAAGTTGTCAAGCAGGAAATATAGAGAATATAGAAGTAAAATGGAACAGGATACAAGACAAATTAAGGTATTGGAGAACCAATTTTTACTTACGAAAGATAAAAAATGTTTGGAGGAATTGAATTTATTAAAAACTAAATCGATAGAAGAAGATATAGAACGGGTTAAAAAAATATAAGATATTTAAATAGGGATTTCTTTGAATTTAGTAATAAAAACTCTAGGTTATTAGCAAGGATGGTGAAAAATAAAAGTGAAAAGAGAGAAATTGGCTCTCTGATAGATGAAAAAGGTACAAGATGTTATAAGAGACTGGAGAAATGTGAAGTAGTTAAGGAATTTTTTTCAAAAATTATATTCAAAGAAATCAATTGATTTGGAAAAATTGAAAAACCATCTTGGAAAATATGCTGTGAAAATAGATCAAACATATAAGGATTTGATGGAAGGAGATATAACACAAGATGAGATTAATGAAAGAATACAAGAGATAAAATTAGGGAAGACTCCAGGTGAAGACGGATTACCTGCTGAATTTTACAAAGACTTTAAAGAAATAATAATACCAAAACTGCAAAAATTATTTAATGGAATTTTACACGGTGGAGAAGTCCCGATGTCATGGAATAGAACGGTAATATCCATAATTCCTAAACCTGATAAAGATCTGGAGAGGATCGAGTCCTATCGACCCATTTCTTTAATTAACCAAGATGCAAAAATATTTACTGCCATTATAAGTAATAGATTAAATAGATTTATAGACAAGTATATAAGCTATAATCAAGTAGGTTTTGTTAAAGGTAGATATATGAGTGACATAATTAGAAGAGTATTAAATATTATAGATGTAGCTGAGAGTAATGGTGATAAAATAGGTATACTATCACTAGATATTTTTAAAGCCTTTGATTCTGTACAATGGGAAACTATTAGGGTAATTATCGAGGCATTAGGCTTTGGTAATAGATTTATACATGTTATTTCAAAATTGTATCAAAAAAGTAGTGCAAAAGTGAAGGTGAATGGAATAATGACGGGAGAGATTAAATTGGAAGCAGGCACGAGACAGGGATGTCCCTTGTCCCCAACATTATTTTTATTAGCTTTGGAAGTTTTGACTAAATTGATAGAAAAAGATGAAGAATTGGAAGGGTACAAGGGATATAAGATAAATTTGTACGCGGATGATACCTTGATTATTCTGAAAGATATAGAGAAAGATTTGAAGAGGATAAATAAACATTTGAAAGAATTTGAAGAAATGACAGGTTTAAAGGTAAATTGGTCAAAATCCAAATTATTAATGAACAAAAATGGTAAGGAGTGGGAGAGTATGCAAAAACAATTTGGGATAAGAATTAAAAATACATTGAAATATTTGGGAATAACACTTTCACTCAAAGTTAGAGAATTGAAAAAAATTAATTATGATGTGATGTTGAATGAAGTAGAGAAGAAGATAGATAAATATAAAGAGATAAAGTTGTCTTGGTTTGGCAGAATTGCAATGTGTAAGATGTTGTTACCAAAGTTTAATTTTTTATTTGAGATGCTACCATTAAATTTGACAAAGAAAGATATGGAAGGATATCAGAAGAAATTAGATAAATTTTGCAATGGTGGGAAAAGACCTAGATTAATGAAGAAAATGTGGTATCAAAATCAAAAGGAAGGCGGATTGGGAATTCCCAATCTACTTAATTATTATCGGGCCTATAATATTCGAACTGTGATAAAAATACTTAAAGGAGGAGATGGTCATTGGGGAGATCTAGAGTTAAAGGACATTAAGAGATTTGGTCCTACATGGTTTTTAGATAAAGTAAAAACAAAAAAGGTAATCAACAGTTATTGGTTAAAGGGATTGAGTAAAATTTGGAATAAATTTGTTAAAATATTGATTCCGGACATATCCTTCTTGGGGAAGACACTTGGAAGTTGGCCGATTAAAACTAACATAAGTCGAGATAAAGTAATTGAGGATGAAAATATAGGAAGTATAGTAAATTGGTTAAGAGCTTTAGAAAACGAGAGTAGAAAAAAAGAAATAATTGAAAAATTGGAGCTGAATTGGTTTGAAAAAATACAGGTAGAAAAATGGACTATGAAAGTAAGGGGAATATGTAAAATAAGTAGAAGTAAAACTGAATTTGAAAGCTTAGTATCTCAAATTATCAAGGATGAAATTGGGTTAAAGGGACTCGTTAGTAAGATATATAAGATTATAAACTTTGATGGAAATCCACAAATGGTAATGAAGACGAATTGGGAGGAAGAACTCAAGATCAAAATATTAGATTCGGACTGGAATGTGAATTGGAAGAGTCGAATTATGAAGATTTTGTCTATAAGGATTAAAGAGCACAACTTTAAGGTTGTTTGGAAATGGTATTGGACCCCATTAAGGTTATCATTGATGGATAAAAAAATTAGTAATAAATGTTGGAGATGTAACATGGAATTGGGAACTTATGAACATATGTGGTATAAATGTGGAAAAATTAAAAAGTTTTGGCAACAATTGGAGAAAACGATGTTTGAAATGATGAAGAAAAGAATAACATTGAGATCAGAAACTATATTATTATTGATAATTAAGGAATTAGAATTAACAAAATATGAGAAAGAATTGATTAGAATTATGATTATAATGGGTAGAATTATAATAGCAAGATACTGGAAAATAGAGGTAAATATTAAAATAGAAGAGTGGTATTGTGAAATGTGGAAATTAGCTTTAAATGATAAAATGACATGTGATATTAAATTTAGAGAGGGGGTCTATAAAAAAGACATTTTCTGGAAGACTTGGAAGCCATTTGTGGACTATGCACTTGGAACTTTGGATGCCTCGATACCTGTACCCAGAGAACGTGGATTTTGGAGATCCTAAAGATAATTGAAGATATCCGAAGAACCAACTCTTCCTTTCGTTTTTGTATAGCACTGGGCGGAATATTGTAAAATATAAAAAAATTAAAATAAAAAAAATGAATTACTATGAATAATTATAATTAATACAATAAGGAGAATAATTGAAAAGGTTTGCAAATGGACAACTAATTATATATACAATGTTTATAAGAACCTATCCTGCTTAATTTGGAAAAAAAAGTTACTGGTTCATTTCATTTTAACCAGTTGGTTTTTCTTCCAAGCAGTTTCCTCACTGTACAGATTCATGTAACCACATTTTGAGGCAGGCTATGGTTCTGTGTCTTAAAGTAGCAAGTTTCTTAAATGAGTCACTTCTCTACTTCACCCTTTTCCTCTGTCATGATATTCAGAAAAACAGTAAATCATGATTTTCACTCTTGAAGAAAATCCTGCAAATGTACAGCTATTAAAACATATTTTTGCCACCTGTCCCAAATTTATTTCCAAAGTTTTCATTAAGAACTTCTTAACATACATACATATACATATAAAAAGAGGCTTGTAACTAAACTAAAATGAGGCTTGCTGATTTCTTTGTAGCTTTGTATATTGCTGAACCAGCAAAATCTGTTTATTTAGTAAATTATTGTTAAGCAAATTAATTATGTAGCACAATATCTGAATCCAATCAGTGTGTTTATTAATTTAAGAAAGTAAACTATTTCTTTATGATAAATGTATAGTAAGAATTGTAAATGTAAGGCTTATGTAGCAATCTCTTTACACAAGCGTGAAATTACTTATAAATATTCTGCTTTGCGTTTATGCAAAATTTTAGAATTTTGCTTTTATACAAATTCCTGGAGAAAATAGAAGTCAAAATGTGCTCATCCAATGGTTAGGTTTCATACAATATTATGCCTAGTATTTTAAAAGTATATATTTAAAATATGTGTCAGGCTAAATAATTTGTTTTCATTAATTGGAAAAGTTAATTAAATATTGTACATATTGTTCAATTAAGTGTAAGAGTAAAAAGAACTTTCTTCTTTTCATTTTTTATTTTTTTTCCTTAGGATTATCGAGTGAACATTTTTCTCCGTCAGAACTGGAATGATCCACGCCTCGCTTATAGTGAATATCCAGATGACTCTTTAGATTTAGATCCATCCATGCTCGATTCAATTTGGAAACCTGATTTATTTTTTGCCAATGAAAAGGGTGCCAACTTTCATGAAGTAACAACTGACAATAAATTGCTTCGAATTTTTAAAAATGGAAATGTTCTTTATTCTATCAGGTAAATTATTGAATACAATATTTGAATCAATATGTGGTTATAGCACAATTTCAAAGTAATCTAAATCCCATTTGAACATAATGATTGTTGCTTTTATAGATTGTACATTTTTCACATTGTGGTATGAAAGTATATAAATTGATCTTCAAGATATAAAATAACTTGGGCAATTATTGAAAATAGATTCAAATGTCATAAGTTATATAAAAACAATAACTGATTCCCAAAAATATTGGAAATTTTAATTTTGAAAGCAAAAAGGCAGAACTTTGCTAAGTATAAAATATATTAATTTTTAGTGTAAATTTATGTCAGACATAGGATATCTTGTGATAACAAAAATCATAACTTCTATATTCTTGTTCTTGTAGAATGGGTCAGTTTTCTTTCACTGGCTTATCATGCTGTAAACAAGAAGCACAAATGGGCACCTCACCATTTTGTTTACATTGCCAGAATACCTATACAAAGTACAGCCACAATATTCAGATTTTTTAAGGGAAGGGAGTAAAAAGGGGAGGGAAATAAATAATTATAAATAAACATTACTAAAAGCCTTAGTAGGATTTTTAACTTCAAATTCCCCCCCAATTCTTAAAGAGTTCCTTCTTTCCATGTGCCTACAAAGCCAATTTGCATGCTCCTGCTGTAAGCCATCTACATTTGTTTCTATCAAAAACCTGTGATATAACTACATCCATTTAAAAATTCTGCCTTTTCCTTAAATGTTCCATAACTTCATCACATGTATGAATTTTAAGTTATAGTTTATTAACAAACAAGACATTGCAGAATACACTTGTTGTTGATTGCATTGATTTTCAATAAGGGTTTAATACTCTTGTGCCTGTTCAAAGATATTTACCTTTTTCAAAATGCATCTGGATTAGGCTTTCTAATCATTTGTTCTTTATACTATATATCATCTATTCTCTGTCAAAATCCTTCCATTGATTCTCCTAGATTTCTAAGTCTACATTGAACACAGGATAACAATGATACTTTCATTTGAAATGAACAATCAATATTATTTTTAGCAGAAATGATTCATATGGCTTTTATTTGAAAGACTGAATATGTTGTTTTAATAATAATTTCACAAATTATAATGTACCATATTGCATGAAGAGAATCCTGTAAAAATACAAAATTTGGAGTTGTTTATTCATAAATAGATTTATCTGGTTTTATGAGGCTTGTTTCCAAGAAAGGTTGATAAAATTGCAGTTTTAAAATCAGGTCTACTCATTTGGAGTCTAATAAAAAGACAACATTATAATATTGAATCATTTAAATTAATTGTAGTTTATTATTTTGTATTAATTATACATGTGCTGGATTTGCCAACTTTCTTCCTTGTTGTAGAAGGATGTAAGGAAAAATGTATGTGAAGAAAATATTCTTTTTGCTTCATTTGCTTTACATTCTTTCAGGCTGACTTTAATACTTTCCTGCCCAATGGATCTCAAAAATTTTCCAATGGATGTCCAGACCTGTATAATGCAACTGGAAAGCTGTAAGTATAAATTAATCTATTCATAGAAAAAAGCCATGAGATACATTATCTACTATTATTTGTGATAATGTGAACTTTCATGTGCAGGAAACTTCTTTTTCCATGTTCAAATTATGCTCCTACACCTCCCAGGATTCCCAGCCAGTGACGTAAGAAATTTGGTAAGTTGAAGTCCCAGTACATTAAGTGGTCACTCAATTAAGTAATAATGTTTGGAGAAAACAAACATTAAAGATTACATAATCTTGGCAGAGAAGATTGTTTCCTGCTACAGAATGTCCCCCTTAGTCATGGGAAACTCATTAGTTAGGGGGAAATTATTCATAAACCCTTATGAGACAAGTGTCTACTATACCAGCAATTTTCAGTTTGAGGGAAATATGGCAAGTTTGTTGGGAAATCTGTATTTTCAGCCAAAAATTAGCCATCAAAATCCATACTCATACTAGAATTTTAAGCATTCCTGTTTCCAAACTACCTTTGGTTAATGGCAAGGCCTAGGGCAACAAATAGAGCTATAGTTCTCAAGAATTTGTTTGCTCTGACTCAAGTTTGTAGGAAGTATACTGCTTTCCTTTTCTGCCTTTCAGCTCATCACCAGAGACCATCTGGACCAAAGACCATCTAGAGACCATCTAGCTTCCTCCCTTAATTGGGCTTAACAGGGTGTTGTGACACAAGTATATATGTATCCTCCTGTCTCAACTGATCAGGAAGAGAACTGGTTGGCTTAGTGGCTAAGGCTTCTGCCTAACATGTAATACAGCCCCGGTTCAAATCCCAGTAAGGGTATGGCTAGCTGATGAGAACTAAAAAGCTTGAAATAGATCTATCCTAGTCTCCCTGATTTATTTATTGATCAGCTCAAAAATCTAACACACACATACATACACACACACACACACATATACATACATACATACATACATACACACATACATATACAGTACATACATACAATCAAAAAAGTGAACATATCTAATAATCCTGCCTTTCCCCAGCACAATTTGGTAAAATGGATTGAGCTGAAAGAGTGACTGGCCCAAAGAGTGTCTTTCTTGAAGTGGTATAAATGTAATTAGATTTTATATGTGACTTACCACCATAATAATTTCTATACTATATGATTAGTTGTGGAACAGATTGCAATTAAATACAGGTATCCTTACCTACACCCACAACTGAGCCCAACATTTATGTTGCTAAGTGAGACATTTGTTAAGTGAATTTTGTCCATTTTATGACCTTCCTTGCCACTGTTGTTAAGTGAACCCCTTTGGTTGTTACGTTAGAGACAAAGTAGTTACCTGAATCTGGCTTTCCCATTGACTTTGCTTGTCAGAAGGATGGAAAAGGTGATCACATCACCTTGGGACATTGCAAGCATCATAAGTATGAACCAATTGGCAAGTGTCTGAATTTTGATCCTGTGACTTGATAAAAATGATCAGTGACTGATGAGGCTATACGTGTGAAAAATGGTGATAAGTCACTTTTTTCAGTGCCGTTGTAACTTCAAACAGTAACTAAAAGAGCTGTTGAAAGTTGAGGACTCCCTTTATATGATAAAATTATTGGTATATTACTTCAATCAAGGCAAAAGATTACCTTATTTTATGAATTAAAATTAATAAAGCAATGACATGACTGGTGCAGAAGTTGCATTTTTTCGTATAATACTTCAGAAGTTCATACACTTTAAATTTCACACACATAATTTAATATGAACTACATGTAAGTCAGGGGTTCCCAAACTTGGCAACTTGAAGACTTGTGGACTTCAACTCCCAGCTCTGCTGGCTGGAGAATTCTGGGAGTTGAAGTCCACAAGTCTTCAAGTTGCCAATTTTGGGAACCCCTGATGTAAGTGATGCAGAGATTTTTATTTGACAATGGTTTTGTTTTTTATATTTGATCCTGTACTGTTGAATTGGAGAAAATGTTGGCATTAAATGTGCGTTAATTTCACATTTAACTTTTTTTTTGCTTCCTTTCCTAGTTGGCTACACAATGAATGATCTTGTATTTGAATGGCAAGAACATGGTGCAGTTCAAGTGGCTGAAGGGCTCACTTTGCCACAGTTTTTGTTGAAAGAAGATAAAGATCTTTGTTACTGCACAAAACACTACAATACAGGTGAGAAAACTACTCTGTGTTTTGACAATTGAAAGAACATTGTAACTCTTTGTTCTCCAAGAATATATTCAATGTGTAGTTAATCACAGAGTAGTAATGATTCTTGGGCCAAGGAATATTTATATCTAGGAGAAGAGTTTCATAGCATACACTTCAACATGGAGTGGCAATTGAATAGGTAATAACATTGGCCACAAAATATTAGACAACAGACAATCCAGTACAGTGAAAGAAATAAAGTCAAGGTATTTTTTTTCTGAGAAAATTGTAGAATTTAGAGAATTTGCATGAATGTAGACAAAATAAGGAAAAACATTGTACTTGAGAGTCCTATTTTATAGTATTTTAAAGGTTTTTGTCCTCAGTTTTAAATATATGATTATTTTTATTAGACTAATTTTATTTTAATTTGGAACCTCCAATTACAGAACAATAGAACATAGATATTGTTATTGATATTGATATTAAAAAACTGGAGATTGCTGATTCAGGGGGGGGAAATCTTCCCATGTCATTATGATAAAATAAAGATTCTGCTGCTGCTATCCTCTGTTTTTTGGCTTATTTTTCACATATGAATGTTTTACATCTGGAATACTGCTGGATAGTTTATCAAAACATGAAATCAAGCCTCTTTATGACCACTGGGAACAGCTGTGCTCCTGCTACTGTTGATTAAAGTAATAAGTAGGAATAGTAACATGTTGATTACCTCCGATTTTAAAAGAAACAATTATTGTTGCGTTTTGCACATATTTTTGCATTCCTTTTGCTTGTTAGCATCAGTCCTACAAAGAAGCAGAGTAAAGTGAGTTTTAGACAGCCAATTGTTATTATTAACTTTATTACTGAAGTAACTCCATCTTTAATTATCTATCTAGGAGGCTATAATAAATCTCTTAAAATGAATTCTATTTGCTTTAAAGTTATTTAAATGGATATTTTCTGTAGATTATACTATAAAACTCTCTGTAACACTTAACTAAAGAAAACTGTACATAATGAGACTTCTTTTGAACCAAAGTAACTCAAATCAGTTAACTTACAGAATGTGTCCAAAATTCAGTACCTATAATTCCTGTGGAATTGAAATTTAGTAGATTATAAAACATTTTATGATATTGAAATTATCATAAAACAGTTTCTGATACAATACAAAATGTTTAAAATGGGTTATTGGGTTCTCTAAAGTAAAATCAAATCTGGATTCATCCTGGAAACCCTTACAGCAGGGGTCTCCAACCTTTGCAATTTTAAGTCAGAAGGACTTCAGCTCACAGATTTCTCCAGCCAGCTTTGCTTTTCTGGCTGGAGAAGTCTGGGAACTGAAGTCCTTCAGACTTAAAGTTGCAAAGGTTGGAGACCCCTGCCTTACAGGATTTTCTGCCTCATAACCTTGGGCACTGGGTAGAATTCAGCTGTACTCAAGTTGCTTACAAAGAGTTTGACCATTATAAGCATGCAATTTGTTTGTACTACTCCAGAGAAGATTGATTTAATCCCATTGACTGGAATTAACAAGCAGATCATTAAATGCTCTTATTTCCAGGAACTTGAATGAGAACTATAGGAATTATAGAGTACAGATACAATAACTAAATGAACAAGTATATGAACAATTAGTGAGGGATGTTATAATACATTACAAGCAAAAAGTAATTGACATTATTTTGTCATTGCATCAAGGGTAGCTGATAATGGAATATAACTGGTTCCTCTAACAGTTGTTCTCTGTTATAACCAGGAAAGTTCACCTGCATCGAAGTTCGATTCCATCTTGAAAGACAGATGGGATATTATCTCATTCAAATGTATATTCCCAGTCTCCTGATTGTCATACTATCATGGGTGTCATTTTGGATCAACATGGATGCCGCTCCAGCTAGAGTGGCTCTAGGTATAACAACTGTACTCACTATGACAACTCAGAGTTCAGGATCACGGGCTTCACTCCCAAAGGTGAGCCTGAAGGTTTTAATCTTTTTTTTTATTTTATAAAATAATTTTATTGATTTTACAATTTTATAGTAGGAAAAGGGTAAATAGGGTGTTTCTTAACAATATTTTAGAGCTTCCATATCAGTGCTGATGACCGTCTCCGAGGTCTCTCACAATATCAATTCAATTAAATAATAAAAAAAGAAATTGGAAAGGGTACATACATTTCAAATCGCAAATTTCATAATCTAAAAATTCATACATTCAATTACTTTGTTTCCATAAACATCCTTAACATGGATTACTGTATATAAGAAAAAAGCAAAAAAATAATAATCATTTTTGTGATCTGAGTCTCTTTGCTATTGTTTCTTCTTCTTCCACCCCCCCAGTAGGCAGAGCTGTAGCCCCTCCCGTTCCCGTATCATCATCGTCTAGGATTGAGGAGTGCTTTTTAAGAAAGGCCTGGGCCTCATCTAACGTTTTCATTCTAACTCTTCCTCCCTCACAGAACACCAACATTCCTTCAGGCATCAACCATTTAAACCAAACCCCCTTTTTATGTAATTTTTTAGATAAGAAGGAATATTTCCTTCTTATATCTCGTATTTTTTTCAGGATTTGCTTTAATATGGCTATCTCATTCTCCTGATATATCAGAGGCCCTCCCCTTTGCGCTCTCAGAACCTCATCTCTTGTTGACCTTCTTGTAAATTTAATATGTATCTCCCTTGGTACATTATTTATTCTGGCATATGCTGAATTAATTCTATAGATTAAATCAATGTCCCCCCAAATATATTCTTAATTTGTTTTTGTATAATCCACTAGAATCGTCGCCATAAATTCTCTTAGGTCTTCCGTGTCAGACTCAGGAACGTTCTGGAATCTCAAAAAAAAAGACATATGCTCAAAATCAATTTTAGACATATGACCTATAATATCTGTAATTTCATTTTTAACCTCCTTTATCTCTTCCCCCCTCCCAACTGCCTCGCCCTCCAACCCCTCAATCTTCTGTTTATTATTTGTTATTTCTCTCTGTGCCTCCAAAAGTTCCAGCCTTGTGCTTAAATTGTCTTTCCGAATTTGCTGCATTTCATTCATTATTCTTTGAAACATCTCATCTACCGAGAGTGATGGTGTTGGTGGTGGTGTTTTTGCCTCTGTTGCTTCTGTTTCCTTCTGAAGGAGTTCAGTAATTTTTGGTTGTGAGATTGGGCTTGGTCTGGTAGATGTAGGAGCCGATTGCGATTTGCCTGTTGGAGGCTTTCTTGTTGCCATAGCTGAGAGTGTTAAAACTTTTTAGGAACAAAGGAAAAAAGATGGCGCTGGTGGGCTGACAGTCTGTGAAGTCAGAGACAAAGGAACAAAGAAAAAGTCTTATCAAAGTTCAATTTGCATTTGTAAAGATCCAAGGAAGAAATCAGTTGTATTTTCCTGGAAACAAGACCAAATTAGAAGGTTTTGCAATAGATGAAGCTCTGAAAGTCATTGTGGTTAGGCTCTTTTATGTAGATTTTAAAATAGTCTTATTTAACTTATTAAACCAGAGGAATGCTTATAAACAGGAGATTTTCGCTTCTGGAAATGGAGAAGGGCTGTCGTCTGCCCTGCTGGCAGAGGTGAAGAGAGTAGTAACTTTGTTGCAAATCCATTTTAAATGTAACAAGTCTCAGATGCAGAAGTTTATACAGTAAATCCTGTTTAGTAAAACATTCCTTTAAGGGTATTCAAGCGGATGTTTTTTCAGACTCTCCTGATCCCGGGGGTGATTTATAATGCCGCTTTTGTTTCCGAGGGGGAGAATTCCCCCTCTAATGTTTCTATTCAAGAAGTTGAATGCAGAAAGTTAACAAGAACAAACTCACATTCCAGTTGCTTTTTAAGAGGAGCCTCGGCTTCAGCCATTCAGCACCGATAATTCTGCTCAGTTAGGAAATTCTCCATTGTTCCGATGCCTTCGGCGGAAGAGGAATACACCCCCCCCCGCACTCCGTCTTTCAACTCCTGGAGAGAAACGGATCATCCCCTCCCGACCGCCGTCAAGGTGGGGGCCTCACCACAGCCACTCCTACGGAGGGGGGGCGACCGTGCCCCCCCTGCTCCCGAGGGAGCCCGTCAAAAGAACACAGTGGCGGACAGGCTGTAAAAGCCATCCGTCCGCGTCTGGAACCGGAAACACAATCCTGAAGGTTTTAATCTTGATTGATTATAGAGATTTGTTCCACATATACAGGAGCTGTTAAAACTGTTCTTCTTATATTGCAAATATTAAAGTTAATTGGATATAGAAATATAAATATGTCATTGCATCTTACAAGATGTATACTGTATATTTCTAAATAAGGCAGGCTTTACAATATGATATGGATTACTATTTTACTTTTGTAATAGGGTCCTACATTTATTTCTGTAATCATGGCTATTATTGACAAGTAGCATTAGTCAAGCCATCACATATCCATAGATATAAGAAGAGTGAGTTATTATTTTAAAAAAGTGAAAACAAACTAAATTATTTTATTTCATTTTACAGAAAACAAATTGTGGCAGTTATGTCAATCTGATTTGTTTACCTGATAATTCTTGTAGAATGATGCCAGCCATAAAGCATCATAAAAGGAATACCAAACATTTAGTTATTCGAGTCAAAGTTTTCTGCCTTTCACTATGAATAACCCCTGATGATTACTTCAGGTGATCTAGCATATTTTTGCCTAACACGGAATGTCATAAAGATAAAGTCTTAAGATACTGTTTTGACACTAGAACGCCTTTCTAATAATGTTGCTTGTAGGCCCTACATATTTTCCTCTTTTATCCTTTTGTTGTAGTTCACTCTTTACTATGATTTGAGGAGACACATTTTCTTCCTTTGACATTTGGAAACATTACACTGTCCTATGTTTTTATACCAGCAATCTTCTACTCTGTACTACCTATAGGTATCATATGTCAAGGCTATTGACATCTGGATGGCCGTTTGCTTGCTTTTTGTGTTCTCAGCACTTCTGGAATATGCAGCTGTAAATTTTGTGTCAAGACAACATAAAGAACTGTTAAAATTTCACCGAAAGAGAAAAAAGGATAAGGTAAACCACAGGTTTCAAAAATATAAGCAGCAAGAAAATTCTGACAGTTTTGTCACAATGATAGATGGTTCTAAAGCAACTTGCAAAACAATGTATTGATCTAGAATGACATTTTGTATTTAGTTGACATAAAGCATATGTAATTCAAAAATTTTCTGATGTCTTCAAAGTAAGGGTTTAAAAGAATTTAAAGAATCATGTAGAGCAGGGGTCTCCAACCTTTGCAACTCTAAGTCTGAAGGAGTTCAGCTCCCAGAATTCTCAAGCCAGCAAAGCTGGCTGGAGAAGTCTGGGAGCTGAACTCCTTCAGACTTAGAGTTGCAAAGGTTGGAGACCCCTGATGTAGAGGTTTCTGCAAAGTTTAATGTCACCAAAATACTAAAAGACTGATTTGTTATGGAAACAGATGATTTGAACTATCTTGACATTATTTTGTACAACTATTCTACTGAAGAAAAATGAATATATTTAGCTTTTTAAATGAAGAGAAAAAGCAACTCATAATGCAGTTTTCTTTTTATGTGTGAGAGGTAAGATGAGTTTTTTCATGTCAAATAAATGTTAAAAATGTGAGGCATATTACAAGGATCAAAACTATTTATTTTGTATACCTCAGATTTAATTTTAAACAGTGATATAATAAACGAACATTTGTCTATATGTTTTTTGACAACATACAATAGAATAGCAGAAGGCAAGGTATTCAAAGAGTATCATTATACCATGGAAATTATAAATGCCATGGTTGATTTTAGGGCAAGTGGTGGCAAAATATATGCAGCTGGAAATAAAGAGTGGATATAGAAGCTTCTCCATGTTAAAGATTTTTTTTTCTGATTCTGTCATAAGCACTGTAATATAAGGAAGCATATTAAATAACCCTGATGTATTAAATAACAATGGGAGATCTGCATACTTTGTGATCTTTATACAATCTTATAATGAAAATGTCAGAAGAGACAAGGATTATATCTGGATTACAGTATAAAGTACCAGAGTGAAGCTACACCAATGACTATGTGTCAGTGATGGGTTTCAAATTTTTTTAGAACCTCTTCTGTAGGTGTAGCCTGCTTTGTGGGAGTGGCTTGTTGGCCATGTGACCGGGTAGGAGTGGCTTGCCAGCCATGCGACTGAGTGTGAGTGGCTTGGTAGTCATGTGACTGGTTGGGCATGACCAACTTGTAAAACATGGTGAAACTCACTTAACATCGCTGTTGCTTAGCAACCAAAATGTTGGCTCAGAAACTCTGGCATTTGAAGCAGGCAAGTCTTAAAGCTGTCAAGTTACCAGACCCTTGCACCCCTAACCCTTTAGAAAAAAACCCCTCAGGGGTGTTCAAACTTGACAGCTTTAAAACTTGTGGACTTCAATTCCCCGAATTCCTCCTCTCGCTCTTCATCTTGATGCTGTGTGGACGGGCGGGGGGAGGGAGCTGGACCCGGTCCTAAACAGCCCTGTAGATTTGTGGAACCTCTTCTATAGAAGAGGCTAGAACTGGCAGGAACCCACCCCTGGTGTGTGTGGATGTTGCTTCTTTGAAATTATAAAACATATTCCCTTGGATTGAATGTTCCCTCGGACTATTTTTCTTTTCCTCGCTGTCTTTACATGACATAGGTACAGATTATCTATGCTGCATATTGCATTACTTCATATTTGAGGTAACAGAGTTGAGCCCATTTTCTTTTCACACATACAACTACTGGATGTACACTACATTAAATATTAAATCATAGCAGTGAAAAGGCTCTTCAATATATATGGATTGTTGGCTTATTTAAACAGATGGTTTGAATGAATATCTGTAGTTTCTTAATGTTATATTTTACTGTGCTACACTTACACATCTACATTGACAGTCTTTTTAAATAATTATATTCTGTCCAGCCCCAATAGTTCAGCTATTGCAGGGATTAAATCAGTTCCTCCAGACCCTTTTCTATGTAAAGTGCACAAACGTACTCAACATATTATTTATTTATTATTTATTTATTTATTTGGATTTATTGACCGCCCCCTCTCTCCGAAGAGACTCGGGGCGGTGTACAAGAATTTAAGAGCATATACATATATAACAATTATAAATAATAAAACTAAATTAAATGTTTAACCCTGTATTAAAATATCTTGTTTAAATTTATAACCTAAAAACCCGATTAGGTAATATTTACAACTAGGCTGGTATGGTAGATTACGTTAGGCCAGGCCGGCCTGCTGGAAAAGATGGGTCTTTAATTGTTGACGGAAGGAGCGGAAGTCCGTAGTAGATCTAAGCTCGGGGGGTAGGTCATTCCAGAGGGTTGGGCCCGCCACAGAGAAGGCCCTTCCCCTGGGCGTCGCCCGCTGGCATTGCCTAGTGGACGGCACCTGGAGAAGTCCCTCTCTGTGTGAGCGAATCGGTCGAAGAGATGTGTGGGGTAGGATACGATCACGCAGATAGCTAGGACCCGTGCCATGGAGCGCTTTAAAGATGGTAATCAACACCTTGAAGCGCACCTGAAAGGCCACAGGTAGCCAGTGCAGCTCGCGCAGGAGCGGTGTTACGTGGGAGTACCTGGAGGTACCCATAATTACCCGCGCGGCCGTATTCTGGACTAGCTGTAGTCGTCGGGTGCACCTCAAGGGGAGCCCCATGTAGAGAGCATTACAGTAGTCTAGTCGGGAAGTCACGAGCGCATGAGTGACTGTGCGAAGGGCATCCCGGTCCAATAGGGGCCGCAACTGGCGTACCAGGCGAACCTGGCAGAATGCCCCCTTGGCCACGGCCGTCACATGATCTTCCATAGACAGCCGAGTATCTAGGAGGATGCCTAAGTTGCGTGCCCGATCCATGGGGGCTAGAAGTTCACCCCCTATGGCCAGTGATGGGATCAACTGGTTGTACTGGGGCGCCGGAAACCACAGCCACTCGGTCTTGGATGGGTTGAGTCTGAGTCTGTTCCTTCCCATCCAGCTCCGCATGGCTTCCAAACATCGGGACATCACTTCAACAGCATCGTTGCGGTGGTTTGGGGTAGATATGTACAACTGAGTATCATCAGCGTACAGATGGTACTCCACCCCAAAGCCACGGATGATTTCACCCAGCGGTTTCATATATATGTTGAACAGGAGTGGTGAGAGGACTGACCCCTGAGGAACCCCGCATGTGAGGGGTCTCGAGGTCGACCTCTGCCCCCCTGCCAACACAAATTGCGATCGATCGGAGAGGTAGGAGGAGAACCACCGTAAAACGGTGCCCCTCACCCCCAACTCCTCCAGTCGATGCAATAGGATACTATGGTCGATGGTATCGAAAGCCGCTGAGAGGTCTAATAGGACCAGGATGGAGGAACAACCCCCATCTTTGGCCCTCCAGAGATCATCTACCAACGCGACCAATGCTGTCTCAGTGTGTGACCGGGCCGGAAGCCGGACTGGCGTGGGTCTAGATAGTCAATTTCCTCCAGGTGACAAGGAAACTGTTGTGCCACCACACTCTCTACAACCTTCGCCAGAAAGCGAAGGTTGGAGACAGGACGATAATTGACTAATAATCCTGGGTCCAGGGAAGGCTTCTTGAGGAGGGGCCTCACCACCGCCTCTTTCAAGACAGCGGGCAAGAACCCCTCACTCAAAGAAGCATTTACTACTTCCTGGAGCCAGTCTCGTGAGACCTCCCAGGATGCCAGTACAAGCCAGAAGGGACACGGGCCCAATAAACATGTGGTGGCTCTCAGTTGCCTACGTAACCTGTCCATATCGTTGGAAGTAACAGAGTCAAACTCCTCCCAAAAAGGAGTCTCAAGACCTGCCTCCAGAATTCTCTCTAGAGTACTTTCCATGGAGACCATCTCGTTCCGGATCTGAGCGATTTTATCCTGCAGATATTCTCCAAATTCCTCAGCTCTGCCCTGTAGAGGGGCTTCCTGCGGCCTCTGTTGAAGGAGGGAGCGGGTCACCCCAAACAGGGCGGCAGGGTGGTTCTCTGCAGATGCTATAAGAGTGGCACAGTAATGACGTTTGGCCACTCTTATCGCCACAAGGTAAGTCTTCAAATGGGCTCTTACCTGTGTTCGGTCAGATTCAGACCGTGTGGATCTCCATCTACTCTCTAGGCGTCTCTTGCAGCGTTTCATCTCCCTCAGCTCCTCGGTAAACCAAGGGGACTGGGTGATTCGGCGCCGCAAAGAGGCCGCAAGGGCGCGACCCGATCCAAGGCCCCAGCGGCCGAAGTATTCCATGCGACCACTAGGTCCTCCGTCGGGGCGCGGGACAAGGTCACAGGTATTGGCCCAAGCTCCGTCTGCAACCTTTCAGGTTCCATTAGGCGCCTGGGGCGGAACCATCTAGGAGATTCTGGTTCCGCCTCCCCGCGGTGGGGTGTAGCGGTGAGAAAGTCGAGTCGGAGAAGTGAGTGATCTGACCATGACAGAGGTATGATGGCTAAATCCCCTACACCCAGAACCCTCATCCACTGGTCAGAGACAAAAATTAAATCCAGCGTGTGTCCCCCTACATGGGTGTGGCCCTGAATTACCTGGGTCAGGTCCATGGCTGTCATGGAGGCCATGAACTCCCGGGCTATCTCGGATGATTCACCTGCCAATGGCAGGTTGAAGTCCCCCAAGACTATAAGACTGGGGGTCTCCACCACCACTCCGGCGACCACCTCGAGGAGCTCGGGCAGGGCTGCTGATACATAGCGGGGAGCCAGGTACACAATCAGCATGCCCAACTGCCTCCCCAGGCCCCATCTCACATAGAGGAACTCACAACCGGTAGTCTGAGGCACAGTGGTCTCTCTTGGCTCAAGACTTTCCTTAACAATGACCGCCACCCCTCCACCCCTGCCTAGGGCCCGTGGCTGATGAAATGCATGGTAACCTGGTGGGCACATTTCCACGAGAGGCAACCCCCCCTCGTGGCCCAACCAGGTCTCCGTAATCCCCAGCAGGTCCGGCTCCCCCTCTGACACAAGGTCATTAATGAGGGGGGCTTTGTTGACCATGGACCTGGCGTTACATAGCATCAGCCTAGTGCCCCGGCTCTGTGTGCCTTGACCTCCTAGATTGCGGGGGGAGAACAGATGGTTGGGGCGCGCTACCGCCTGTAGCCAGCGGCCGTGCGCCTCTATCCGGTGGTGATGTTTCTGTCTCCCATCGTCCCTACCCCTCCCCATGACCGTTCTGATTAAAAAACCCTCTGTTGAATCAATCCATGTTCCCCCCCCCATATTGGACCCACCCGTCTCCTTCCTGTCTCTGCCAGCCAGCCTGGCCATACTCCCAGTCATAGATTGCCTAATCCCTCCCTCCTCCCTGGTACCCCCTAAAAGCCGAATCAAATGATTTGTTCAAAAAACCCTCAATCTACGTTTCGTCCACTTCTCGTGACTGATCAGTCCTTCCTTGAAGTGGGCCCTCGATAGAGTGGAGGGCCAGCCCTGCGAGAGGGGGGACTCTCGCAGTGAGATGAGGTCTGCCCTTGAGTATATTGCGGAGAATGGTCATTTGCGGGGCCATATGACCACTGTCACATGTTTTTTTTTAGCAAGGCATGCATAGAATATAGGATATATAAATAGATGTTTTCAGCTGAAATATAAATATAGATATAGCTATACATATGTCATGGGTAATGATGTTAAATGATGACATTTAGGATAAAAGAGAGGAAGAGGGTGGGATAAGGATGGGTAGGGGACGGTGGAGAATGGAGGTACAAAAAGTTAAAAGTCACAAGTAGGGAGGGATAATTATCCTGGTAGATGGTATGTCTATATATATATATATATGTATTTAATCATTTAAATCAGAACAATTTAATATGGCCTGACTCATTTATACTATTATTCATCTTTACAACATGTGTCTCCCTCAATTGTGAATATGGTTGTGATTTAACATTTTCCAGCTGACAAGCCCATTTTCCGCTTTCCAGCTGACAAGCCCACCATTTTAACTGCCACGGCGTTGCCTCCCTATCCCTGATACAATTACCTTAAATATTACTAACGCTTCCAGATGCTCCCAAATTTAAAAAAGTGTTTTACTATCATCTTTTTTTGGCAAAGGTATTTCAGTCTCCAGAATATATTGGTCTTTTCTATTCCATTCCATTCCATTCCACAAGCCAGACATGCTTAGCAATTACATCTAGATAAGTCTAGCCATATACTGCCAATTGTAGAAACAACAATGGAATTATTATTGTGCTAACTATACTTAAGAGCAGGGGTGGGCAAACTTTGCAACTTTAAGTCTGAAGGACTTCAGCTCCCAGACTTCTCCAGCCAGCTTTGCTGGCTGGAGAATTCTGGGAGCTGAAGTCCTTCAGACTTAAAGTTGCAAAGTTTGCCCACCCCTGCTTAAGTGACTATTATGAATAATAAAAAGGATAATGCTAAGTAACGACTTCAAATTTGATACAGAATCCCTAAATCCTTTGGGGAATGATGCTTATTTACATAATATAGCAGTATACTATATTACTGTATACCAGTGGCTGGGTTCCTGATCCCGTTGCAACCAGTATGCTTTGATGGGGCTGGGCGTCCACCACATGCATGTGCGCTGAGCACGCATGCACACCCACTACCCTACGATGCTCCAGCTGCTCAATGGAGCGTCGCTCAGGCGCCGTATGCTGCGTGTGCAAATGGCCCAGTTGGCTCAAATACAGGTAAGGAATGTGGGCAGACAGGTGGGCCCTCCAAAGCACCATTCAGGTACAGTGCCTATTGCTCCCAGCAGGCACTGATACACCTGTAGCAGGGCGTACCTGCCAGAACCCACTACTGCTGTATACCAAAAGTACCATTCTTGTTTGGTTTGGCAACCAATTGCACATATAATATCAATATTCTTTTCAGACTAATCATTTATTGTTCACATTAAGCCAAGACTATTCTATTACTTTAAATTATTGCCTTTAACATTCTTATGGTGTACAATAAAAGGCAATCCTTCACCATGTTTTAAAAGAAAAACAACTTTCGGTTGCATGATAAACATTCCATTTCTCATTTTATATGTCTGATTCATATCTATTTGTTTGTTTGTCCATCTGTCTATTGATCCATCCATTCAAAAGATTTATATTTCAGCCCAACTCAAATAACATAACTCTGGACAGTATAAAAAATTACTAAACAAAAATATAAAATAAAGTAACCCATACAATTATTAGCAATAGTAATAGCACTTAGACTTATATACCACTTTTAGCCGTTTACAGAGTCAGCATATTGTCCCCAACAATCTGGGTCCTCATTTTACTCACTTTGGAAGAATGGAAGGCTGAGTCAACCTTGAGCCTGGTGAAATTTGAACTGTCAAATTGCAGGCAGCTGGCAGGCAATAGAAGTAGAATGCAGTATTGCACTCTAACTATTAGGATTATGCTCATTTTAAATTTCTTTCTCTTGATTTTGTGGACTTCAGTAGTTGCAACAAATCCATAAAAGCATTTTGTTTGCTTGTTGCCATGAGCCACATATGTGAATTGCTATTTTAAGTTTACGCAATTTTTATGAATTGGTTTGGCTCCATCTGCAGGTTTTCAAAGCAATTTTCTACATGGCTGTGTTCATTTGACTGTTTGATGTAAAACATTTTTAATCAAGCTCACTTATGGATAATTCATTGATATACATACTGTATATGCAAAAATCTTCTAAAAACAGTAGGTTTTTAAGAATATAACATATGTCATGAAGAAATGGCATGGCACATTCTCTGATGTGATGACTTGCCAAATTAAAATGTAAATTCGCTCATCATTAACTAGAATCACAATCACAAAGTTTGAAGTGGGCATTTAGGTGATCATGTCCTACTCAGTGCAGGAATCTAAATTAAAATGTCCCCAACAGATGATTATTTTAGCCTTTTTAAAAACATATTCAGTGAAAGGAAGCCTACCACCTCCCTGGTTAATTAGTTCCATTGACAAATATTTTTTATTACATTACTCTTTTTTCTAATGCCCAATAGACTCTGGCTTCCTGTTATATAAATATAAACTATCATGCATCTTCCACTCTGGAACAAAGTTTCCTATGGCATCATTTACACAAGAATTTAAAGAGTCTAGAATACAATAGCATTTACCTTTTCCTTTATAGCCACATCACACTGAGAGGTTACATTCACATTCCAAGATATTTTCCCCACATTTAATATTCAAATAACATATCAGACCTTCAAGACTCTGTTTAGAGTCACTTTCAAATTTCTTTCTAATGTTTTCTTCCTTTTTCAGTCTTAATTAACATTTTGCTAATTTCTCTAAGGTTATCTCTGTAATTGCTGAAATTAAAAAAAATCTCATGAATGAATACAAATTAATAACATAGACTAGTAGTCCAGAGGCGTAGCGTGGGGGGTGCAGGGGGTGCCGGTCGCACCGGGCGCAACATCTGGGGGGGCGCGCTCGGGCAGCCCCCTGCCCAATCCAAAAAGCCCCCTAGATGGCATCTCTTCGGCGGCATGAATAATACATTTAAACACTTCAAAACCCGCGTTTGATCCCCGGCGCGGCTCGACGGATGGCGCTGGGCTCGGAGCTGTCAGAGCTTCTTTTGCAACAGTTTTGGCTTTGGGGGGGGGGACGACAATGAAAGCAAAACGCAAAAAAATCCAAAGTGTTGCAAGGAGCGCCTTTCCTTTCCTTCCCGACGCAGCGAGCACGCCAAAGCTATGGGAGAGTGGGGGGAAGGAGGGAGGGAAAAGAGGAGGAGGAGGAGGAGGAGGAGGCGGCACGGGGGGGGAAGAGGAGGTGGGCGCCCGTTGGCAAAGAGAGAGAGAGAGAGAGAGAGAGAGAGAGAGAAAGAAGAAGAAAGAGAGGAAAGAAGAGATAAATTGGTGAGGGGGAGGCAGAAGGAAGTTTCTCCGCAGCAACCACCGCTGGGCTCAGGAGAGGGACCAAAGAAATGCAAACCCCACTCTGGATCCAGACCAAAGTCCGCCGAGAGATCGAAAAATCCCACCACGGAGTTGAACAGGGTTTAATGCCAAGTTAGCTTGAGGAAAGGTTGGAGCCCCCGTTCTATATTTTCTTCCCAACAGCAGTTCTCCAGATGCGCTGAAAAGTTCACATGCAGGGCATGAACCTCATCTCCCTCCCGCCCCTGTCAGTGCTTGTTTCAAGGATCTGGGGATACTGTTGCTGTGCACTGAAGATCCGTCGGTGGACCTGCCATCTATTTCTTTGCGCTAAGACGGATCCGTCGGTGGTCCTCTGATTTATTTGCCTAGGCGCATTCTCCGTGTTCCCGACATACTTACTCCAAAATCCCAGCGAGATCAGATGGGACCTTCTCTGGCAAGTGGGCATTAAACTGCAGCTTGCTTCTTCAGGGGTTTTCTCCAACTTTAGTTCTGTGAGATTTGCTCTTGGGGAAGTGGTGCAAGGAAAGGATGTTTAAACCTTGGTGGATGTCAATGAATCTACTTTTAAAAAGTACCAGTGTTTTCCCCAACCTAATGCCCCCCCCAGATGTTCTAAGCTAGAACACCTATCACCATTGGTCCTTGTAGTTGAGGATAATGGAAATCTACTCCAACATAGCTTGAAGATGTCCAGATGGAATCTATACTGTCCAGATACAATATATAAACTGTATCTATGAAGCTTATTTGTGAGTAGTGAAAGTGATCTCTATCCTGAGAGGCACATGTTCCTATTGGAAGGGAGAGATGTAATTTGAGATAACAACGGGGGGGGGGGGGTCACAGTACAGAGTTGGAGCAGGAATCAGCCGAAGTTGAGAAATTCACTTTACAATCTTGTACAAACAATTCCCTTGGATTAAAACTAGAAATGTGAACATTCACCTTGACACAAAATCCTCTTTAGTCTTTTTGGAAAGGTACCAGAAGAAACTGGCCCATGCCTCACATCAGGAGAAAGCCACCAGGCAAGGTATAGATCGGTTTTTAAAAGGAGCATGTGGATTGACCTGTTTTATTCAAGATGGTCAAAGTAATTGGTTAAAATAAAATCACCAAGCACACTCACTGATCTTGTCCTATAAAGCAGGGGTCTCCAACCTTTGCAACTTTAAGTCTGAACTTCAGACTGAGAAAGCTCTGCAGGTATGCAAAACCTATTGCATACCTACAGAGAGAAGAGTTGGAAGATGCAAGAAGATGGATGGTGAGAACAGTTGCGATGCTGGCTTGACCTTAATACAGGAAACAAGCAGAGAACAACTGGAAGCAATTGATCAGCTTCAGGCAGAAATTAAAAAACGTACTACGCAGATGAATACGCTGCACCAGCGATTTGCTTTTTTGCAAATCCAAACATTGTTGGATACTAAAAAAGATGATTTTATTAAGAAACAAATTCAGCACACGTGTGCTCAGTACACGGAATTGAATGCTGCATCTATGCTCACCAAAATAACTCGACTTCGGCACCACATTATCTTGTATAAGGAGGTCAATCCTGATGAGCAGGTTGCAAACTGGTCAGCTTTAGATTTGCTTCGCTGGGTGTATAAGTGGAAGCTGCAAGAAAGTTTAACTAACTTTGTTGTCACATTAAGAATCTTTCTTACTATCACTGTTTCTACAGCGAGTTGTGAAAGAAGTTTCTCAAAACTTAAACTAATTAAAACATATCAGAGATCTACAATGAGCCAAGAAAGACTGAGTAATCTAGCAATACTGTCCATTGAGAGAGACTTTAATGTAGATTTCAATTCTGTTGTTGAAAACTTTGAGCTAATTAAAAGCAGGCGAATTTAAATTAATCTGTATATTATATACAGATTGATATCTTGCACTTCTATTAAAGAATTACAATTAGAGGTACAGGATTGAGGAAGTTGGCTCCATCTAGCCCAGTCTTGGATCATCTCCAGGGTATGGTTCCATTTTGATGTTTAGTTTTTGTTCTTGATATTGATATCATCTTGATATGATGGTTGTGAGACGACATATAATAGCATGGCCCATGCTAGGTTACTACATTTGTAGATTTGTATTCATAGACCTGCTGAAAATGTGGAGAATGTGTAATGCATGTTCGCACTCAATAAAGTGTGTGAAAATAAACTTGTATTTAGATGCATTTTACTTTAATTACATCAGTATTTTCATAACAAACAATACATGTGCTTAGGGGGTAAGGGTTTCTTTAACTAATCTAGTGGAAGAGACTCGAGTGCTAAAATCTACGGGTTAGGGGGCGCAAATTACTTGCCTTGCCCCGGGTGCTGACAACCCACGCTACGCCACTGTAGTAGTCCAGATCCAGCATTTAGACTGATCCTTCTCCAATGAACAAACACACATTTTGGCCTTTAACTACAACAAGTACAGCTAAGTTTAGGTGAGGATACATGATACCCTTCTAAAGTATTAATGAAAGATTTCCCTGTCAATCATGTCCAACTCTAGGGCATGATCATCATCTTTGTTTCTTGGCCAGAGGAGCTAGTGTTGTCTGAACACAATTTTTGTGGTCATGTGGCCTGTTATCTTCCCACTGCAAGTGGTACCTTGCAGTTAGTAATAATTCATCATAATATTAAGTAAAAGAGACTTTTTTGAATCACAGAACTTGGATCAAAGTGGAAACAAGAGACAGCTGGGGGGAAAAGAGCGTTGGTACTTACCTGATATGCCTCTTCTAATAAGGGGGGAGATAGCATCCATGTATGGGTAAACCCTATCCACACTTTGATTGGACTGAGTCTTATAAATAATTAATTACACATGGTATATAACCCCGTCACTGCTGGACCCCGCCCAGTTTTCGACGAAGGAAATAAAGACAGACTCATCGGTATCTTTCAACATGTTTAGTGAAAGGCAAATAAAACCAAGACAGTGCAACAGTCAGATGCAAGACACGTAGGAAAAACCACCAAACCAACTGTTGGGCTGAACGAGACAAGGGACGGGACGGATGCTATCTCCCCCCTTATTAAAAGAGGCGTATCAGGTAAGTACCAATGCTCTTTCTCAATAAGGGTGGAGATAGCATCCATGTATGGGAAATATCCAAGCTGCAATACGCCCCCAAGGGGAGGGGTCGAGAGAAGCCCAGTCCCTAGTGATCCGTGCGAACAGCCTGCAGCACTCTGCAGCCGAATTCAGCCCCGGACGAAGCAAACCTGTTCATTTTATACACCCTGATGAAAGGGGAAGGAGAGGACCAGGCCGCGGCCCGACAAATCTCCTCAAGTGAGGCCTGTGTGGCCCATGCAGATGTAGTAGCCGCACTACGGGTCGAATGAGCAGTTATGCCCTCCGGAATCGCCTCCTGGGACACCTCGTAAGCCTTGCCAATGCACTTCCTGACCCAACGACCGATGCAGGGAACCGACACCTTGTGACCCAGGGAGGAGGGCAGAAAGGAGACAAAGAGAGACTCCGAACGACAGAAGGCTGCCGTGCGCCTTATGTATGTCTCCAGAGCCCGTCGCACATCTAGCATGTGCCAGAGCTGCTCCTGCGGCTGAGCTGGCTCAGGGTAAAAGTTCGGTAAAATGATCTCCTGGGAACGGTGGAACCAGGAGACCACCTTCGGTCTGAACGAGGGATCAGGTCGAAAAACAACCCTGTCCGGGTAGAAGGTGCACAAATCCGCCCTAACAGATAGCGCCTGCAGCTCCGAGATCCTCCTGGCTGATGCGATCGCGACCAGGAAGGCCACCTTCCAGGAGAGGAGCTGCAGCGACACCTTCTCCAAAGGTTCAAAGGGAGTGGCAGTGAGAGAGACCAGGACCTTGGAAAGATCCCACATAGGGTATCTGTGTACGGTCGCCGGACGTAGGTTGGCGGCCCCTTTTAAGAAACGACGGACGGTAGGGTGTTGGGAGAGAGAAAGCTCACCCCCCCATGTGAGGACTGACCCTAGAGCGGCCACTTGCCGTCTGATGGTGTTGGGGGCCAGGCCCTTATCAAGACCGTCCTGTAGGAATTCCAGTACCTGAGGGACCGAGGCTGTCTCGGGGGAGATCCGTGATTTCAGGCAGCAGCTGCAAAAAAATTTCCAGGTCGCGTTATAGATACGGATAGTGGAGGGGCGACGCAAGGCCTGGATGGTGGAGATGACCCTAGAGGAGTAATCCCCCCCCCCGCTCAGAGCGCCCTGCTCAACCTCCACACGGTCAGTTGAAGCCACCTGGCCTCCGGGCGTTCTAATGACCCCTGAAGGAGGACTATCCAGTCCTGCGGAATCTGCCACGGCCTCCCCAGGGATAAGGACTGCAGGTCCGCGAACCAAGGGCGCCAGGGCCAGAAAGGCGCCACCAGGAGGACCTCCGCCTGGAGAGCTATGATCCTCCGTATGACTCTGGGGAGGAGCGGAGTTGGGGGGAAAGCATAGAGCAGTCCCCTCGGCCAGGGGGATCGCAGGGCGTCCACTCTCTCCGCCCCCGGAGCTGGAAACCGGGTGAAGAATCTGGGGAGCTGGGCGTTCGCAGGGGAGGTGAACAGGTCCACTGCCGGTGTTCCAAAGCGCCGGACGATCTCCTGAAAGAGAGAAGGATGCAAGCTCCATTCAGCCTGATCTACCTGAACCCTGCTGAGCCAATCCGCCTGACTATTGTCCACCCCCGAAATGTGGTCAGAGACCAATGATAGGAGATGGTGTTCCGCCCAAGCCCCCAACTCCAGTGCTTCCTGCATAAGCAGTCGGGACCTGGTGCCCCCCTGGCGTTTGATATGCGCCTTGGCCGTGATGTTATCTGTCAGCACCAGGACGTGTAGGCCCGAAATCATGTGTCTGAACTCTAACAGGGCGAGCCTGCTGGCCCGCAACTCCAACAGATTAATGCTCTGCTCCGCTTCCGCTGGTGTCCACAGTCCCTGGGCGATATGGGCCTCTAGGTGGGCCCCCCAGCCGGTCAGACTGGCATCGGTGGTGATGACGACCCGGTCAGTCGCTTGAAAGTAACAGCCCCGCAAGATAGCGGTTGACCTCCACCACCCCTGGGACTCCCGTACCTCGTTAGGAAGGGTGACACGTGACAGAGAGTGACTGACCCTCCGGCGTTGGAATGGGAGGAGGAACCACTGTAGGCTCCTGGAGTGGAGCCTAGCCCAGGGGACGATATAAAAGGCTGAAACCATCTTACCCAAGAGCTTGGAGAGCACTGCCAGTGTTGGCCTGTCCTCCGCCTCCACCTCCCTTACCAGTTGTATGATGCTGGTCGTCCTCTCCTCCGAGAGGAAAACCTTGCCCAGGGAGGAGTCAATCCAGGTCCCCAAGTGAAGGATCCTGGTAGACGGACAGAACTGGCTCTTGGCCTCGTTGATGGAAAATCCATGAGCCCTCAGGACCTCTAAGGTGGTGTGAAGGTCCCTAACAGCCGCCTCCCGGGATGGTGCTTGAACCAGAATGTCGTCCAAATAAAACTGAGCCCGTACAGGAATGGAATGTAAGTGGGCCGCCAAGGCAGCCATAACCTTAGTGAACACACGGGGTGCCGAAGAAAGGCCAAACGGTAACAAAGTGTATTGGAAGTGAACTGAACAATAACAGAAACGTAGGAAGCGACGGTGATCAGGCAAAATGGGAACATGTAAGTAAGCTTCCATCAAATCGATCGAAACCATAAAATCGCCAGCCCTGACCCCCTCCAGAATGGTAAGAAGCGAGTGCATCTTGAATCTGCGATACTTAATGTACAAATTGAGGCATTTCAGGTCAAGGATTGCGCGCCACCCCCCTGATGACTTGGGTATCACGAAGAGGCGGGAGTAAAAACCCCGGTGGACCTCCCCAGGGGGGACCAACTGAACTGCGCCAATCTCGAGGAGGTGCTGAATAGCCTCCTCCATCAGGGAACGCCTGGCCGGGTTGCTGGGGAGAGGGCAGGGTATGAAGGAGTCAGGTGGTTGGGCCACAAACTCCAAGGCCAGACCATACCTGACCGTGGCTATGACCCAGCTGTCAGTGGTCGTAGCCTCCCACAGGTCCACAAACAACTGCAAGCGGCCACCAATGGGAGGCTCTGCCATGGTCAGGTTACTGTCGGCGGTAGTAGCGGTTACCGCCACCTCGAAAGGGCCGCCTAGATTGGCCTCCCCGAGGTGAACGGAACCGCTGTCCCTGGGTATACTGCTGGCCAAAGTTCCCCTGCTGCTGGTAGTTGGAGCGGGAGAAATCCTGTCTGGAGGAGCCCCCAAAATCGTGACCCTTAAACTGATTTCTCCTGGGGTAAGGCCCAGGACGATTGGAACCTCTCCTAGGGTTGGAGGGGAGGACCTTCCTTTTATCCCTGCCCTCGACCAAAAGGGGGGTAAGTGCGTCACCGAAAAGGGTCTCCCCGGCATAAGGGGCCAACGCCAGCTTCCACTTGTATTTACAGTTGGTCTGCCACTGCCGCAGCCAGAGCAGGTGCCGGGAGGCCACGCCGGAGGCCATGGTGCAGGAAGAGAACCTGGCGGCACTCAGCGTAGCGTCCCCCATAAACTGTACAGCCGCCACAATCTTATTTAGATCCTGGTGCGCGCGTGAGTCGCCAGCCGGGATCCGTCCTTGGAGCTGCTGCAGCCAAAAAAGGCTGGAGCGCGCAAAGAAGGACGCTGCTGTGGAAGCCCGCACGGACCAGGCTGATGCCTGATGGCCCCTGTGGAGGACTTGGTCAGCCCGTCTGCCTTCCGCTTTCAACAGGTCATCCTGACCCCTGGGAGCGTCGTAGGCGAGTGAAGGGCAGCGATGGGTTGGTCAACCGTTCGCCAGGCAAGCACCTTATCCAAGGCTTCGGCCACCGCGTAGAAGCGTCTGTCGTTCGCCGAAGGGGAAGGGCCCAAGGTAGGAGTGGCCCACTGACTCCTGATGACGTCGACGAAGAGCTGAGGCGCCGGGATATTTTCCGTCTCGGTCGCCTCCTCAATAAACCAGGACTTGGCTGATGTGGAAGGAGCTGGGACGGACGAAGTCTGGGCAGGCGGCTTGAGGTCTGAGGCGGCTTTGGCCTTCGCCAGTAATAGTGAAAACAGGGCATGTGGGAACAGGCCCGATTTAGAAGGCTTTTCCGCGCCCTGATCCTCATCGCCCGACAGATCCGGATCCGGGACCTCCTCATCACCTGAATCCTGTGGGGACCCCAGGTCCTGCGCCAATGGAGGGAGAGCCTGGGCGGACGTGGTGGCCGGGGGGCCTGGACGGGCCCTTGAGGCTGGGCCATCAGAGCCCCTTGGGACTTGGCCTGCAAAGCCGCAGCAACGCCCTGGCGTATGGCCTCTGCGATATAGTCCTGGATGCCAGAAGTCAGAGGAGGGGCCGACACAATAGGTGCAGGAGGGGATGCAGGGGCCCAATTATGCTCCGGACGGAGGCCCGCGGCCATGGGTGTAAACGATGCCTCCACCAGGCGCCCTGTATGAGGCTGAACCCCACAGGCCCGAGGTATCAATGGGCACAATCGGGCTGAATGGGCCAGGTGGTAAGCTGAGCTGTAACGGGACCAGAGCCCCAGTGGGAGCCAAAGGTGAGGCGCCCACAGCTGCTTGAGGTGGCAAGGATTGAGTCCCTCCACCATGGGCCCTGGTGCCAGATGAGGGGGTTGAGCTGCTGCCCCTGGCCGACTTGGAGGAGGAAGAGGAGGAGGCCTTGCCAGATTTGGACTTAGACTTGGCTTTGCCACCCTTAGCCAAGGGGGCGGCCTCAGTAGGCCTGACTGCAAGGAGGCCCTGTTCCCCTTCAAGGGAGGCCCTTACCGCCGCGGCATCGGCCCCAGAAGGAGCTACGTCGGACATTCTGTAATTCAGGCCTCTAGCTGCTAAACCGGTCAAAAGTGTCCACAAAATGGCGCCGCGCCAACTTCCTTCCGGTCTGCCGGCGGAGACGGTCGAGTCCTACGACTCGTCCGCCGTTTTGTCATTTTCGCGGCCCCAAACCTTTTAAGGAACCCCCCGTAAGGTCGGCTTGCCTGGACCTTTCCTAGCCCGGCGGCGGTCAGGGGGGGTCCTTGTCTTCGACCTAGGAGTGAGAAGACATGCTGCGGGGGGCTTGGTTCCCTTTGCCAACGGAGGACGGGAGCAGATAATTAATTTGGAGAGAGCTGGATCGTTTGAGTCGGATGGCAATTCCGGGACTCTGGCTGCGATGTGGATTGTAAGTGACTTTGTCTATTTCTGCTGGCAGCTTTGACTTTAAGAAACGATGGAGGGGGGAGTTTGTTAAACCCCCCCCCCTCAGATTTAACAGCAGCGGCATTCTGAAATGGCTCCTCAAATTTGAGGAAGCGGATATTTCTCATCCGAACTTTGCTAAAGAAGTGAAAGTCTTTGCGGTTTGTTTCTAGATACATAGTATCGAAGTCTTGCTACAATGAAACAATTTCTTTTGCTGCTCTCTCCCGTTGGCTTCCAGATTGGGCGTGGGAAGATGGTGTTCCTTTGTTCTTAAGTGACTTATTCTTCATGGAAAATTTCCGACATTCCCTTGTTACCTGGACTGCCTCTCTCTATTAATGGATGATTTGTGATAATTGATTGATTGATTCCTTCCCTGGAGTGCCTTCTTTCTCTTTATAATTGAGTGAAAATTTTGCCTTTCTCTCTGGACTCTACAACTTTGAACTGGACTTTGTTTTTGGACTTGCTTCACCGGCCGCACCCAAAAAACGCCATTTTATTGTCACTGATCTAAACCACTCACCATGGCTTCAAAAAAGCAGCCAGAAAAACCAGACACGGATGCAAGACTAACAGCTATGGAAGAAGTATTACAATCTTTGGTATTGGAGATTAAAGAGCTTAGAAAAGACCACTGCAGTTCCAAATTAGAACTTTTGGAGACACAGAAGAAATTAATGCAGAATACACAGAAGACTGAAGAGTTAGAAGTGGGGCTGGCTGGGGCAAGGGGAGAGCTCAAAAATGTTAATACTGAAATTGGAGATTTAACTGGTCATATGTCTAGGATGGATTTTGAAAGGATGTCATATTTTTTAAGATTTCAGAATATTCCTGAAGAATCTGGTGAATGCCTTCCTGATCTTATGAGCACAATTTTAGCAGACTATTTACACAAACCTAAGGAAGAGATCAGGGGGGACATTGACCTGGTTTATAGAATAAATTCAGCATATGCCAGGATAAATGAAGTACCCAGAGAGATACATATTAAATTTGTTAGAAGGTCGACTAGGGAGGGAATATTGAGGGCGCAGAGGGAGGGTCCGTTAATTTACCAACAAAAAGAAGTCGCTATCTTGAAGCAGATCCTGAAAAAGATTAGAGAGGTGAGGAGGAAATACTCCTTCTTATCTAAAAAATTGTTTAAACAGGGGATTTGGTTCAAGTGGGTGATGCCAGAAGGGATGTTGGTGTTCTGGGAAGGAGGGAGAGTAAGGATTAAAACAGTTGCTGAGGCGGAAGCCTTTCTTAAAAAATATTCCTCAATCCTGGAGGATGAAAATGGAAGAGCAGAGGGGGCCGCGGCCTCGCCCACTGGGGGCCAGGGGGGAGAACAAGAAGATACAATTGCTAAGAGACTTAGATCTAAAAAATGACTTTTTTAATATAGTATAACTTTTGTTTGGATGTTTGTATATGATTGCTAGCACAGAATTTGCAATGATGTGTGCACTTCTCTTCACTTTGTGGTACTATTGAAACTATGTATTATCTATGTTTTGTCAAGAAGCCCCAGAGGGGGCCTACGACCTCGACGTGAAAGTTCTCAAAATATTTCTTTGTCACACCTTACCTTACCCTACTTGGAAAAATTGTAAAACTCAATAAAACTTTTTCAATACAAAAAAATGGCGCCGCGCCCCCTTCAGCAATGTCCACGCCCCCTCAGAGCCCAAAGCCAGCTTTTCGAAAAAAGAAAATGGCGGCCGCAACTATAGTAAGGCTTGTGGCCTGGTCGAGGGCACCGTGGGCTCGCCTGAGGGGATCGGAGGCCCGCGCGGGTCTGCCAGGGCCTGAACGGAGACCAACACTCTTGACAGGCGGCGACTCCACCGCAGAGCCGATCGGGCATTTGGCAGCTGGCTGGGAAGTCGGCGTGCCCCGATCGCCGCGTGGGTGGTAGGGAATCCCTCAGCTGGTGCGCGTGTTTGACAGCCAAGGGAAGACGGCGTGGCATTAGGGGGAAACCCCAGTCTCAATCGGCGTGCGTGGAGGGAGCAGGCAGGCAGCGTGGGTGGTCGGGAAGCCCAGATTTGAAGCGCCCGAGCCGGTTGATCTCTGGAGGCTGCGCGGGCGTCAGGAAGGCCCCGTTCGACGTCACAGAGGCCGCAAATTGCCTGGGAACGGTCACAGTGCCCGGAGAGTCCAGCAGCCGGAATCGCAAGGCCAGGCAGAGATCGCCAGAGCGTCGTAGGCCGCGAGGGCCAAGCGGGACAAAACAGCTAGGCAGCAGGCCGCAGCACAGGCACCCCACACAGGCCACTTGCTGAGCCGCCCCACGAACCAGGTAACGAACCAAACCTTGATGGGGGAGCGAGTCACTTGGGACAAGTCCCTTGGCCTACAACAGTTCCCGAGAGGCTGAGGGAACGCTAAGGGGTGGCAGGCCTACCAATCCTCTGAATCCAAACTCGTAGATTAGAAACGAACAGTCTTGCACAAGGGAAGATACCGAACTAGTCCCAGAGTTGGACTGAGTCGGAAACTGGGCGGGGTCCAGCGGTGACGGGGTTATATACCATGTGTAATTAATTATTTATAAGACTCAGTCTAATCAGAGTGTGGATAGGGTTTACCCATACATGGATGCTATCTCCACCCTTATTGAGAAGCTGCAGAAATTGAGGCAAGAAAGTAGTCCAATGTTCTGACTCCCTCCCGACACAAGACAAAGGACTAGACTGACTGCTACTTGGCAGCTTGCCTGAACTAACCTTGACTAGAAGATAACACGATACAAACTCTCTGACTCTGACTCTGTAAACCTCTCTGTTTCCTGCAAACCTTTCGATGTACCGAGGATACATCAGGCCACAACAGTCCAATATATACAGAATATGGTAAAATATCTACAGAATGTAGTAAAAAGTCTCACATCCTGGCCTCAACTATGCAACTGAAGCGCTGATGGTTTTTTATGTGTAATATATGGAAAATACACATCCAAAGTAGAGAGTGCACCAATGTACGGTCCCAGCCAACATCTTCACTCTTTTACCACATTCTGAAGATACTATAAATTTTGTTTAAATACCGTATTTATTAATTAAATTTGTTTGCTACCCATTTCATTGTGACCATATATACCATCTCTTCAAAGGAAAATATCTCTTAATTTAAGATGATTCCATCTTACAAAGGAAGAGTGGACATTAAACAATAGTATAAAATTATAGAAAGTCTTGGGCAATGTCCAATATTCATCTCATTGGCTCTGACACCAACTCTTGAGGTTCTTTTTTAAAAAATATGTGCATTTGACAGACATATTTTATTTTTTATCGCTTTAACACACAAAAAGAATATAACAGGGGAAAAAAGTATTAAAATATATTTAGAATAGAATAGAGTTGGAAGGGAACTTAGAGGTCTTCTAGTCCAACCCCCTGCCTAGGCAGGAAACCCTATATCATTTCAGAAAAATGATTATCCAGCATCTTCTTAAAAGCTTCCAGTATTGGAACATTCACAACTTCTGGAGACAAGTTGTTCCACTGATTAATTGTTCTAACTGTCAGGAAATGTCTCCTTAGTTCTAGGTTGCTTCTCTCCTTGACTAGTTTCCACCCATTGCTTATTGTCCTGCCCTAGGTGCTTTGGAGAATAGTTTGAACCCTCTTCTTTGTGGCATTCCCCTGGGATATTGGAACACTGCTATCATGTCATTCCCAGTCCTATTTTTCATTAAACTAGACGTACCCAGTCCCTGCAACTGTTCTTCATATGTTTTAGTCTCCAGTCCCCTAAACGTCTTTGTTGCTTTTCTCTGCATTCTTTCTAGAATCTCCACATCTTTTTTACAGCATGGTGATCAAAACTGAATGCAATATTCCAAGTGTGGCCTTATCAAGGCATTATAAAGTGGTATTAACACTTCATGTGATCCTGATTCTAGAAGCGTGTTGGCTTTTTTGGCAGCTGATGCACACTGCTGGGTCATATTTATATGGTTGTCCAAGATCCAAGATCCCTCTCACAGTTACTACTATTGAGCAAGACACCACATATACTGTACCTGTGTATATTACTAATGGAGAAAATAATTCAGTGTAATTTTAAATATATATAAATAAAAATGTAACAATAGTTTGTGCAAAACCGCTAATCTCAGAAAGTGCTGCAGGGATCGCCACCAAATTTTCACACAATGTTCCTAGGTAGGTAGGAAGGTTGGGGGTTATACGGTGGTTGTGTGTACATGTTTGTGTGTGCAGGTGTAGATTTGCACACAGATTGGTTGGCCATTTAACCAGACTGGGCCACAGCAACATGTGGCCGGATACCGCTAGTACATCATAAAATTTAGACCACACATTCCATGTCATTAATAAAGGGCCAGATTTTAATCAGAAAGTAAATACTTACTTTTGATCCAAAGTTTGCACAGATACATATATCACCATTTTCTGATGTTGTCATCCTTTCTTCTATGCCTCATGCTGAGTCAACCTGTATTTCTTTAGAGAGTTATAAATTTTACATTGTGGCACATAATTTCAAAAGTATAGTCATATTCTAAACCAGGGTGTTCAATCCTGGCAACTCTAAGAGTTGTAGACTTCAACTCCCAGAATTCCCCAGTCAGCTAATAAATTCTTGGAATTGATGTCCACAAGTGTTAAAGTTGCTAAGGTTGGCCACTCCTGTTCTAAACAGTATGGATCTTCTTCAACACCATATTAAAAAACTTGAAAAGAGAAGCTTATGTCATATGAGTACACTACCCATTTTTATATGTGACAAACTTTCTGCTGATAGTAAACATTATTTCTCAAAAGCAAAATCACTCACATATGTTCACAGGCAGATGTATGTTTTTCTTGCAGAATAAAAAGGAGAAGAACCAAAAGCAGGTTGATGATAGAGCCGTGATGGCAAACCTATGGCACGGGTGCCACAGGTGGCACGCGAAGCCATTTCTGAGGGCACGCGAGACGTTGCCCTGTCAGCTCCAGCGCACATGAGCATGCTCGCCTGCTGATTTTTGGCCTTGATTTTCGGCCAGTTTTTCCCCTCCTGAAGCCTTCAGAGGGAGAAAAATGGCCCAACGGGTAACCTGGAAGTCCTTTCCTGAACTTCCAGTTTGTGTGTTGGGCCTTTTTTTGCCCTCCCCAGGCTCAAAAAAAGCCGTGTGCACATGCGTGGGGCAGCAGGGGGTGTCACGCGTGCATGCTCAGGGGACACGTCATGAGAGGCATTAAATTATGGGTGTGGGCACATGAGCGCGCAGAAGAGCGCGAGTGTGTGTGCTTTTGGCACCTGAGGCGAAAAAGGTTCGCCATCACTGTGAAAGAGTAAGGGAAAGGATTAACTGCACATGAAAAGAAGCAAAAGAGAAATAGGGGAAATGATAAAAGCAAGAGGATAAGTAAGAGATAACAGGACAGGGAATGGAAAAAAAGACAGAAGAACCCTATTTCAAAATTAAAGGGTCAAGCAGCAATAAATCTTCAAGTTAATATTTAAAAACATTTCTTACACTTTGCAGCAGCAATGTTTTTTTAGTAGCTTCTTTATTTTTACAAGGGATACCATCTTTCCCCATTTATATTATTTTAAAAAAGGAAAAAAAGAAAATTTTCTTACATAGATTTTTTTTAAATGAAGATGTAAATTTGACAAAAATATTTAGGTTCAAGAATTTTAATTCTCTTTCTTTCTTTCTTTCTTTCTTTCTTTCTTTCTTTTTTTCTTTTTTTCTTTCTTTCTTTCTTTAACAGGGTGATGATACAAGGGACAATCGGTTCAATTTCACAAGCTATGGAATGAGCCCACCATGTATACAAGCAAAGGATGGAGTGGTTCCAAAAGGGTCCAATAATCCAGTTCAGTCTGCATCCCTTACTACTGAAGAAATGAGGAAGGTATTCATTGATAGGGCCAAGAAAATTGATACCTTATCCAGAGCCTGTTTTCCTTTAGCCTTTCTTATATTCAACATTTTCTACTGGGTTATCTATAAAATTGTTAGGCATGAGGACATTCAGCAAAAACAAAATTAAGGTTTTCCCTTTTCAACAATTCTCATTTTGATTACAGTGGTAAAAATCAGTATGGAAATACTTTTTAATGAACAGGAGGAGCTCAATGGGAAAAAATACCCCAATAAACAAAATACTTATGTGACTTGCTATGCAAAGTCATAATGACATATTTGGGGGGGGGGGGACGACACAGACATCCAGTGAAGATGCAGCATAATCTACCACAGTATTTCTACTTGTTATTAACTTTAGTTTTTCAAAGTAAATGACAATGCTGTTAGGTAAAATTTTACTGCCAATCTTTCTACATATTGTTACATAATAATATAGTATTCTTTGAAGTGCTTGTTATAATTTTTAATTCAGCTATATTTTTTTAATCTATGAAAAGGAAGTCCCCAAAGTCCTTAGATAAGTGCCATACAATCAAGTCTCCTTTAAATTTTATAAGTGAACACTGTTTTGAGTCTTGAGTCTAAAAATGTTAACTATTTTAAATAATGAAGCTTGTTTTCTAGATTTAAGGACACTGCCAATGGCCTTTGTATTAAACACACAATGCATTTTAGATAACACACTGAAAAAAGAAGCTGCATGAAAATACAAATACATGCAATCCACAAATCACTTATTCCATGAAATTATACGGTTTCCTTTAACATGTCAATTCTATTCTGGAAAAAGATACACTGGTAATTGCCAGCCAGATCACAAATATGATTGACAATTGAATTCAAATTCAAGATTTTTGACATACAAAAAGGCAGACTAGGTCATTTCATATTATTCAGCACAATATTAGAAATTTTGATCTTCTATTAAAGATGGGTGGGGGGAAAGATAATAGCCAAAAAGATGGGCAGGTGTATTATCCTTATAAAATAACAACGTCATAAAATTTAAAAATGTATTATTTGTTTGTTTTATTTATTTAGAAAATTTATACAACTCACAGTGACTCTAGGCAGCTTATAAACAATAAAAACACAATGGGGGGGGGGATATTCCCCTATTCATCCACCCTTGGTGACTACATGGTCAAATAAGCCATTTGATGGGCTCCATTCCATTCTGGGTTCCCCAGGCCCACTGTGAAGTCTTCAGGGCCTTATGAAACAGTGTCAAAGTAGGAGCCAGTCTAATTTCTGAAGAGATGATATTCCAAAGTGGGGGACCCACAGAGAAGACCCTTCTTCTGGATCCCGCCTCTTCCTCCACTGGGGACAGAACCCACAACATTTCTTGTCTGCCTACTCTTAAGGTTGTGTGGATGTGACTGGGAAGAGATGTTCCCTCAAATAATCATCTCAGATATTACAATAGATGATAGTGTAGTATTTCCAATTTAGTATCATATTTTTCAACCAAAAGTTTATTATTGCAATTTGTGTCATAGCTTTCAAAAATAAAATGGCCCTAGTGCAGGGTTCTGCCAAGTTGGCTCTTTTAAGACTGGTGGACTTCAACTCCCAGAATTCCCCAGCCAGAGGCTGGCTGGGGAATTCTGGGAGTTGAAGTCCACCAGTCTTAAAAGAGCCAACTTGGCAGAACCCTGCCCTAGTGCAATGATTTTGGCTCTATATATTATTAGATAGGAGGTGATTTACCAATCCATTTATGTAAGCACATTATAAATAATACTGGCCTGAGAATGTTAACCATGCTTAAAACTATTCACCTTATAAATAACATATACTCAATTAATTAATTAATTAGTTAATTAATTAATTAGTTAATTAATTAATTAATTAAAACTCTTGGAATCAAATAAACTGAATTCATTTAAAATAAGTCAGATCCAGCATTCATTGACAAGACTAATAATAAATGCTTAAATAATTTTGAACCACTTTTTCCAAGAAAACAGCATGTAATAATGGTAGTATCTCTCAGGCAAACATAGGTTCCCTTGGCTGAGAATTGAAGATGAGCACCACCTCCTTAAGTCTGTCATGGCTGGATAGGAGAAACCTTTAACCTTTTAATGATGATAATTATGCTTTCATTTGTATCCTTTCAAATAATAGCTTGAAATGAAGCTGTGTATTAATTTAGTACAAAGTATAGAGAACACGGAAAAGAATTTGTTACCCGGAAGTTGCTTTTTCACTGAAAAATCAGTGCAGCAGCCAAAGTGTGTGTTGTATAAAAACCTATATACTGTTATTGCCTTGGGTGGTTTCTGAAAGAAACAAGAGACTAAGGAAGCATTGGGATGAAAACTGTAAAATGATGTTCACACTGATCTCTTGTTAAACTACATTATTCTTTTTTTTTTTTGCTATTTCCATAAAATGTGCATAAGACTTGGGCCCCAGGTTTGTAATTATCAGAGAAGAAAACAAACTTACATATTACAGTTTTGGATGTTTACTTGTAAGCGACTTATAAAGTTGTGCCATATGCTTTTCATACGAAGATTAAACATTAAATCAGTAGCTTGTGTGACAGTGAACTTCACTAGCAGCTGCCCCAAAATGTAACAACCAAACCAAACCAAACAAACAAACAAAAAGATATAATAGTGTATTTATTATGTCTGTAAGTTTTAAGCAAAATTTTCTGTGAATTTTGTCTAGGCAAGAACAAATATCAGTTTGTGTCTAGAAGTGTTTCCTTTTAGTAAAATCCAATGAAAATGTTGTGCATGATTAATTTTTCTTTCTTATATTATTTCTATATTCTGCACTACTGTGAACATGTTCTACTGACAGAGGTGTTAAGATGTATGCAGCCATAATGTTCATAGAATTGTAAATATTTTGTCCTAAAAGAAGAATAAAAGCCACATTTTTCATGAATTTCTCAGTCTGTCACTATTGTATTAGGACTGCCTACAAAATATCAAAAGAATAATATCTAAAACAGAAAACTGTGTTCCCTGTGGATGATAATACCCAATCCAATGTGGAAGCAAATTTACCATGAATTTTTAAGGAAAACAAATGCTAAGAAAATAAAGAACATTTTAAGAGATGGATTCTTACGTCATGGATGAACAGTTAGGGAATCCTCTTGGAATCCCTACTATTGGGTAATGAGAGATTTGCAAGCAAGCAATCAACCTCAGAGAGCACCAGAGACTCGCAATTAGGGAATAATATTCTTATGAATGCACCATTCCAGATATAAAATATGATTTGGCTCATCTAAACCAGGGGTCTCCAACCTTTGCAACTTTAAGTCTGAAGGACTTCAGCTCCCAGAATTCTGGAAGCTGAAATCCTTCAGACTTAAAGTTGCAAAGGTTGGAGACCCCTGATCTAAACAATGAAAGTTTCAAAATATTTTATTTTTTTAATTTATTTTTAATTTTATTTATATGGCATTGCATTTATAATATTTATTTATTTATTTATTTATTTATTTATTTATTTATTTATTTTATTAAATTTATACCCCGCCCTTCTCCAAACGGACCCAGGGCGGCGCACAGGAATACTAAAAATACATACAAAAATATATAATTTTTTTTTAAAAACTTATTTAAATAACATCCTGCGCTAAAAATCAAATTAAAATTCCCAAGTTTAAAACTATCTAAAAGTCGATGGAGGTTACGCTAGGCCGGCTAGATGGAACAAATGTGTCTTTAGACACTTGCGGAAGAGGCGGAGGTCGGAGATGGTGCGAAGTTCAGGAGGGAGGTCTTTCCAAAGGGCTGGGCCCGCCACAGAGAAGGCTCTTCCCCTGGGTGTCGCCAGTCGGCACTGTCCAGCCGACGGCACCCTGAGGAGGCCCTCTCTGTGGAAGCGTATCGGTCTGAGGGATGTATGGGGCAGGAGGCAGTCTCGCATATAACTAGGCCCCGAGCCATGGAGCGCTTTAAAGATGGTCGTCAGAACCTTGAAGCGCACCCGAAAGACCACAGGAAGCCAGTGCAGCTCGCGCAGGATTGGTGTTATGTGGGAGTGTCTGGGCGCTCCCGTAATCACCCGCATGGCCGCATTCTGGACTAACTGCAGCTTTCGAGTGCACCTCAAGGGAAGCCCCATGTAGAGAGCATTACAGTAGTCAAGTCGAGAGGTGACGAGTGCTTGAGTGACTGTGCGTAAGGCATCCCGGTCCAGTAAGGGGCGCAATTGGTGCATCAGGCGTACCTGATGGAACGCCCCCCTGGCCACAGCTGCCACATGGTCCTCCATAGACAGCCGGGAGTCCAGGAGGACACCCAAATTGCGTGCCCTCTCCACCGGGGCCGGTGTCTCGCCCCCAATGGCCAGAGTTGGAATAATCTGGCTGAACCGGGGTGCCGGAAGCCACAGCCACTCAGTCTTGGACGGGTTGAGCTTGAGTTTGTTACTACCCATCCAGATCCGTACGGCCTCCAAGCACCGGGACATAACCTCGACGGCATCGTTGGGGTGGTCTGGGGTGGATATGTACAGCTGAGTATCATCAGCGTACAGATGATATCCCACCCCAATACCACGGATGATCTCACCCAGCGGCTTCATATATGTGTTGATCAATAGGGGCGAGAGGACCGACCCCTGAGGAACCCCACATATGAGGGGCCTCGAGGCTGACCTCTGCCCCCCTGCCAACACATATTGCGACCGACCAGAGAGGTAGGACGAGAACCACCGCAAAACGGTGCCTCCCAGCCCCAACCCCCCCAGTCGGCGCAATAGGATACCATGGTCGATGGAATCAAAAGCCGCTGAGAGGTCTAATAGGACTAGGATAGAGGAATATCCTCTATCCCGCGCCCTCCAGAGATCATCAACCAACGCGACCAATGCCGTCTCGGTGCTGTGCCCGGGTCGAAAGCCGGACTGGCGCGGGTCTAGATAATCAACTTCCTCCAAGTGTCACGGAAACTGTTGAGCCACCACACTCTCTACAACCTTCACTAAAAAGTGAAGGTTGGAGACGGGACGATAGTTCTCTAATAATGCTGGATCCAGGGACAGCTTCTTGAGGAGGGGCCTTACTACCGCCTCTTTCAAGGTGGCAGGCAAGGACCCCTCACTCAAAGATGCGTTGACAATGCCCTGGAGCCAGCCTCGTGTCGTCTCCCAGGATGCCAGTACAAGCCAGGAGGGACACGGGTCCAATAAACATGTGCTAGCCCTAAGTCTCTTTGACAACTTGTCCATATCCTCGGTAGTAACAAAATCAAACTCCTCCAAAGATGGTGTCTCAAGAGCAGCCTCGGGCCGCTTGACTGGACCACTGTCGATGGAGGATAGCTCGCTCCGAATCTGAGTGATTTTCTCCTGCAGATAAATCCCAAATTCCTCTGCTCGACCCTGTAAAGGGGTTTCCCGTGGCCTCTGTTGAAGGAGGGAGTGGGTCACCCCAAACAGGGCGGCAGGGCGGTTATCTGCGGATGCAATAAGAGTAGCACAATACTCATGTTTGGCCACTCTTATCGCCAAGTAAGTCCTAATATGTGTTCTCACTAGTGTTCGGTCGGCTTCGGAGCGCGAGGATCTCCATCTGCTCTCTAGGCGTCTCTTGTGGCGCTTCATCTCCCTAAGCTCCTTGGTGAACCAAGGAGCCCATGAGGTTCGTCGCCGCAAGAGAGGCCGCAAGGGCGCGACTCGGTCCAAGGCTCCCGTGGCCGCACTTAACCATGCGGCCACTAGGTCCTCAGTCGAGTCGTGGGGCAAGTCCACAGGAATTGGCCCAAGCTCCTTTTGGAACCTTACCGGGTCCATCAGGAGCCTGGGGCGGAACCATATGGGAATGTCCGGTTCCGTCTCCCCGCGGTGAGGTCCGGCGATCGGAAAGTTGAGCCGAAGGAGAGCGTGATCTGTCCATGACAGGGGTGTGATGACTAAATCCCCTATTCCCAGATCACTACTCCACTGTCCCGAGACGAAGATCAAATCCAGGGTGTGTCCACCCTCGTGAGTAGGGCCTAAAACTACTTGGGTCAGGTCCATGGCTGTCATGGAAGCCATGAACTCCCAAGCTGCACCAGAGGTTTCGCCTGCTGACGGCAGGTTAAAGTCCCCCATGACCAAAAGTCTGGGGGTCTCCACCGCCGCCGCGGCTATCACCTCTAGGAGCTCGGGCAGGGCTGTTGTTGCATAGCGAGGAGCCAGGTATACAACTAACATGCCCAACTGCCTCCCTAGGCCCCACTTCACAAGGAGGGACTCGCACCCGGTCGTCTGAGGGATCGTGGTCTCCTTCGGCTCAAGACCTTCCCTAACCATAATCGCCACCCCCCACCCCTCCCTAGGGCCCTAGGCTGATGGAAGGCTCGGTAGCCTGGTGGGCACATTTCCACGAGGGGATGTCCTCCCTCGTGGCCCAACCAGGTTTCCGTAATGCCCACCAGGTCCGGGTCCCCCTCTGACACAAGGTCATGGATGAGGGGGGCTTTTTGTACCACGGTCCTGGCGTTGCATAGCATCAGCCTAGGGCCCCGGGTCTGTGGTTCCTGCCCACCTAGTCTGCGATGGGAGCATGGGAGGTCGGAGCGCATGACCGCCTGTAACCAGCGGCCACGATCCTCCAACCGGTGTCCATCCCGTCTCCCACCGCCCCTGCCCCTTCCCAAGACCGAATTGATGGAAAATACCTCAGTGGAAGCGACCCCCCCTCCCCCCTCCTCCGTTGCTCTACTTCCACCAGCCGGCCTTATAATTTGGCATCCCCCCACCTGACTATCCCCTCCCTCCTCCCTGGAACCCCCTAAAAGTCGAATTGAAAAGTTAAAAAGGAACCCCCTAAGTTTGCGCTTCGCCCACCTCTCAGGAGCAATCAGTCCATCCTCGAGGTGGGCCCGTGTTAGACTAGGGGGCCAGGCCTGCGAGAGCGGAGACTCCCGCAGGCAAAGGAGATCACGCCTAGAATACATACTAAAAACACAGAGGTCGTCCATACCTAGGGGACAAAGTGCAAGTCTGAAATAGATCTAAAACAGAGTCCAGGGTAAAAAGTGACAAGTGCAAAGTGTATATAATCCATTTAGGGCAGAGGGGAGAAGACAGTCAGACTGATGATCTTATGGATGGGGGAAACACAGTTCAGTCTCGTCCTAACCCCCTCCACTTGTCTTCCTTGGTCACATAAATCTCAATCTACGTTTAGTGCCGCATGACTAGATGGTCCATCGTGCGGCCTGATGTAAAACGGAGGGATGTGTGACACGGCTTACCACCTCCAAGCCCAGCACTCACTTCGAGGTCTTCCTGGGTCCTCTTCGGTCACGATCCACCATATCACGATCTGGCTGCGTGGCTTCTTCATCCATTCCTCCATCTCCGTCTCCATCTCCATCTCCTTCTCCTTCTCCAACTCCCTTTCCAATCCGTCCAATCCATCTCCTTCTCCGACTCCTACTCCACCTCCTTCTCATTCTCCTTCTTCCATCCTTCTCCTTCTTCCATCATCTTCCATCATCCTCCATTCCTCTTTCCACTTCACCTCACTCCACGTCTCCTCTCTCCATACTCTCACTTCCTCTCGCCATCCAGCTCCTCCAATTCCAACTCCGTCCACTCACAGCCTCCAGCCTTCTCCTCACTCCTTTCTCCGACGACATCCTCTCACCTTCTTTCTGCCACTCTCACCATTCCAGCCGCTCAGTCTCCAGCCACAGCTCGGATGGGATCAGCTGTAAAAACACTCGGGTCGGGATCAGGGTAAGGCCGCACGATCCGACATAGACCGTGCGGACCGATGGCAGTCCTCCCGACCCGACCCGATCCGGCCGGTAGAAGTCTTCTGTGTCCCGGCTTCGCGGCCTACCTCCCTGCTTACAGCCGCGCCGGGATGCTCCAGGCCGCAGAAGGCCGAATTGGACCCCGCCCTTCTCCTCCTCACCCAGCCGTCACTCCCTGGGCTCGTCCCTCACATCCGGGCGGCCCGGGGTGGCGGCTGGCATGTCGTCTTGCTGGGCCAGCCCTCAGAGATGATCGGCGAGGGCTGGCAGCGTCCTCCGAGGCAAAAACAGCCCCTGGGATCTCCGTAGCATTTTTAGAGCGCGACCTCCATTATCGCGCATGCGCATGCGCAAACCAAAACAATACAATAGCAGAGTTGGAAGGGACCTTGGAGGTCATCTAGTCCAACTCCCTGCCTAGGCAGGAAGCCCTATACCATTTCAGACAAATGGCTATCCAACATCTTTTTGAAGACTTGCAGTGTTGGGACATTCACAACTTCTGGAGGCAACTTCTGTTCCACTGACTCTGACACCAACTCTTGAGGTTCTTTTTAAAAAAATATGTGCATTTGACAGACATATTTTATTTTTTATCGCTTTAACACACAAAAAGAATATAACAGGAAAAAAAGTATTAAAATATATTTAGAATAGAATAGAGTTGGAAGGGAACTTAGAGGTCTTCTAGTCCAACCCCCTGCCTAGGCAGGAAACCCTATATCATTTCAGAAAAATGATTATCCAGCATCTTCTTAAAAGCTTCCAGTATTGGAACATTCACAACTTCTGGAAACAAGTTGTTCCACTGATTAATTGTTCTCACTGTCAGGAAATTTCTCCTCAGTTCTAAGTTGCTTCTCTCCTTGATTAGTTTCCACCCATTGCTTCTTGTTCTGCCCTCAGGTGCTTTGGAGAATAGTTTGACTCCCTCTTCTTTGTGGCAACCCCTAAGATATTGGAAAACTGCTATCATGTCTCCCCTAGTCCTTCTTTTCATTAAACTAGACATACGCAGTTCCTGCAACTGTTCTTCATATGTTTTAGTCTCCAGTCCCTTAATCATCTTTGTTGCTCTTCTCTGCACTCTTTCTAGAGTCTCCACATCTTTTCTACATCATGGTGACCAAAACTGAATGCAGTATTCCAAGTGTTATTCCAAGGAATTATAAAGTGGTATTAATACTTCATGTGATCTTGATTCTCTCCCTCTGTTGATGCAGCCTAGAACTGTGTTGGCTTTTTTGGCAGCTGCTGCAGACTGCTAGCTCATATTTATTAACACCATGATTCACCACCTATCATCACAGTAGAAGAATTTCTATCATTTTTAAAATTAGGATTGTCTAGCCAAACATGCACCTACTTCTATTTCAAAAAATTGAAAAATGTAACCAATTCTAAAAAATTAAGGTGGACATCTTAAAGTAGCATAAAACACAGGAACTGATGAGTTATTAATCAATCAGTGTGACACTGACAACTGAACATTATTAAAGTAGATCATGAAGCAATTGATTTGCAAGGGTGTTAAAATTATTAATTATTAATCCCACATTTATTTGTTAAGATTTTTTATGAGTCTTACCCTATTTCATTTTTTAATTGGATAATTTCTGGCTATTCACATAATATATGTGACTTCAGCCCATAATATTCTATGTAGCAAGCTTAGTACATAAGGATGTTGGTGTGTATCTACAGCCACAGGTGGCTCAAAAACTATGGTTAAAAAATGCTTGTATTTCGATTCATCATCAAATCTATTATTTTAATCCTTACTTGCAGCAAATTCATAAATAGCAGTATGAAGAACAGATTGACATTTAGGTTGAAAAATAGCCAATGTAGACAATTCAGTGAAATTCAGTAGTTTTGATGGAAAGTGGCAATAGTGCACAAAATTCTTTAAAAAGCAGTAAACTTGGCTTCTATACCCTACATGCAGATATGTGTATGTATAGCAGTCATTACTGTGAGTTTACAATATTCATAACTTTTGTACAAGATCTTAACATTAAAACCAACAAAATTGCAGAATAAAAAGTAAAAATATTAAAGTGCAGGTGAAACCAGAAGATGGAGAAGCAAGCATTATTATGAGATTGGGATTACCATCACTAATTTTTTATTTTTCATTTTTCAGCCTATCCTTTTTAAAAAGATGATTTAAACTTTTACATATAAGACATTATTTTTTAAAACTGCCTACACGATATGATATTTTTAAACTTTTAGCTTCTTTATCTTTTTGCAGATTGTTTGTTTCAGTGTGCTGAAAATATTAATAAAAACTGGTAGAACTTTATACATCTTGGTTTTTTTCAGATTCACTGTTAATATAATTAATACATGTCTCTTACAAGCATACTTTCTTATATGAATGAAACAAAGCTTGGAATTCTTAGGGTTTTTGTAACACTACTAGTCTTAAATTGTTATATTCTTCTATAAAAACTTCAAGAGCAATGTTTAGTATCAGACTTTTAAATATCTAATGGGGTACTGTTGGATTACTTTTAATAAGTAACTTTTTGTATATTCACCTGGAAATTAACACCCAATAATGACAATGTATTAAGTGCTTTGCTGACCACATCATCTATGAATAAAATGACAAAGAATCACAATGCCACAGATGCAAGAACTGATTACAAAAACTCCATTTTTTCATAATGACATTTTGGTGGAATTGTTTTTCTTTAGAAATGGGTGAATGCTTTCATTTATATTGCTCCTAAACTATGCCATGAACATTTCCTCATCTATTCAGTGACGGCTAAAAAGTTAATGACTTTGGTTTTGTATCTTCTTTGCTAAAACATGTCAATTATATTTATTGACTTTTATGTTTTATACTTTTCTTTTATATTTATCATTTAAAGGCATTTTATAAATTGAAAGCTGACAGTTTGTTTATTTATTTATATAAATGTATGTAGTTACCCATCTCATCAGTATAACTCTTTGTGACTTTAGTTATTTGTTATTATAAAAAACCAGCTAACAAAGAGCAGCTATGAAGTTATTATGATTCACTACTACTTTTCAGCAAGAGTAACTGGGCAAAATATTTCCTGAAACCCTCTTAATAATAGATCACAGGTATCTTAGAGCAGGGGTGGGTTCTGGCTTCTGTTACTGCCAGTTCACTCAGGGATGCATTTTGGGTGTGCTTGCACTTGATGCATGCTACATGTGCATGTGCAGTAGTAAAAACAAATTGCTTCTTTGCATGCGCAGAACCAAACAAACAAGATGGTGGTGCCTATAGAACCAGTCAAGTTACTACCTACTTGGTTGAACCGGTCTGAACCAGCAGGAATCCACCTCTGTCTTAGAGGCATTTTAGGAATGTAACAAATAATATTTAAAACAATAGATAGTTTTGATGAAAAATTTGATCCACAATTAGAAGATGCAGAATAACAGAAAAACAGAATTGGAAGGACCTTGGAAGTCTTCTAGACCAACTCCCTACTCAAGTAGGAGACCCTACACCATTTCAGGCAAATGGCTGTCTGGTCTCTTCTTAAAAACCTCCAGTGATGGAGCTCACACAATTTTTGAAAGTAAGTATCCCACTGGTTAATTATTCACACTGTTTCCATTCATTGTTTCCTTCTGGCCAGGGGTGAAATCAACTTACCTTTGCTACCAGTTCGCAAATGTGAGTATGTGTGCATGCACAGCACCTTCCACCTATGCGCAGAGCGTCAAAAATGGGATGTGATGCCATTTGGTGTGGGTGGGCAGAGGCTCCCGCCACCACCGCTACCAGTTCACCTGAACCGGATAGAACTGGCTGAATTGCACCACTGCTTCTGGTGCTTTGAAAAATAGGTTGACCTATTTACAGTTCTGTTTTTGGTAGGATGGGCTATATTTTCTTTTTGTGTGGAGACAGATGCAAATAATAAATTAAACAGGTCTGCTTTCTCTCTACTACCCATTGCTTCCTTGCCATCTTCTCCCATTCATGAACCAATTATTTCCTTGACTTTATTCTTATTTTTTATATGTAGTATCTTTATTTATTACTTTTGACATTTGTTACAAGTCTTACTTCATTTTGCACTTCAGTTTATCTTTGCAGATTCAGGCTATTTGCTGGTATTTCCTCTTTTTATTTTTGTACTTATCCTTTTTTTTCTTTCAATTTATTAGAAAGTTCTTTGTGTAACCATGCTGGTTTCTTCTTAGATTTCTTGTTTTTTCCCCAGTATTGAGCTGGACTAGGCTTTTATACTCATATTTTTCAGTCTCCCAAGTTTCTTGACTTGTTTTCTTCTTTAAGATTTTCATCCATGGAATCCTTCCTAAGCTCTCTCTAAGTTTGTTAAAATCAACTCTTTTAAAGTCTATGACACTGGTTTGATTATCTTCTATTGTTTGTGCCTGCATTATACTGAATTCCAGTATGACATGATCATTGTCTTGCAAAGTTCCTGCAAATTCAATCTCTTCAATCACTTCTCTGTTAGTAACAATTAAGTACTTTGAATTGTTAATTATATTTGTTAGACTATATACTTTTCACAATAATGTGTTCCTTTGACAGCTATTGTAAACAAAGAAGTAATAAGACAACACTTGGATAATTCTAATCTTCTGAAAACACTTTGAATACACTACATTTATATCTGTAGACTTTAGAATAAATCAATTACAACTTTCAGCAGATGGCAGCATTTAACTGGTCTTAACTGATCTCAAAAAAGCGAAATGGGTAAACAGATATTATTCGAGATTGTAGGAAAAACTCTGCAGTTACAAAACAAGCAAAAGAAGGCAATGATAAACTATGTCCATATTGCTGTGAAGAAAATTGTGTGAACATGATCATGTTGTCAGCAGGAGTATTCAATCTTATCACAATGTATAATTGAGATTGAACTAGCTGTGAACTGATTTTTTTAATGTACATGTTTGCTTTAAGTACACAAAGATATTCCAATAATTTCATTCTTTAAACTATCATACAAAACTTTTGCTAAACCAATTCTTGAATACAACTCATCTGTCTGGAACCCAAAGTGCATATCAGACATTAATACAATCGAACAAGTCCAGAGATATTTCACGAGAAGAGTCCTCCACTCCTCTGCTCGCAACAAAATACCTTATGCCACCAGGCTTGAAATATTGGGCTTAGATCAGGGGTCTCCAACCTTTGCAAATTTTAAGTCTGAAGGACTTCAGCTCCCAGACTTCTCCAGCCAGCTTTGCTAGATAACTTAGATAACTTAGAACTTTGCTGCCTTTGATCTGACCTAAGTGTAGCACAATTATCTGCTACAATGCCCTACCTGACAATGAATACTTCAGCTTCAACAACAACAACACACAAGCTGACAATAGATACAAACTTACGGTAAACCACTCCAAACCTGATTGCAGAAAATATGACTTCAGGAACAGAGTTGTCAATGCCTGGAACGCACTACCTGACACTGTGGCTTCTTCCCAAACCCCCAAACTTTAACCTTAGACTGTCTACTGTCGACCCCAACAGATTTCCTAAGAGATCTTTAAGGGGCATGCATAAACGCATGAGCGTGCCGACCGCCCCTGTCCTAATATTCCCTTGTATTCGTATTCATTTCATGTATACATAATCATGCTTATACTTATATCCTTTATCTAACTCATGCTTGACAAAATAAGTAAAATAAATCATATGTATATTGCTGTCCCATTTTGTTCAAGACTATTATCTGTAGTTCTTTACTTTACTTTACTTTATTTCATATTTCTATACCGCCCTCTCTCCTTGACGGGACTCAGGGCGGTGCACAGGAAAGGATAAAAACAAAGAACAATAAATACAATCAGAAATAGTTAAAAAAGAATTAAATCAATTTCAAACCCGTGCTAAAATACATAGATAAAAACCCCAACTAAAATCGGCAACAAAAACTTTGCCAGGCCGGCCAAATGGAAAAAGTATGTTTTAATGCCTGACGAAAGAGGCAAAGGTCCGTGCTTGTACGAAGGTCGGGGGGCAGGCGGGGCCTGCCACAGAGAAGGCTCTTCCCCTGGGAGCCGCCAGCCGGCATTGTCTGGCAGACGGCACCCTGAGGAGGCCCTCCCTGTGGAAGCGGACAGGTCGAAGGGAGGTATGCGGTAGGAGGCGGTCCCGCAGGTAGCCATGTCCCAAGCCATGGAGCACTTTCAAGATGGTCACTAATACCTTAAAGCGCACCCGGAAAGCCACAGGCAACCAGTGCAGCTCGCGCAGGAGAGGTGTTACATGGGAGTATCTTGAGACTCCCAGAATCCCCTGCGCGGCCGCATTCCCCCCTCCCAGATCCGCCGGGAGAGGGGAAATACGAGTCGTTCCTCTGGAGGGTCAACCCATCCAGAGGGTCGCAGGGAGAGGCAGGTCCGAGGGGAGACAAGTTCTATCCTCCCGGTTGGGGGCACGGGGCCATTGGTTGCAGATGGTCAGGTGCCACAACCCCCGCAGGCTAGGTGATCAGGGAGTACAGTGCCAGGGCCCGCGGCTGATGTTCTGCAATGCCAGGTCCGTGGTCAACAAAGCCCCCCTCATCCATGACCTTGTGTCAGAGGGGAGCCGGACCTGGTGGGAATTGCGGAGACCTGGCTGGGCCACGAGGGAGGACTCCCCCTCATTGAAATGTGCCCGCCAGGTTACCGTGCTTTTCATCAGTCCTGGGCCCTAGGCAGGGGTGGAGGGGTAGCGGTTATTGTTAGGGAAGGTCTAGAGCCGAGAGAGACCATTGTGCCACAGACCACCGGCTGTGAGTCCCTCTGTGTGAAGTGGGGCCTAGGGAGGCAGTTGGGCTTGCTTGTTGTATACCTGGCTCCCCGCTATGTAACAGCAGCCCTGCCCGAGCTCCTCGAGGTGATCGCTACGATGGCAGTTGAGACCCCCAGACTGGTAGTCATGGGGGACTTTAATCTGCCATTGGTGGGCGAATCATCGGAGGTAGCTCGGGAGTTCATGGCTTCCATGATGGCTATTGACCTGACCCAATTAATTCAAGGCCCCACCCACGAGGGTGGACATACACCGGATCTGATCTTTGTCTCTGGTCAATGGAAGAGTTATCTGGGTATAGGGGACATAGTCATCACACCCTTGTCATGGTCAGACCACTCACTTCTCCGGCTCGACTTTCCAATCGCTACTCCCCACCGCGGGGAGGCGGAATCCGAGTCACCTGTTTGGTTCCGCCCCAGGCGCCTGAGGGACACTGATGGGTTCCAGGCGGCGCTTGGGCCACTTCCTGTATCCCTGACCCGCGCCCCAATGGAGGACCTCGTGGCCGCATGGAATACTGCGGCCACGGGAGCCTTGGATCGGGTCGTGCCCTTGTGGCCTCTCTTGCGGTGCCGAGCCACCCTGGCTCCTTGGTTTACCGAGGAGCTAAGGGTGATGAAACGCCACAAGAGATGCCTAGAGAGGAGATGGAGATCTACTCGGTCTGAATCTGACCGAACACAGGTGAGAGCCCATTTACGGACTTAACTTGTGGCGTTGAGAGTGGCCAAACGTCATCATTGTGCCACTCTCATAGCATCCGCAGATAACCGCCCTGCCGCCCTGTTTAGGGTGACCCGCTCCCTCCTTCAACAGAGGGTGCGGGAAACCCCATTACAGGGCAGAGCAGAGGAATTTGGGATTTATCTGCAGGATAAAATCGCTCAGATTCAGAGCGAGCTAGTCTCCATCGATAGCCCAGTGGGATTCCCCGAGGCAGGTCTTGAGACAGTTTTGTGGGAAGAGTTTGACTCTGTTACTTCCGATGATATGGACAGGTTACGTGGGCAGCTGCGAGCTACCACATGTTTATTGGACCCGTGTCCCTCCTGGCTTGTACTGGCATCCTGGGAGGCGACACGATGCTGGCTCCAGGAGGTTGTCAACGCTTCTCTGAGTGAGGGTTTCTTGCCCGCCTCCCTTAAAGAGGCTATGGTGAGGCCCCTCCTGAAGAAGCCCTCTCTGGACCCAGCATTACTGGTTAACTACCGTCCGGTCTCCAATCTTCGCTTTCTGGTGAAGGTTGTAGAGAGTGTGGTGGCACAACAGTTTCCCCGTCACCTGGAGGAAGTTGATTATCTGGACCCGCGCCAGTCCGGCTTCCGGCCCGGGCACAGCACCGAGACGGCATTGGTCGCATTGGTTGATGATCTCTGGAGGGCCAGAGATGGGGGTTGTTCCTCCATCCTGGTCCTATTAGACCTCTCAGCGGCTTTTGATACCATCGACCATGGTATCCTATTGCATCGGCTGGAGGGGTTGGGGGTGAAAGGCACCGTGTTGCGGTGGTTCTCCTCCTACCTCTCCGGTCGATCACAATTTGTGTTGACAGGAGGGCAGAGGTCGACCTCTAGGCCCCTCACTTGTGGGGTGCCTCAGGGGTCGGTCCTCTCGCCACTCCTGTTCAACACATATATGAAGCCGCTGGGTGAGATCATCCGTGGTTTTGGGGTAGAGCACCATCTCTACGCTGATGATACACAGCTGTATATATCTACTCCAAACCACCCCAACGATGCCGTAGCGGTGATGTGCCAGTGCCTTGAAGCCGTGCGGGCCTGGATGGGAAGTAACAGACTCAGACTCAACCCGTCCAAGACCGAGTGGCTGTGGTTTCCGGCATCCCGGTACAACCAGTTGACTCCATCACTGGCTATAGGGGATGAACATCTTACCCCTGTGGATGGGGCGTGCAACTTGGGCGTACTCCTGGATACCCGGCTGTCCATGGAAGATCAAGTGACAGCCGTGGCCAGGAGGGCGTTTTACCAGGTTCGCCTGGTACGCCAGTTGCGCCCCCTATTGGATCGGGATGCCCTTTGCATAGTCACTCATGCCCTCGTGACATCCCGATTGGACTACTGCAATTCTCTCTACATGGGGCTCCCCTTGAGGTGCACCCAAAGACTTCAGCTTGTCCAGAATGCAGCCGCGCGAGCAATAATGGGAACCTCAAGGTTTACCCACATAACACCGCTCTTGCGCGAGCTGCACTGGCTGCCTGTCGTCTTTCGGGTGCACTTCAAGGTGTTAGTTATCATCTTTAAAGCGCTCCATGGCACGGGACCTAGTTATTTGTGGGATCGGGTCCTGCCCCATACATCCCTCCGGCCGATTCGCTCCCACAGAGAGGGACTTCTCCGGGTGCCGTCCACTAGGCTATGCCAGCGGGCGACGCCCAGGGGAAGGGCCTTCTCTGTGGTGGGCCCAGCCCTCTGGAATGACCTTCCCCCCGAAATTAGAACAACTACGGACCTCCGCTCCTTCCGTCAAAAATTAAAAACACACTTTTTCTGCTTGGCCGGCCTAGGTTAGTCTTCCGTCTTTTAATAGAGTTTAGGGGATTTTAGTTAATTTAAAACTGGGGATTTTAGCGCAGGGATAATCTTTGTTTAATTTGCCTTTTATCTAATTTATTTATGTATATTTATTGGTATTTTAATTTCCCTGTGCACCGCTCCGTGTCCCTTTGGGGAGAGGGAGCGGTCTATAAATAAAATTTATTATTATTTTATTATTATTCTGTATTAACTGGAGCCTCTGGGTCAGTGGTGGGTTTCAAATTTTTTTAGAACCTACTCTCTAGGTGTGGCCTATTTTGTGGGTGTGGCTTGGCAGTCATGTGACAGGGTGGGAGTGGCCAACTTGTAAAATGTGGTGAAACTCATTTAACAACGCTCTTGCTTAGCAACCAAAATTTTGGGCTCAATTGTGATGATAAATTCTTTCTTTCTTTCTCTTTCTTTCTTTCTTTCTTTCTTTCTTTTTTTCTTTCTTCCTTCCTTCCTTCCTTCCTTCCTTCCTTTCCTTTCTTACTTTCTGCCTTCCTTTCCTTCCCTTCCCATTGGGTTACCGGCAGCAGCAGGCCAGACTTACTTCTGGGTCCACCGGTGGAACCCCCTCTCACCGGCTCTCTAAATTTCACGATCTGGCTCTTGCGAGTAGGTGCGAGCTAGCAGAAACCCACCACTGCTCCGGGTGCATCTGAAGGGCAGCCCCATGTAGAGAGCTTTACAGTAGTCCAGGCGGGAAATGACGAGGGCTTGAGTGACTGTGCGTAGGGTGTCACGATCCAGAAAGGGGCGCAACTGGCATATCAGGTGAACCTGATAAAAAGCCCCCCTGGCTACAGCTGTCAAATGGTCATCCAAAGACAGCCGAGAGTCCAGGAGTTGCGGGCCCTCTCTGCGGGAGCTAATGACTCGCCCCCGATAGCCAGAGATGGGACCAGCTGGCTATGTCACGATGCCGGAAACCACAGCCACTCAGTTCATATGTACACATAACACAATTCAAGTTTATTTGATTCTTCCTTGCCCTCTTCAAGATCCCTTTTCAAAAATGTCAGTTTCAATGTTTTTTAATAGGCAGTAGCGATCTAAATTCACCACAAGATGTCTCCCTTCCATTATCTTTAGAGGATAGTTCTAGTCAACAGTTTTTAAAGAATCTTACTATACTCATGATGAAAATGCCTGGCTGAAAAGGTGAATCAGTATGCCAAAGCAAATTGTGTTTTTAATTTGAGCTTCCTGTTTCTTTAGAAAATGCTTCACCTCATCCACCTTCTTGCAAGCATATCTGTTCTGACATTCCAGGCTTAGTAAATGTATCTGACATACTTGCCTAATGATGCAATCAGAAAAGTTCAGTAGGAATGCCTCTTTAATTATGCAATGTTGTCTTAGATTGAGCTCATGTGACTCACTAAAAATGGTGTGGTACCAAGGGCAAACACACTGACTTAATCAAAAGTTCTTAGAAATCAGAAAATAAACAAAGAAAACATTTCAGTGAATTAACAGCTTAATCTGGCACATATCAGCTCAAAACTACGTCAGTTTGATTTTAATTGCTCCAACTCCCAAATTTTGTGTTTATAGAACTGCAGCCTTAGAGTATGTGCATAACTAGTTTTTTTGCTTATGTTATTAATAATAAGTTAGATCTTGCCATAGCCATACTCAGAAAAGATTCGTTAAAATTAATGGAACTTGCTGATCATGTCTAACTAAAACACATTTGATTCCAATTAGTGTTCTCTAAATAAGAAACATGGTTTATTATCTTCTTCAAGCTAACTCGTCTTATTGACTAAATATATAAGGAGATGCACTTTTATTTTCATTCTAAACATGTGTACTTGATATAGCTCATAGTTCTACTTGAACTTAATCATAGTCCAAAAATTGATATTAGTAATTTCCTCCTCTGTCTCCATGACACTGTCTTCATCTCATCTCCTGCCCATGACTGATGCAGACTTCAGATGTCCTTAGTTATAATGGTATTAAAATAGTATCTTCTCTCTTGTTCTGATATTCAAGATGCCTCAAGACATATAAAATTTGTTAGGCTTTGTGACACAGTCTTTTTAAAGATATCTGTCAGCTGACCTGCCCGAAGTCATCTTGGAGCTTCAGTGTTGCCATACTAGAGCTGAGAGATGGGAGTGGAGATTAGAGACAGCTGAGGTTTTGTAGCCAGAATAAAATATTTTCTCTTGGGAATCAAGGATATTCTCACACCTGGCCAGAGGAAGGAGGAGTAATGTCATCAGGCACCTTGATTGGACCATGTGACTGATTGGTTGGGTTGAGGGAAAACTTTTACTTTTAATTTGACCCTGTGACTCTCAAGGACGTAGACAGGATTTTGGGTAAGCTTAGTGCTGCCACATGTTTATTGGACCCGTGTCCCTCCTGGTTGGTGCTGGCCAACCGGGAGATTACACGAGGCTGGCTCCAGGGTATTATCAATGCTTCTTTGAGAGAGGGTTTCTTTCCCACCGCTTTGAAAGAGGCGGTGGTGAGGCCCCTCCTCAAGAAGCCTTCCCTGGTCCCGGCGCTTTTGGCAAACTATCGTCCAGTCTCCAACCTTCACTTTGTGGCAAAGGTTGTTGAGAGTGTGGTAGCGCAACAGCTTCCAGGTACCTGGATGAAGCTGTCTATCTTGATCCATACCAGTCGGGTTTCAGGCCTGGGTAGAGCACGGAAACGGCATTGGTCGCATTGGTCGATGATCTCTGGAGGGCTCGAGACAGGGGTTGCTCCTCTGTCCTGGTCCTATTAGACCTCTCAGCGGCTTTTGATACCATCGACCATGGTATCATGCTGCGGCGGTTGGAGGGGTTAGGGGTGGGGGGCACTGTACTTCGGTGGTTCTCCTTCCTCTCTGACCGTTCACAGTTTGTGTTGATGGGGGGGCAGAGGTCGTCCTCAAGGTGCCTCACTTTTGGAGTGCCCCAGGGGTCGGTCCTCTCGCCCCTTCTGTTCAACATTTATATGAAGCCGCTGGGCGAGATCATCCGGGGTTTGGGGGTAAAGTTCCATCAATACGCTGATGATACGCAGCTGTACATTTCGTCCCCAGACCACCCCAATGTTGCCCTTGACGTGATGTCCCAGTGCCTGGAGGCCATGCTGATCTGGATGGGGAGGAACAAGCTCAGGCTCAACCCCTCCAAGACCAAATGGCTGTGGTTCCTGGCGTCCCGTTACAGTCGGCTGGTTCCATCGCCTTAGCCCCCACAGGAAGGGTTCGCAACTTTGGTGTCCTTCTGGATGCATGGCTGTCCTTAGAAGATCATATGATGGTGGGGCTTTTTATGAGGGGGGCTTTTTATCAGGTTCACCTGATTTACCAGTTGCGTCCCTTCCTAGATCAGGATGCCCTACGCACAGTCACTCACGCCCTTATCTCTGGACTACTGCAATGCTCTCTACATGGGGCTCCCCTTGACGAGCACCCGGAGGCTTCAACTGGTCCAGAATGGGGCCGCATGGGTAATTATGGAGGTGACGCGACACTCGCATGAAACACCCCTCCTGCGCGAGCTGCACTGGCTTCCGGTAGTTTTCCAGGTGCGATTCAAGGTGTTGGTTACCATCTTTAAAGCGCTCCATGGCTTAGGACCTGGGTACCTATGAGATCGCCTTCTGCCACCGAGAGCTTCCCACCGTCCCGTACGCTCCCATAGAGAGCGTCTCCTCATGGTGCCGTCGGCTAGACAATGTCGACTGGTGACACCCAGGGGGAGAGCCTTCTCCATGGGAGCACCTGCCCTCTGGAATGAATTGCCCCCAGAATTAAGAACTATCCCTGACTTACACACCTTCCGCCGCGGTCTCCAAACCTTTCTCTTTCAACAAGCCAGGCTGGCATAAAGCATGCTTTTTAAATTTTTAAATTTAAATTTTAAATTTTTATTTTTATTATTTTAATCAGAGTTAGTTTGGGTTTTTTCCACGTTTCGGCCAATATTTTAATTATGTCTTTTAAAAGCTTTCTTTTAACTTTTATATATTTGTTTTTATTTTGGCTGTACACCGCCCTGAGTCCTTCGGGAGTAGGGCGGTATAAAAAACCAATAAACTAAACTAAACTAAACTAAACTAATTAGGTGAAAACCATGGGATCCTTCAGAGCCGGTTTTCACCAGATCTGTGCCAATATGATATATCCAATAAAGATATTCTTTGAGGAATACATCTGCCTCTGAGTTTTACTTGCTATGGGTCTATTACTTGGAACCCTGACAATCAGATGATTGACAACTGAGATAAAATAAGGTTTTGGAATGTCATATTGGATTAGTAGTCTGCCAACTCAAAAATGGTGGATTTAATTGGTTTTTAGCATTTATTTATTACGATGTTTTATATTTTTTAACTTCCTGTGCACCGCCCCGAGTCCCTTTGGAGAGAGAGGCACGGTTTTATAAATCTAATAAATAATAATAATAATAATAATAACACTTTAGATCAGTAGTAAGGAAAGGATCTTTCCTTACTAGATCTCAAGATGGCGGCGCGCTTAGGCGCAGCGGCTTTGAGCTCCTGGTGTCACAGCAGACTTTTCCATCAAAAACTCGCTCTGAACCTACTGTGAGTTATAGAGAAACAAACATATCAACTGGTTGTGACACATCAGTTAAAGAAAAAAAAGGATTGCTCCGATTTATTACGACAAGTGGGAGAAACAAGTTTCAGGCAGAGAAATCCTCAAGAAGAAGCCTAGATCTGGGTAGTGGAGAATTTTTGAGACCCATGTTGTGTCGTAGACGGGGCCTTGATGAAACAGTGATCGCAGATTCTTCACAAAGTTTATGTTCTGTAACGGTGGTGCCATCATTATCTCTTGGGAATATACAAGGGGCAACTGCAAGAATCGAAATGAAGAAGCGGAGAGCACCACCCCTAACAGTAATTCCATCCTTTTCTGTTGGGAAAGCTGAGAGAGAAGAAGAAAAAATGCCAAGTGCGATTCCTCAAAGTTCATTGCAACAAGAAATAAAAAAGAAAAAGAGACGTGCTCCTCTTCCACCAACTCCTAAAATGTCAAACAGATTTGAGTTTTACACACATAGTGACTGGTGTACTGACAGTGGGGTTGCTTATACACACTGTTCTGCAGACGTGGGGTTCTCACCTGTCATTTGTCGGCCATTTTGTTTGCCTGGAGAGATTCCTGTTATGGCTGTCACTGCTGTCTGTATTCCACCTGATGCAAATGTTGGCACAGTGCTCGAACCAATTTCATTGTAATTTTATTACAATCTTATTACAATGACAATAAAGATTGTTGTTGTTGTTGTTGTTGTTGTTGTTGTTATAGGACCACAAAGTAGACATTTTAAACAGAACTAGTGTGGCATAGAGATTAAGAAGAGATCAGCAATGGGAAATCCAGTTCCTAATCCACTCTCAACCATGAAAACTCAAGATTATCTTTGAGCCAGTTGCTGTCTCTTAGTATTATTAAAATAGCATTATTTTTACTGCATTAATATAAGTACATACATGCATACTACTTTGAAATAACATTGTTTTAAAAGCTTTTCTAAAGTATATTACAAAAGATAAAGGCTAAATCCTAGAAAAGCAAATTATAAGGAATTTCAATACAACCCATAAATAAAAATATTATTTAGACGTGTCTTTTTATATTTATATGTGGAGTACAGGTTTTAGAACAGAATAGAAAGGGATGCCTCTGTAAAAAAAGGTTCTTATTTTTTATTAATTTTATGTTACTTAGTTTCTCTAACAAGGCAACAGGTAAGAAGAGTGTAACTGCTAGTGGCACAGTGGTTAGAATGCAGCATTGCAGGCTAATTCTGCTGACTGAAGACTACAGATTGCGAATGATTCAGCAGGTCGAACATGACCAGCTCAAATTTGACTCAGCCTTCCATCCTTCCAAAGTGGGTAAAATAAGGACCAAGATTGTTGGGGGAGCAATATTCTGACTCTGTAAACTGCTTAGAGAAGGCTGCAAAACAGCATGAAGTGGTATATAAGTCTAAGTGTTATTGCTATTTTTTTCCCCAGACAGCTGATTAGGCAAAATTTTGAGTCTATATAATCAATATTAAATCATTGCAAATTAGAATTTTGTGTTTTTCTAAGAAATAAATGGAAAGTTGGCCTACCAGAGGTTGACTACAGAAAAAGAAAACAAGAAGACCCTAATTGTGATGGTCATCTGGAGTTTTACCTGCCTTTCTGCTTCCCCCTCCTTTTTTTCCTTGCCGTCCACAATTACAAGAAAAAGAGCAGAGAGAGAAGTGGAGATCATAGTCCTTTATTGCCATTATCCAATTCCATAAGATCATAAGAAACACCCCCATTCCGTCCCCATGAAAAGAAAGGTAATGGGTACATTAGGGTAGCAACTGGGTTCTTCTCTTGCCCTACGTCTATTGCCTGTAAGACAAGGAAGCCACGGAAAATAGGTTTCTGCAGTTCTCCAATCTTCAAACTGATCATAGTACCAAAGATACCCTTTTCCATTCTGATTTTTTTTTCTTCCTGCAGGCTCTTAGTGTGGACAGATCTATTTCCCTACTTTTAAGCAGGGAACAGAACAGCATCTCTTTAAGCCAGCCTAGCTTTTTACCAGCAAGCACACTGGAAAACCACATTTTAGTGCTCATACAAACTGTCATAAAAAAATGGAATATGTCAAGAAGATTTATATTTCCAAAATAGAAGCTTTCCAGTGCCCCACCTTAGCTAATGACTAATTAATCATTCACAAAGGTGGTTTTTAAACTGCTGACTATCAACTGCTATTAATGGAAATTAAGGTCTAATTTCAACAGTATGTAATTAGATAGGTTGGTAAAAAGGCTTTGTTACAACATGCTCAAAGAATAAAACTGTAGCAAAGGAATATTAAGGTCATAGTGGAGATATATACAGAAATGCACACATTGTGCTCTGTAGGTGAAAAGGAGAATATAATCAACAGAAAAATCATTACTCAAACAAAGCTTTCTACAGAACAGACTTGATTAAAAACACATTGCCTTGCTTAGCTGGATGTTGGTTGGGATTCATCTAACAACAAAGGACAAATATTGTTCTATTTGCATAATAACAACATTTAAATGTGATTTCCATGTTAACTTAAGGAATGTTGCAGTGACATCTGCAAATCAGTTTACCAAGATTTCTAAGGCTGCTTTACACATGAAGAATTTCTAAGGATGTCTAGCCGCCAAACCATAAGTGGGTTTACACATTATATCTCTATGACTCACTGGAGGAGGCATAATTATAGCTGAAAAAGTGATAGATAAAACTGATTTATTTAATGTGAAATATAGTGAATGTGATTATACACTAATTGGCTAATATACTTCTTCATTCCGCACATTAAAAACCAGCTAAGGGGCAGCTCCCACTCAACCTTGTCTGAATTTGGAAAGCTAAACAAGATTTCATCAGGTTCACACTTTAAACAAGTCACTATTTGGGACTGTAGGTTAGATCAGGGGTCTCCAACCTTTGCAACTTTAAGTCTGAAGAGCTCCCAGCAAAGCTGGCTGGAGAAGTCTGGGAACTGAAGTCCTTCAGACTTAAAGTTGCAAAGGTTGGAGACCCCTGGGTTAGATTAAAAACTCAAAAAAGCATCTCAGAAAACTCAGGTTCTACTGGGCTACTTCTGCGACTTTAAAATCCCATTGTTAATGAATCAGTACACTAGTGGAAGGCAGCAAAAATAACCCCCAAGCACCCAAGACTAATAGAATTAACCAATGTTTTTCTTAATGTGTATTATGTCAGCAGCATCTAAGACGGAACAGCATATGCTGATCAAGAAAAATGCTGCAATCCTAGTTTCTGTAAATGACTCAGCTTGGATGAGTCACTTGCCCTTTGCTTGTGAAATCATAACATGGCAAAACATACTAACTGCCTTCTTCTATTTAATGTATCAGCAGAAATTTAATCAACATCAACATTTACTGTGCTTTTTAGCTGTACGCAAGGAAAACTTTGAGTTTCATCTCCCTGCCAATTTGAACAGCCCAACAAGTGTTCTGCTGCTTCTCATCTCTTTCTCTGTTTGAATTGCACTTGGGGAAGAGTTCAAATTGATGCATAACAATTTGAAGTTTTGGAGTTTATGTTGGGACAGACTGAGTAGTTAAGTTGCAGCTGCTTATCTGTAAAATTAACTGATAGTTTATAAGCACAAATGTTCGTTCAAAGGTTTCTTCAATTTGTGGGTAGGAAAACTGGAGAAACATTGTGGTTTAAAAAAAAAAATCTCCAGGGTAAGGAGAAATCTTCCAACATCTTTTCAACTGCAGGACTCCTTGTTAGCAGAGTGGTACTGCTACAGCAACTGGAAAAAAGAACACACTTTTTATAACTGCATTCTAGTACTTGTCTTAAAGAGTACTTCACATAAACTATGAATAAAAGTTTAAAAGGCAAAAGTACAAAGAAATGTAATGTTTTTTCCCTCTTGATTTTTAGTTGCAAATTGAGTCACATGATATTGTTTTATCAAAAGTACACTCAAACTTTTGCTCCAATTGAAATGAGATATTTATATGTAGTAATATACTGAAAGATAAGAAATGAAAGGTGGAATAGGCACTCCAAAAAAGGACAAATAAATAGTAAAAAAATTACTATGCTATTGGCACTAAAGGGAACATAAGAGCATGTTAAGATAAGCAGGACATAGTAATCAACCCAACTGAATTGTCCACTATGACAAGAACAGAAGAATCATAAATACCACATTTATGCTATGTTGCAGCGGTAAGATGAGGAAAGTGTCTCCCACTTTTCTGTTCACCAGTCAGGTATACAGGAAAATCTCGTTTCTCATTTCCTCAGGCTTTGACGTGCATTATAGAAGCTCTTATCACATTTTGGAGCAAGAGGTGGGAACTAGTAAACCATAAATGAAACAGGAGAACTTTGAGCACCTCTGACCAAGTAGCTATAGCAAGAGCCTTTGTGAGCCTGTGAAAATCTTGAATGACTCAAGGCTAGTTATGGATGACTGCCAATGTAGGGAGGAATGCCTGTAGTTATAAACACATTCAATCTGCAAACGACTTCACTTTTTTAAGTCTATCATATTTAAAGTTGGGACACCATCCAACAAATAGCTTGGCACAAATATCACTGGGTTTAACTGTGCCTTAGCCTTGGTATTTGTCCTCAAGGTGTAAAATGGCCTTTGCTCAAGTCACATTTGCAGTACAAATAATTGTTTACATTTTGTACATTTCTCTATTGTGTGACTATCACTGAGATTTTAATTTTCATTTATATTTCAGAGGCAGTAAGATTGTGTGTTGAAAGCAGCTACAGGAAAAGGGCCAAACGGGATATTTGAAACATAATCCTGGCAGAAATGTTGATAATTCTTCCCCCAGCATTTTTGCATCCTTTTTTGAGCCTTTCTTTACAATCTTAGAGTGTTTAGCTTTAAATGAAAAAAAGGTGGTTACTTTGACTAACACCCCTTTTCCTTTGCACCTAATAATATCAATTTCAGAGACATGTTTGAGGGACTATGTAGCAGGCTTTACATTTATCTAAACCTGGATCTAACCTACAGTAGTTAATGATTTGGATAATGACCATGTTACATTACTTCAGTCTTGAAACTAGACACAAACTTGGTCCTTCCTCCATTTTACAACATAAAGGACTTTTAAAAAAATAAACACAACAAAAAGCAATTTGCTTTTTGTATCACATGAAGTTTCACCACAGATATTACCTTAATCAAAGAAAGAAAATCATTTCTTTCCTAATGTAACATGCATGCACATTCCCGTGTAAGATTGAGATTGTCTTGGCAATGTTTCGGCGAGGTCCCACTCGCCATCTTCAGGCTGGTGTTTTCGGCTTCGTGTTTGTGCAAGTAAAGCATGGTCGGAGCTGCCATCTTTCTATAAATCTTGGAGGGGATGTGTGGAGTGCTGGCTTTGTTGCTATAAGTGGGTTGATTGGCTGTGTAGTTGCATCATGATTGGTAGATGGAGTTGATGTTTGTAGATTGGTTGGCTGTTTCGTATCATCCTGTGTGGCTGAGGTGCTGGCTGGGTGTCCGTTGTTCTTTTGTGTTGTAATGACCTGGGTGGTAGGTGGGGCTCGTTTGTTGACTAGGGCTGGTTTCCAGATGTCAGGTAGGTGGGAGGTATCATCACTTTCATTCATGTTGTGGGGGTGTTTCTCTATTTTGATGGCTTCCACAATTATTCTCTTGTTGAAGTGTTCAGTTTTGGAAATTAATTTGGTTCCTTCAAAATCAATTTCATGTCCTGTAGCTTTAAGGTGCTGGAAAAGGGAGGATGGTTTTTTTTTCTGACAGCATTCTTGTGTTCTGTGATGCGTGCATTTATTCTTCTATTAGTTTGTCCAATGTATGTGGCAGGGCAGATTTTATTTCATAAACTCCTTGGTTTTCTAGCTGGATCCTGTCTTTGCAGTTTCTTAAGATGTTGGCTATTTTTGGGTCAGTGCTGAAGGCTGTCTTGATATTGTGCTTATAGAGATACTTATACCACCTATATTTATAGAAAAGCAGCCGCTCCAATCACGCTTTGCTCACAGATGCACAAAGCCAAAGGCACCAGCCTGAAGCTGACAAATTTGACTTCATCAAAACATTGCCAAGATACTTTCTATCTTACACAGGAAAAGACCCGAATACACCAGGACATACATGCATACATACATATATACACAACCCTCCTAAGCACATCCTGGACCTGACCAACCACTGCCTAACCAACACATACTTCATCCATAATGGACAAAGATACAAACAGATAGAAGGAGCACCCATGGGATCACCCTCTCACCCATCATCGCAAACGTATACATGGAACACTTTGACACCAACGTCTTAGATAAATCTGAACACAAAACCAAACTCTGGCTTAGATATGTAGATGACACCTTCATAATTTGGCCACCTGGAAAAGAAAAACTGGACAACTTCCTCACACATCTCAACAGTCTACACCCCAAAATACAATTCACTATGGAAATAGAAGCTAATAACTAACTTCCCTTTCTGGATGTCCTCATCTACAAAAAAGCCAATAGCTCCCTAGGGTACACCATCTACCAGAAAAAAACACACACCAACCGCTACCTAATTGCAAAATCCTATCACCACCCTGCATAGATCAACTCTGTAGCCAAGACCCTCATCTCCAGAACCAAATGCCTAGCTGACAAAGGCCACCTGAAAACTGAATTACACACCCTCACAAACGTATTAATCTGCAACGGCTTCCAAAGAAAAATAATTACCAACCTAATCCAAAAGGAGACACCCCCCAAGAGCCGAGACACAGAACAGGATAACAGCATCGCCCTCCTCTCTTACATCAAAGGCACCACAGATAAAATCAGCAAAAAAAATTCCACAAGCGCAATATCAAGACAGCCTTCAACACTGACCAAAAAATAGCCAACATCCTAAGAAACCCCAAAGACAAGATCCAGCTAGAAAACCAAGGAGTTTACGAAATTCCATGCAAAATCTGCCCTGCAACTTACATAGGACAAACTAATAGGAGAATAAATGCACGCATCGCAGAACATAAGAATACAGTAAGAAAACAACTTACAACTTCATCCCTCTACCAGCACTTTAAAACTACAGGACATGAAATTGATTTTGAAGGAACCAATTAATCTCCAAAACTGAACAGTTCAAGAAGGGAATAATCAGGGAAGCCATTGAAATAGAGAAACACCCCCACAACATGAACAAACGTGATGACACCTCCCACCTACTAGACATCTGGAAACCAGCACTGGCCAACAGACAAGCCCCACCCAGGCTGTTACAATACAAAATAACAATGAACACAGAGATAGCACCAATCAGCACCAATCTACCAATCATGATACAACTACACAGCCAATCAACGTACTCACAGCAACAAAGCCAGCCCTCCACATCCCCTACCAAGATTTATAAAAAGACGGTAGCTGCGAAGCCACAGACGTCAGCCTGAAGGTGGTGAATGAGACCTCGCCGAAACGTTGCAAAGACAATCTCAATCTTACATGGGAAAAGACCTGAGTACAAGACCAGCATACCTACACCTGTGAAAATCTACGAAAACACACACACACACACATACATGGCATCTGTTTGCTTTTGTTGTCCATTATTTTCTGCTCTGATGAAGCCACAAAAATTGGTATCCAAACTGAGTCTCCTGTTTTACCTTTCAGAAACACAATTGGCATTTTCTCAGTAACATGAAATCCTCTTTCCTCGGTAATATAGCCAGAGTCCAAATTGGAGAGGATGGTTGAGAAAAAAGATTCTTATAATAATAATAATAAATTGGGATTTATTAACCGCACCCTCTCCCCACAGGGACCCGGGGCGGTGCACAGGCATAATTAAAAACAATATACAATAATACAAATATTTCTTAAAATCGAATTAAATAAATCTACCCGTGCTAAAAACATAAATTAAAAACCCATTTAAAATTTATAATTAAAAGACAGAGAGAACTATTCAAGGCCGGCCAGTCGAAAGAGATGGGTCTTCAATTTTACACGGAAGGAGCGGAGGTCGGTGGTCGTTCTAATATCAGGGGGAAGGTCGTTCCAGAGGGCCGGGCCCGCCACAGAGAGCGCCCTTCCCCTGGGCGTCGCCCGCTGACAAAGTCTAGTGGACGGCACCCGGAGAAGCCCCTCTCTGTGGGAGCGAATCGGTCGTGAGGATGTGTGGGGCAGGATCCGATCTCGCAGATAGCTAGGTCCCGAGCCATGGAGCGCTTTGAAGATGATAACTAACACCTTGAAGCGCACCCGGAAGACGACAGGTAGCCAGTGCAGCTCGCGCAAGAGCGGTGTTACGTGGGCAAACCTAGAGGTGCCCATAATTGCTCGCGCGGCCGCATTCTGAACTAACTGAAGCCTCCGGGTGCACCTCAAGGGGAGCCCCATGTAGAGAGAGTTACAATAGTCCAGTCGGGATGTCACGAGGGCATGAGTGACTGTGCGAAGGGCGTCCCGATCCAATAGGGGGCGCAATTGGCGAACCAGGCGAACCTGGTAAAACGCCCTCCTGGCCACGGCTGTCACTTGCTCTTCCATAGACAGCCGGGTATCCAGGAGGACACCCAAATTGCGCGCCCCATCCACAGGGGCAAGATGTTCGCCCCCTATGGCCAGCGTTGGAGAAAGCTGGTTGAATCGGGCAGCCGGAAACCACAGCCACTCGGTCTTGGTCGGGTTGAGCCTAAGTCCGTTACTTCCCATCCAGATCCGCACGGCTTCCAGGCACTGGCACATCACCGCTACGGCATCGTTGGGGTGGTTTGGGGTAGATATGTACAGCTGGGTGTCATCAGCGTACAGATGGTACTCTACCCCAAAACCACGGATGATCTCACCCAACGGCTTCATATATGCATTAAACAGGAGAGGCGAGAGGACCGACCCCTGAGGCACCCCGCATGTGAGGGGTCTCGGGGTCGACCTCTGCTCTCCTGCCCGCACAAATTGCGATCGGCCAGAGAGGTAGGAGGAGAACCACCGCAAAACAGTGCCTCCCACCCCCAACCCCCCCAGCCGATGCAATAGGATACCATGGTCGATGGTATCGAAAGCCGCTGAGAGGTCTAATAGGACCAGGATGGAGGAACATCCCCCATCTCTGGCCCTCCAGAGATCATCTACCAACGCGACCAATGCCGTCTCGGTGCTATGCCCGGGCCGAAAGCCGGACTGGCGCGGATCTAGATAGTCAACTTCCTCCAGGTGACGGGGAAACTGTTGTGCCACCACACTCTCAACAACCTTCGCCAAGAAGGGAAGGTTGGAGACTGGACGGTAGTTGTTCAAAATAGCTGGGTCCAAGGAGGGCTTCTTGAGGAGGGGCCTCACCATAGCCTCTTTTAGGGAGGCAGGCAAGGAACCCTCACTCAAGGATGCGTTGATAACCTCTTGGAGCCAGCCTCGTGTCACCTCCCAGGATGCCAGTACAAGCCAGGAGGGGCACGGGTCCAATGAACATGTGGTGGCTCGCAGTCGCCCACGTAACCTGTCCATATCCTCGGAAGTAACGGGGTCAAACTCCTCCCAAACAAGATCTCCCTCGTGGCATCCCACTGGGCCATGAATGGGGGCTAGCTCACTCTGTATCTGGGCGGTTTTCTCCTGCAGAAAAATCACAAAAATCTTGTTCATAATGGTACAAAATGAGCTTAAGAAATCAAACTTGCCATTCCACTACCAATTATTCTTTCTCTTTTCTTTGCAGTTTTACATTTTATGCCTCTGTAGTTATTGCATTTATTAGTGGAGAAAAGTATATTTGGAATGAATTTATGCTAAGTAAATAAAAACTTGTCTCAATTACCTTATAAAATACACACAGTTTTATGTAAAGCATTGCTGTGAGGTTGTCTTAACCCTATCTCCGGGAATGACACTAATGGAAACTTTCTGTTGACATTTCAATGGTGATAGATACCATATGTTTCCAACTGTATTTAGATATCACAGTTACAAGGTCATTTGGAACTGCTGACATGTTCAAACCAGCTCTGTGTTAAATTAGTGATTATATTGTTTGAGCCAAAACAACTTCCTTCCCAATAACATTTATGAAGTAATATTTCACTTTCTCAGCTGTTTTCATTAATGAACAAAATACAGGTGTGAGATCCAACACAAGCTCTTATCATTCACATTTGTTCAGATGAGAGATTCACAAACTAAAGTTGCCAAGTACTGTGATTGAAGTACTAGGAGAAAATGATACTTCGGGAACAGGGTTTGATTTTGGGGAGCTCAGTGCATGGTTTCTGCTGAATGTTCCCATTCAATCAATGCCATTATGTGAGAATATGTCCCCTTATAATCAATGTTTTATAACATTGGCTTTATAAATCTAAGAAAAGTGATGATAATAAATAAATGGAAAATAAAATAAAAAATAATAAAAAGCACAAGAATGCAGAAATACAATAATAAAATTGTATAATGTGTTGTTTCCCATATCATTATACATAATGGTAAATAAAATATTTATTTATCAACAATTGTATGCTGCCTATTCCTTGGGATTCTTTGTGACCAATTACATATATGAAAAACAAATTTAAAACATAATAAGTAAAACAAATACTCTTCATATAAGCTATTAACATAAGCTAAACTCTTCCTACCCCAATAAATTCTTTAAAAACTGTTTCTCTGCAGCTAGTTTTACATGGAACATAATTTAAATGCAACATTAATTTCTAAGTTTACAGTTTATTTATTTATTTATTATTTAGACTTATATAACCGCTCCCTCTCCCCAAAGGGACTCGGGGCGGTGCACAGGAAATTAAAAACATATGAATATCACAATTATAAATAATTAAAACCGAATTAAATAAATTATTCCTGCGCTAAAATTTAAAATCATTAAAACTCTTACCCCATTTAAAACCAATTAAAACAATTTAAGGCTCGGTAAAGTAAATTAGGCCAGACCGGCCTGATAGAACAAATGGGTCTTTAATTTCTGGCGGAAGGCGCGGAGGTCCGTCGTTGTTCTGAGATCAGGGGGTAGGTCGTTCCAGAGGGTTGGGCCCACCATAGAGAAGGCCCTTCCCCTGGGCGTCGCCCGCTGGCATTGCCTAGTGGACGGCACCTGGAGAAGTCCCTCTCTGTGGGAGCGAATCGGCCGGAGGGATGTATGGGGTAGGATGCGATCCCGCAGATAACTAGGTCCCGTGCCATGGAGCGCTTTAAAGATGGTAATCAACACCTTGAAGTTCAATAATAATGCTGCAGTCTTGTGCATGTTTATTTTGAAATATCATTTCAATATGGCTTAAATCTAAATCTTCTATAGTTCATGAATTTGAATTTGAATTTATTTATATTTATATCCCGCCCTTCTCCACAGAGGACCCAGGGCAGCGCACAGGAAATTTAAAAACATACGAAAGTACAAAAATAAATACATAATTTAAAATATATATTAAACTATCTTAATCCTATGCTAAAAACCAAATTATTAAAATACCCAATTTAAAACTTTCTAAAAGTCCCCGTGGGAGGTTAGGCTAGGCCAGCTTGTTGGAAAAGGTATGTCTTTAGACATTGGCGGAAGAGGCGGAGGTCGGTGATGGTGCGTAATTCAGGGGGTAGGTCGTTCCAAAGGGCTGGGCCCGCCACAGAGAAGGCTCTTCCCCTGGGTGTCGCCAGTCGGCATTGTCCGGCCGACGGCACCCTCAGAAGGCCCTCTCTGTGGGAGCGTATCGGTCTAAGGGATGTATGGGGCAGGAGGCGGTCTCGCATATAACTAGGCCCCGAGCCATGGAGCGCTTTAAAGATGGTCGTCAGAACCTTGAAGCGCACCCGAAAGGCCACAGGAAGCCAATACAGCTCGTGCAGGATCGGTGTTATGTGGGAGCATCTGGTGGCTCCCATAATCACCCACGCGGCTGCGTTTTGGACTAGCTGTAGCTTTCGAGTGCACCTCAAGGGAAGCCCCATGTAGAGAGCATTACAGTAGTCGAGTCGGGACGTCACGAGAGCTTGAGTGACTGTGCGAAGGGCAGCCCGGTCCAGTAAGGGACGCAATTGGCGCATCAGGCGTACCTGATGAAACGCCCCCCTGGCCACGGCCGCCACATGGTCCTCCATGGACAGCCGGGAATCCAGGAGGACACCCAAATTGCGCGCCCTCTCCACGGGGGCCAGAGTTTCGCCCCCGATGGCCAGAGTTGGAGTAATCTGGCTGAACCGGGGTGCCGGAAACCACAGCCACTCAGTCTTGGCAGGGTTGAGCTTGAGTTTGTTACCACCCATCCAGATCCATACGGCCTCCAAACACCGGGACAGCACTTCGGCGGCATCGTTGGGGTGGTCTGGGGTGGATATGTACAGCTGAGTGTCGTAAGCGTACAGATGGTACTCCACCCCAAAACCACGGATGATCTCACCCAGCGGCTTCATATATGTGTTAAACAGGAGGGGCGAGAGGACCGACCCCTGAGGAACCCCACATATGAGGGGTCTCGAGGTCGACCTCTGCCCTCCCGTCAACACATATTGCGACCGACCAGAGAGGTAGGACGAGAACCACCGCAAAACGGTGCCTCCCAGCCCCAACCCCCCCAGTCGGTGCAATAGGATACCATGGTCGATGGTATCAAAAGCAGCTGAGAGGTCTAATAGGACTAGGATAGAGGAATAACCTCTATCCCGCGCCCTCCAGAGATCATCAACCAACGCGACCAATGCCGTCTCGGTGCTGTGACCGGGTCGGAAGCCGGACTGGCGCGGGTCTAGATAATCAACTTTCTCCAGGTGTCGCGGAAACTGTTGGGCTACCACACTCTCAACAACCTTCACCAAAAAGTGAAGGTTGGAGACCGGACGATAGTTCTCCAACAATGCTGGGTCCAGGGACAGCTTCTTGAGGAGGGGCCTCACTACCGCCTCTTTCAAGACGGCAGGTAAGGACCCCTCACTCAAAGATGCATTGACAATGCCCTGGAGCCAGCCTCGTGTTGTCCCCCAGGATGCCAGTACAAGCCAGGAGGGACACGGGTCCAATAAACATGTGGTCGCCCTAGGTTTCCTTGACAACCTGTCCATATCCTCGGTGGTAACAAAATCAAACTCCTCCCAAGAAGGAACCTCAAGACTAGTCTCGGACAGTCCCACAGGACCACTGTCGATGGAGGGTAGCTCATTCCGAATCCGAGTGATTTTCTCCTGCAGATAAATCCCAAATTCCTCTGCTCGCCCTTGCAGAGGGGCTTCCCGCGGCCTCTGGTGAAGGAGGGAGCGGGTCACCCCAAACAGGGCGGCAGGACGGTTATCTGCGGATGCAATAAGGGTGACACAATACTCACGTTTGGCCACCCTTATCGCCACTAAGTAAGCCCTAATATGGGTTCTCACTAGTGTTCGGTCGGCTTCGGAGCGAGAGGATCTCCATCTGCTCTCTAGGCGTCTCTTGTGGCGCTTCATCCCCCGAAGCTCCTCAGTAAACCAGGGAGCCTGGGTGGTTCGCCGCCGCAAGAGAGGCCGCAAGGGCGCGACTCGGTCCAAGGCCCCTGCGGCCGCACTTAGCCATGCGGCCACTAGGTCCCCAGTTGAGTCACGAGGCAGGGTCACAGAAATTGGCCCAAGCTCCCTCTGGAACCTTTCCGGGTCCATTAGAAGCCTGGGGCAGAACCATCTAGGAGTATCCGGTTCCGCCTCCCCGCGGTGAGGTGAAGCGATTGGAAAGTCCAGCTCAAGGAGAGCGTGATCCGTCCATGACAAGGGAGTGATGGCTAAATCCCCTATTCCCAGATCACAACTCCACTGTCCCGAGACAAAGATCAAATCCAGCGTGTTTCCCCCCTCGTGAGTAGGGCCTAAAACTACCTGGGTCAGGTCCATGGCCGTCATGGAGGCCATGAACTCCCGAGCTGCTCCAGAGGCTTCGCCCGCCGATGGCAAGTTAAAGTCCCCCATGACTACCAGTCTGGGGGTCTCAACTGCCGCCTCTGCTATCACCTCTAGGAGCTCGGGCAGGGCTGTTGTTGCATAGCGAGGAGCCAGGTATACAACTAACACGCCCAACTGCCTCCCTAGGCCCCATCTCATGCAGAGAGATTCACACCCGGTTGTCTGAGGGACTGTGGTCTCCTTCGGCTCAAGACCTTCCTTAACCATAATCGCCACTCCCCCACCCCTCCCTAGGGCCCTAGGCTGATGGAAGGTGCGGTAACCTGGTGGTCACATTTCCACGAGGGGTAAACCCCCTTCGTGGCCCAACCAGGTTTCCGTTATACCCACCAGGTCCGGGTCCCCCTCTGACACAAGGTCATGGATGAGGGGGGCTTTCTGAACCACGGACCTGGCGTTGCATAACATCAGCCTAGGGCCCCGGGTCTGTGATTCCTGCCCACCTAGTCTCCGATGGGAGGGCGGAGAGTTGGAGCAAGTGACTGCCTGTGTCCAGTGGCCACAGTCTCCCAACCGATGATGCCTATTCCGCCTCCCACCGCCCCTGCCCCTCCCTAAGACCAGATCGATAGAAAATGCCTCAGTGGAGACGACCCCCCCTTCCCCTTCCTCCGTTACCCTTCTTCCGCCAGCCGGCCCACTCGTTTGCTGTTCCCTCCCAGGACTATTTCCCCCCCCCACCCTGGAACCCCCTAAAAGCCGAATTAAAAAGTTATGTAAAAAAACCCTTAATTTGCGCTTCGCCCACCTCTCAGGAGCAATCAATCCATCCTCGAGGTGGGCCCGTGTTAAAGAGGGGGGCCAGGCCTGTGAGAGGGGAGCCTCCCGCAGGCAAAGGAGATCACTCCTAGAGTACACCGCTAAAAACATGGAGGTCATCCAACCCAGGGGACATGGTGCAAGTCCATAAACAGAGTCCAGGGTAAAATAAAGTGACAAATGGTTAAAATTGTGCAAATAGATAGTCCGAAAAGGCAGAGGGGTAAAACAGACAGTCAGACTAAGATCTTTCGAATGGGGGGGGGGTGTCACAATTTAGTCTCGTCACCACCCCATCCATCTGTCTTCTTCGGCAACACAGGCCTCAGTCTGCACTTAGTGCCGCACGATTAGATGGTACGCCGTGCGGCCTGATGTAAAATGCAGCCATGTGCTGACACGGTTTACTTCTTCAAGTCCAGAGCACACACTTTCAGATCTTCCTGGGTCATCTTCGGCCACGATCCACCAACGACCCGGCTGCGTGGCTTCCTCATCCATCCTCTCACTTCCTCTCTATACCAGTCCTTCATTCTCCCTCTTCTTCCATCTCAATATCCAACTCCTTCACCATTCCTTCGCCACCTACATCTCCTTCTTCCACCACTTTCCTTCTTTCCTTCTTCATTCCTCGTTCCTCCTCTCCTCACTCCACGCTCTACATCTCCACATCTCCACGTTCCTCTCATCCAATCTTCCTCTAACATCCTCTCACCTTCTCAGCTCCTCCAGCACCAACTCCATTCCACCAACATTCCATCAACAAACAACAATCCATTTTCGCCACTCCAAAGCACACCAGCCGTTTCTGCCTCCAGCCTCCAGCCTCAGGTCGGGTGGGATCAGATGGAAAATAACGCAGGTCAGGATCGGGTTATTAGGCCGCAGGGCCCAGCGTAGGCCATACGGCCTGATGGTAGTACTCCTGACCCGACATGGCCCGGCCAGTCTGTTCTTACACGTCCCGGCTTCGCGGCCTGCTTCCTACCTCCAACCGCGCCGGGACGCTCCAGGCCGCAGAAGGCCGATTCGGGCCTGCATTGCTCTTCGTCCTGCCGTCACTCACAGGGCTCGCTCTTCATTTCCGAGCGGCCCGGAGTGGCGGCAGGGATGTCCTCTTGCCGGGCCAGCCCTCGGAGATGACCGATGAGGGCTGGCAGCGTCCTCCTGGGTAAAAACGACCTCCATTTCCGTTCCGTTTCACGGCACGACCTCCATTTCCGCGCATGCGCAAACCAAAATAAAATGAAAATGTGGGCAGTCGTTTGATACAACAAAGGTATATGTACAGTGGTTATAAAATTAAAAAGTCACTCCTGCTTTTGCATGTGAAATGTTATAGTATTTTTAGTATAGTCATTTAAAAAAAAAATACAAATGGCAGTTCAGCAAATAAACAATATCAAACATAGTACTCGGCTGATTAGGCTTAGCTAAAATATAAAGTTGGTTTTACATACATAAAATCTACATGATAAATGTTTACCACCTTTCCTACTTCCTGCTGCCTGCGCTATTAAATCACATGTAGAAAAAGAAAATTGACTTGTCAAATGGAGCTTTAAATTATGGTGGAGAAATGAATAAATTAAAGATTCTATACCAGTGATGGCGAACCTATGGCATGGGTGCCACAGGTGGCACGCGGAACCATTTCTTAGGGCACGCAAGGCATTGCCCTGTCAGCTCCAGCACGCATGTGTGCGCTGGCCAGTTGATTTAGGCCTTCTTTTGAGGCCATTTTTCGCCCTCTGGAGGCTTCAGGGAAGCTCCTGAAGCCTCTGGAGGTGGGGAGAGGAGGCTGTTTTCACCATTCCCAGGCTTCTAGAAAGCCTCTGGAGCCTGGGGAGGATGAAAAAAGTGCGCCAAAAGCAGGGGGTCACCCACATAGCATTATGGATGTGGCACACCTACGCACGACCCACCTGCGCTCCCCCCGATTTTGGCATGCAAGCCAAAAAAGGTTAGCCATCACTGCCCTACCCCCATGATGGCGAACCTATGGAACGCGTGCCATGGGTGGCATGCAGAACCATCTCTGTGGGCACTTGAGCCATTGCCCTATGTCAGCTGCAACATGCATGCTCACCAGCCAGCTGATTTTTGGGCTCTCCGGAGGGCCGGGGGAGGCCGTTTTTGCCCTCCCCAGGCTCTAGGAAAGCTTCCAGAGCCTGGGGAGGGCAAAAAATGGAACTTCCTAGCCTACTAGAAGATCGGAAACAGAATGGGGTTAGGAGAGGCACCATTTTGCGGTGGTTCTCCTCCTATCTCTCCGGCTGCTCGCAACTTGTGTTGGCAGGGGGGCAGAGATCGACACTGAGGCCCCTCATGTGTGGGGTGCCTCAGGGGTTGGTTCTCTCGCCTCTCCTGTTCAACACCTATATGAAGCCATTGGGCGAGATCATCCATGGTTTTGGGGTAGAGTACCATCAGTACGCTGATGACACCCAGCTGTACATCTCTACCCCTAACCACCCCAACGATGCCATTGATGTGATGTCCCAGTGTTTGGAGGCCGTGTGGGTCTGGATAGGGAGGAACAGGCTCCGACTCAACCCATCCAAGACCGAGTGGCTGTAGTTTCTGGCGTCCCGATATAGCCAGCTGGTTCCATCGCTGGCTATCGGGGGCGAGTCATTAGCCCCCGCGGAAAGGGCTCGCAACTTGGGTGTCCTCCTGGACTCGCGGCTGTCCTTGGATGACCATGTGACGGCCGTGGCCAGGGGGGCTTTTTATCAGGTTTGCTTGATACGCCAGTTGCGCCCCTTTCTAGATCGGGACTCCCTTCGCACAGTCACTCAAGCCCTAGACTACTGCAATGCTCTCTACATGGGGGTCCCCTTGGGGTGCACCTGGAGGCTCCAGCTAGTACAGAATGCAGCTGCACGGGGGATTCTGGGAGTTTCTCGATACTCCCATATAATACCTCTCCTGCGCGAGCTGCACTGCCTGCCTGTGGCCTTCCGGGTGCATTTCAAGATACTAATAACCATCTTTAAAGTGCTCCATGGCACGGGACCTGGGTATTTGCGAGACCGCCTCCTACCACATATCTCCCTCCGTCCTGTCCGCTCGCACAGGGAGGGCCTCCTCAGGGTGCCGTCTGCCGGCCAATGCCAGCTGGCGACCCCCAGGGGAAGGGCCTTCTCTGTGGCGGGTCCGGCTCTCTGGAACGACCTACCCCCCAACATTCATACCATCACGGACCTGCGCCTCTTCCGCCGGGAGCTTAAAACTCACTTTTTCCATCTGGCTGGCCTGGCTTAGATTCTAAATAACAAATTGTTAGGGATTTTAGTAAGGGGTTTTAGATGGGTTTTAAAGATGCTTTTAGCACGGGTTTAAATTTAATATATTTTTATTGTATTTATATTGTATTTTTGTATTTCATTTTATTGGACTTCTATACCGCGCCACTCTCCCAAAAAGGGACTCTTGGAGGGTGAAAACGTCCTCCCCCGGGCTCCAGAGGTCCTCCCTGAAGCCTTCTGGTGCCAAAAACAGAGTGTGTTTCTGGCCTCCGGAGGGCCTCAAGCCTGGTAGAGGCCGTTTTGCCCTCCTGGACACTTGTCGAATGCCTCTGGAGCCTAGGGAGGGTGAAAACTCTCCCCAGCAGGGGGTGGGATCATGCCTGCATGCGGGGGGGAGGGTGTCGTACGCGCATGTGTAGGTGGGGCACATTACATTGTGGATGTGGGGCACACGTGCGTACGCTATCGCATGCGCGCATATAATTTTGGCACACAGGGACAGAAAGGTTCGCCATCACTGTTCTATACATTTCTTCTTGGACAATCATTTAAATTGCACAGGCAAATATCTGTTTCTACCAAATAGCATCTAGATCTCTTACTTCTACAACAAGTATTAACATATTCTGATCAGTAACTTGTAAATTATTATAGTGGCTTTACCCTAAAGCATAATTTACCTTCACTATCAAGTTTCCTTGAAAGTATGTATTTCACTAAAGCAAAAACAAGTTTTTTTTATGTTGACTTCCCTAACTCCTATAATATTGAAATATTCCTTAGGGATGCTATTGACCTAACTGAAACTGAAGTTTCCCCCCAAAAATGCAATTCTAATACTGACTTTAAATTATGCAATTCTCAGTTATTTCAAAACAAGCATGCACTATCAGTTCCTGAAAAAAAATATTAACTTGATAAATTGCTTTTTCATTATGTTCTGGTGTGTACGTTTGTACTTTTGCTTGTTCCTAACTTCAGTTTATTTTGGAGATCTTGCAAATGAGAACACTGATAACAAGAGTTGAAGCTGGGAGCCAGACTCATATCACTTTCTCATGCTGCTAATGAACTCTCATTAGAGTGTTAACAGAGCAACCCTTTTTCTTTCTTATTAAATCCCAAGGCTGTGTAAAACTTTAAAATGACTTATAGAATCATCCAACAAAACCTCCTGTTCTTTCTAAAAATAATAATAGAAGCTTTACTTCTCGTTTCCTTGGCCTCTTTGCTTATTCAATATTTCTTGCAGTAAAGAGGAATAAGCACATGAACTAAAGAATAAGCACATGAAGTAAAGTCTCTCCTGATTTCTCCAAACAACTGGTTGAAGTGCTAGAAGAGGCTTTTATTCATGTCTAACAGAAGCACAAAAGCTCTTCTCAGTGTAATTGCTCATCTGGATCTCATATTGCATCCAATAATAATAATAATAATAATAATAATAATAATAATAATAATAATAATAATAATAATAATAATAATAATAATAATAATAATAATAATAATAATAATAGGTGAAGATCTTGTGGAACTTTCAAATACAAACAGATCGTCATTTGGAGCACAACACACCAGATATCACGGTTGTAGAGGGCCAAAGTGTACATTTTATAGATATCTGGAGATGCCAGAGTCGAAGAAAAAGAACTAGAAAAAATAATGAAATATCGCAACCTGGCCATCAAAACTACAAGGCTATGGATGAAGCATGTCACAGTGACACCCATTGTCATCAGGGCACTTAATACAATACAATAGCAGAGTTGGAAGGGACCTTGTAGGTCTTCTAGTCCAACCCCCTGCATGGGCAGGAACCTTATACCACTTCAGACAAATGGCTATCTAACATCTTTTTAAAGACTTCCAGGGTTGGGGCATTCACAACTTCTGGAGGCAAGCTGTTCCAGAGGTTAATTGTTCTAACTGTCAGGAAATTTCTCCTTAGTTCTAAGTTGCTTCTCTCCTTGATTAGTTTCCACCCATTGCTTCTTGTCCTGCCCCCAGGTGCCTTGGAGAATAGTTTGACTCCCTCTTCTTTGTGGCACCCTCTGAGATATCGGAACACTGCTATCATGTCTCCCCTGGTCCTTCTCTTCATCAAACTAGACATACCCAGGTCCTGCAACCGTTCTTCATATGTTTTAGTCTCCAGTCCCCTAATCATCTTGGTTGCTCTTCTCTGCACTCTTGGTTGCTCTTCTCTGCACTTGGCACCATGTCCAAAAATTTTACTAAATATATTAGCAAATTGCAGCTTCCTGCAATAACACCAGCAGAACTGCAAAAAAATGTGCTACTTGGAACATCTTGCATTCTAAGAAGATATTTGGTTGATACCTAGGATGCTGGCAGCAAACTGTATCAACCATTAGCACCAGTCAATAGTATTTGCAATGCATTATTAAATGTTCAGTTGGCTGAATCTCATGTTTTATGAATTAAGTAAATAATAACAACTTGGGGATTTAAGAGGCCTCTGACTTAATGCATAATAAAGTCAAGGAATTAACTTCAACCAAGTACATTCGACGAATCCACAAGTTAGTAAAGTCCAAATTGAGTGGAGGAAACATCATAAAAGCCATGAATATCTGGGCTATACCTGTGATTTGATACTCTGCAGGAATAATTGTCTGGACCCAGATGGAGTTGGACAATTTGGACAGAAAAACGAGGAAGCTTATGGCAATGAATCATGCTTTGCACCCTAAAAGTGATGTTGACCGATTATATCTACCCAGAGCAGAAGGTGGCCGAGGACTCCTACAAGTAAAGCAGACTATGGAAGAAGAAAGACACAACTTGAATGATAAGGAAGTAAATAAAGAAGGCCTTTTAAAGACAACTAAGTCAAAAGCTGAATATAAGAAAGAAGTAATTGAGAAATGAGCTGAAAATTGGAAAAGCAAAGCTATGCATGGCCAATACTTGAAAAGTATTGAAGGCAAAGCTGACCAAAAACTAACTTGGAACTGGTTAAGATCGGGAGTACTGAAAAAAGAAACAGAAGGCTTTATTTTGGCAGCTCAAGAACAAGCCTTAGCCACCAACTGCATGAAGGCAAAAATTCAACATGTTACCACCAACAGCAAATGTCACCTCTGTAATGAGAAAGATGAGACAGTCAACCACCTGATCAGTGGTCGCAGCAAAATTTCACAAACTGATTACCTACAACGCCATGACCGCGTTGCTAAGAGCATTCACTGGAAATTGTGCCAGAAGTTTGGATTTGAGTACAGCAAAAACCACTGGGAACATCAGGTTGAGAAAGTTTTAGAGAATGAGAAAGTCAAGATCTTGTGGGACTTCAGAATTCAGACTGACAGGCACTTGCCCTACAACACACCTGACATAACAATAGTTGAAAAGAAAAAAGTATGGTTCGTTGACATTGCAATACCTGGTGATGCACGAATTAAAAATAAGCAGCAAGAAAAAAATCACAAAGTACCGGGACTTGAAGTTGAGCGACTGTGGAAAAAGAAATTGTGTGTAGTCCCGATTGTAATTGGAGCCCTTGGAGCAATACCTAAAGGGCTACCTCGCTATGTAGAAATTCTAAATTTATCGGACTTGAACATTCTGACTTTACAAAAAACCACCCTACATGGAACAGCTTATATCCTCCAATATAACCTTAACAGTTCCTAGGTCCTTGGTTAGGACTTGAGCTGTTGAGCTACCAACCAGCCCCAAAGGCTGTGAATCTCACCAAAGATTAACCACAGAATAATTTTCTTTCAGTAACTTATTTCAGTAACTTACTATACCTAAAATAAGGGTGATAACAATTTTTTATGGCAGCAGCACTGAAATATACATTTAAATTAAGGAAAGACTATTTTCTACTAAAAATTATCATCCTTGCATTTATTTATTTATTTGTGTATTTGTTTATTTATCTATTTATTTATCCTCAATCTCATGGTAATGTTCAGGAATATCAGATCTTGTAATTGTGAAATTAACCATACCATATGAACATTGATATCAATTAAAAAAAGATGGCTATCCTCCCTTCCAGTTAGGTCTTAATATCATTAAAACCTATTTGAAAAGAAAAAAACCAAACTGTACCTAAAAGCTATGAAGTGAACAAACATAACCCCAATAGTAGCTTGTTTTATAGAATTAGGATCACAATGGAAGAAGACAGGCCCACATCCTCCTCACTTCACGTGGTACCTGGAGAAGACCTCTGTTGGTTACTGAACTAGACAGCAGACTTCATCATGTGGTCAAAAGATCAGGTGGCATCCACATTGGTGGAACTGAAGCTCTCCCTGGCTTTTATCTATAAAAAGGCCCACCAACCATTGCACCATCATGATCACCATCTTGACTGTTTTAACTATACTCCGTGGACATTCCTGTTGGCCAGAGAGACTGATTGTGAATCAGGTGGTGCCTGATCCATAGAAATGTGTAGATCACTTAAAAACCAACATTTTGAAATGGATTTGGCAGCCAACTGACAACAACCAAATAATGTTATTTTGTAATGGCTGGATCTACCTGCCAGCACTACATATTACCCCTAACTGACCAAGTTGTCTTCAAAATCAGCCTCATATGTATACTTTAAGTATGCAGCATAAGAGTATAAATTACTTTCTCCCATGACTTTTTTATTTCTGTAGAAAGCAAAGATATTATCGTTGACTTGGTGATATAGGAAACGATTATTAAAAGGACCAAGCAAAAGTGACATTTCTTCCTTTCCCCCCCTTCTTCTTTTTCCTTATGTAGATCTTAAGAAGAAATAATCAACATGTTTGTTAATAGCAGAAAATACAGCCTTATGTTATGATAAACCTTAATTTCTGCAGAGTATGAGTTTTTTGAGTTCCTGCCCATGACTTCCATGAAGAGAAAAGAAATTTCATTTCTGCATTTTTAAAAGAAAGAATACAAATTATTTCAAATTTATTCACAGCATCAGGATAAGGTTTCTAGCTGCATTTCTCTGACATGGACAAATAAATATTACTTCTCTTTCATCAAAAGATAAATTATGGAGAATTGTAAACAAGTCAGCTTTCGAAAAAAGGTGTTGCTCTTTGGGTGTATCATATGATTAATGATATTTAGTAGAAACTCAGCAATCATTTATTCATATTTTAATTAATTACAATACTTCTTTATCTGCTTCCTTATTTGGCTAAGGAAACAAATAATATTTTTAGAAATATTTAAAATGTAATTATATTCATAATACATAATTCCAGAGCAGAATCCCTATTATAATCTGCTTTGACATACCATAGCTAATAAGAAACTAGGTAAAAGTTTAAATAGGTAAATAAGTATGTATGCAAATGAACAAGTGGATGATATTGATTCTAAGCCTGCACTAGGTTTCTGCTTGAACTATGTTTCAAAAAAAGGTATCTCATGTCTTGCTTTTGGACTTTGTGGATGGATTCATGAATGGGTCTCTAGCCTGATCCAATGTTTTTATGGCAACACAAATTCAGTGTTGTTCACCAAAGGGCATACATTGTGCTTTATGCTGTCCAAATCTTTTAAAAAGCTCTAACCGAGTATATAAGGGTGTTGCCTAGCATCTCGTAATATAACAGTATAAACATTTGCAATTCAAGAGCCTCTGTTATACTTTTGACTTACTAAGCAAGACAAATGTGTTTACAGTGACTTTGCCAATAGAAACCAAACATACTACGTAGGTTGTTGCCAACCCATACCAAAGGAAAACTGTGAAAAACATAGTCCTACTTATATAAGTAATGGAGCAAAAAGAATTAATTAATTGATGGTGAAAACTGTATCTTAATAGATTTTGTTTCCATTTTTGTTTTTGTTTGAACCATTCTCTGATAAATACCATATTTTTCAGATTATAAGACACACTTTTCCTCCTCATAAAAGGGGCTGAAAATTTGGGTGCTTCTTATACTCCAAATGTAGCCCTGCCCATCCACCAGCCCCTACCCTTCTGCCTCCGCACGTCTTCTTCCTAGATACAGAGATTGCCACCGCCAATGGCTTGTGTTTTGGGCTCCGTGCGTTGTGTTTTCAGCCTCCAAATGCTCAACATATGGTGCCTAAAATGGTGTACCCAGAACAGCTGCTGCCTTCTCTTACCTCTTCCCCATTTTGCCTGCTTTAGTCACTGGAGGACCCTCTGAGGATCAACGGTGCTTTTGAAGCTGTTTTTCAGCCCAAACATGAGCTAAGTGATCTTCTGTGCTTTGCCTTTTCTCATTGCTGCCCCCTCTGACAATCAGCTGTGCTTTAAAAGCACAGACCCCACCATCCCAACTTCAAAACCAGCGAGTGAACTAATGTGCTGAAGCTCATGCCCCACCATTCCCAACCTCAAAACCAGTGAGACAACTAATGTGCTGAAGCTGACCAGGCTAAGGATGAATACCTGGCTAAGGATGAATACCAGGCTAAGGATGAATACCAAATGAATACCTGGTAGGTAGAATCCCCCCCCCCATATTCCTCCCCAAAAACTAAGGTGCATTTTATAACTTAATGCATCTTATATTCTGAAAAATATGGTAGTCTCAGGAGCAAATCATCAAAATGACTGTCCTCAGCTATTCCACACTGAGTTGACTACAACAAAAGACTGTGGAATTTACTAAGCTGTCTTTTACATAAAGTTTCTTTTAAGCAGTTCTGTTTATAGTAGTAATGTACAATTCTGCTTATAGTACTAATGTAGTAGTAGTAATGTATAGCATTAAGGTTGGTGCTGCTTATTATAATAACATTATAGTATATGTTAATTATTTTAGCTGTAAAAGGAATACAACTTTTAACAATATTTTTTCTAACAGGGTCTTTATCTTTATCCATTGTTTGCCAAGTCTTATATTTAATTGTTAGCAAAATTAAATATAGTATTTTTACTGTTTTTTACACTAGTAAAAAAATTGAATATTCAACTGTATACGTTTAAGTGCTAAAAATCTTCTAAAAAGATCAGTATTTCTGTAGACTTTAAATGATCTTACAGAGTATGGATCTGCATTTTTTAAGATTAGCCTTTTAGTTGAAACTACATTAACAATTTTAAGAGGCACTGCAATAGTTTAATGTGGATTGGTTCAGATGCAGTGTAAATGCCTGACAATCAATAGAATAGGAAGTATGCTTATACATCTTCAACCAACTTGAAATAAATATTTTACTTCTTTAACATAAAATCTTACTGTCTTAGACAAATTGATATCATAGCTCAACTCTCAGCTAGACAACCAGACAATTGCCATGAATCTAGGAAAGTAGAACTATTTATTAGACTGAGAAGTCAGAAAAGGAGAAGATAGGATATCATTCATTTGTGCTCTAGAGCAGGGGTCTCCAACCTTTGCAACTTTAAGTCTGAAGGACTTTAGCTCCCAGACTTCTCTCCCAGAATTCTGGGAGCTGAAGTCCTTCAGACTTAAAGTTGCAAAGGTTGGAGACCCCTGCTCTAGACAGCTGCTCAGCACCAACAGACTTCAGAACAACGATTTCCCACAGGTTTGAAAGCCATCAAGCTCTCAACCATGGTGGGGCTTTTATAAGAACACCAGATTCATTAAAGTCATTTTCTAATTGCTTCATAAATTAATTAATTAATTAATTAGTTAGTTATCTACCTTAAGTCTGTCTTCAAAATGGCAAGCTTACAAAGCCATCTGATGAGTATGCCTTCATTACAGAATACAAGAAGAATCAACCATAAGTTTAAGGACAGTGGTGGGATTCAAATAATTTAACAACCAGTTCTCTGCTCTAATGATTTCTTCCGACAACCAATTCACCAAACTGCTCAGAAAGTTAACAACTGTTTCTCCCGAAGTGGTACAAACTGGCTGAACCCACCACTGCTTAAGGATTTCTATAATTTGAAATAAACAGCAAAAAGATAAATAAGACTCTCATTAAAAAAAAAAATTAACGTACCAGACAATATTGGAATATAGGACTTTTGCTGCTAGGTTTTGGAAATAATTATATAAATAAATAGCACCTTTGTGGCAAATAAACATCTACCTTAAGTCGTAACAAAAAATTCAAGACTTTTTGATTTCAGAAGTTGGTCACTAGAGGGGACTAAAGATTTCAGGCAGAAAAGGGAGAAGAGAAAGAGAAAGAGAAAGAAAGACTTGCCTTTTATTTTTGGTCAGCAATGGCACAAAATGCCTTTACAAAATACTTGAGATATTTGATGAATGGTGTCAGAAAATAGCAGCTATAATATCAGCAATGAGGTCTGCATCTATGGACAGACTATTTTCAAAATATTTTAAAGAAGATATGACAGAGAAAAGAGACTACAATGAAAGAACTACAGGATAAAGAGCTGAAACAACCCTCATCTGATGCAAAAATATTAGAATGTAAATAATATAATAACACAGAATAACAGAGTTGGAATGAACCTTGGAGGTCATTCCGTCCAACCCATTGCTCGAGCAGGAGGCCCTATACCATTTTAGGCAAGTGGTTGCCCAGTCTCTTCTTAAAAGCCTTCAGTGATGGGGCACCCATGACTTCGGAAGACAAGCCATTCCACTAGTTAATTGTTCTCACCATTAGGAAATTTCTCCTTAGTTCTAGTTTCCATCCATTGTTTCTTGTATTGTCTTCTGGTCCTTCGGGAAAAAGTTTGACTCCCTCATCTTTGTGGCAGCCCTCAAATATTGAACACTGCTGACATGTCTCCCCCTAGTCCTTCTTTTCACTAGTCTGGACATACCCAATTCCCGCAACCATTCTTCATATGTTTTAGCTTCTAGCCCCAGAGGTGGGCTGCCGCTGGATCAGACTGGTTTGGGCAAACCGGTAGTTCTGACCAGCGGCTGGTGCTATCCCGTCTGTCCTGGTGCTAACCCGTCATATAATCGCCATGTGTTTGCAGCTGTTTGTATATGCGAAAGGCACATGAGCGAGAGAAGTGAGCATGCATGCACACTCACATTTTTGATTCTGGGAAAACTGATTGTTACATTATGTGACACCCACTTCTGTCTACCCCCATAATCATAACAACCTTATTATGAATAATAAGATTATAATAAAATTATTATTAACACTAAGAAATTGTTGAAACACCGGAAAATAAAAAATAGGGATTAGAAAACAGAGATTACACTTAAAATAGAAGTAGAAATGCAAAGCCAAGAGAATAACTAAGAGTATGACTCCTTACTGGATTTACAAGAAGAGAGATTGAATCAATGGTGGGATTCAAATAAGTTAAGAACCGGTTCTCTGCCTTAATGACCAGCTGGGTAGGTGGGGCTCGGTGGTCATGTGACTGAGTGGATGTGGCCAATTTAATGTCACTCACATTGATGGGCACTTTGCCTTAGCTGTTACAATGTAATAAGGGTTAACCGGAGAGGCAGTTTCTGTGAGCAGGGCAATAAAGATTAGGCTAGAAACAACACCAGGATGTTCTTTCCTGCCTACCTTACAGGATTAGCCCTGTAAAGTGGGGGGGGGGGGGGGAAACAAAATGAGATTTCTTCCAACAACCGGTTTTCCAAACTGCTTAGAAAGTTAACAACCGGTTCTCCCGAATAGGTGCGAACTGGCTGAAACCCACCACTGGATTGAATCCTACAACATCTGAATGAATGAAAGACCAGGACTGTTAGAAGAAAAGGTAAGGAGTTTAAAATTAATTTGTTTGGCCAAAATTAAAATAAGACATATTTTTATAAAGTTCCAAGAACCTTTTATAGATTTTTTTGCTGACATCAGAACTAAAAAGTTAATTATTTATGAACTTGCATACAAATAAGGGATGGGTTATAGAAAGAAAAGACATTTGTATATAATCTTATATGGGATGAAGGACTACTAAATTTTTTTGTAGTTGCAATGTAGTTGCAGTTTATAGAATTAGAAACCATTTTTTAAAATATTTCTTTTATCCTTTTCCTTCCTGCCTACTCTTTCTATTTTCTCATTTCTCTTTTTTGGGGTTTAATTTGTGTGCTATTTTGCTATTATTTTTTCACTAAATATTAATTAGGAGGAACATAAAGCCTTTTAAAATCTGATACACTGCTTTGAGCAAAATGAGAAAAATCAAGGGCACCTTATAAGCTGGGCTTTATAAAAGGAACAAAAGCTTATGGTTCATTTGCCTTCCCTTGATACTGTAAATATCTCTGGATAAACTATACATTCTATCCAATGCAAAGATATAATAGAAAAAGCTGGTTCCTGAATTTTCATTATGTGGTAAACCAATTTCAAGTCAATTAATAATTGTGGCTGCGTTCACTTAGAATAAAGGAGACAAGCAACGAAATATGGAACAATAGATCTACATATTGCTTCTATTAGTTTTAATTAACAAACGTAGGTTGAGATTATAAATCACTACTGTGGCTTCCTTTCCATGAGATTACTTTCCAATAGCATGTGGCAACATGTCTCAAATGAAAGGCAGATGGTAGAGGGAAAAAAGGCTCCATGCAGGTATGAAAAAAATCTATTTGGAATTTAGATCCTGTTTTTCTTGAATAGCTCTAATCAGTTCAATTGAGGTGAGATGGCCTTTCACTGGCATTCCTTAATTATAGTTCTTTTGCAAAATGTACAGTTGTTAGACTACTTTTAGAAGTATTCAACATTCCCAGCTGAGGTTTGATAAACTGTCAGATTTACCAAGTAGGTTTTGGTTTACAGGCTCAGGTGAATGACCTCACTTTCTCCTTCCAAAATCCAAACAGAACTCTGAGTTCCTTGTGAAAAGTTCCTTAACTTTACTATAACAAAAATAACAGAACAGGCTTAGTCCCCAATTTTTACAAATTACCGTATTTTTCAGAGGATAAGACGCACCCAGGTTTTGAAGAGGCATTTTTTAAAAAAAGTAGGTAGGTAGGTAGAGAGGGAGAGAAAGAGAGAGAGATGCAGTAGGTAGGGAGGGAGGGAGGGAGAGTAGGTAGGTAGGTAGGTAGATAAAGGGATAGAGAGAGAGAAATACAGTAGGTAGATAAGTAGGGGGAGAAAGAGTTCAGTTAGGTAGGTAGATAAAGGGATAGAGACAGAGAGAAAGAGAGAGAGAGAAATATAGTAGGGAGATAGGTAGGGAGAGAATGTGTAGTTAGGTAGGTAGATAAAGGGATATATATATAGAGAGAGAGAGGAATACAGTAGGTAGATAGGTAGGAAGGTAGAAGGATAGAGAGAGAAAAATAGAGAGAGAGAAATTCAATAGATAGGTAGGGAGAGAAAGAAGGTACGTAGGTATATAGGTAGATGAGGGGGGAGAGAGAGAGAGAAATACAGTAGGCAGGTAGGTAGATGTTTCCAGGTGTATTTACCCATGTGCTGGAAAAGGAAATCGCTGTACTAAAACTTGGTTTCTGCTGGCCCAGCACTTGACCAATGTAATTCTCATCAATCCCACTAACTCAGGGGTTCCCAAACTTGGCAACTTAAAGACTTGTGGACTTCAATTCCCAGAATTCTCAAGCCAACTATGACCACAAGCTATGCTGGCTGGAGAATTCTGGGAGTTGAAGTCCACAAGTCTTAAAGTTGCCAAGTAAATAAACAGCCTTCCGAAAGAAAAGAAAAAAGATTTTTTTTGCACTCTGCAAACCTCCCCATTACGCGAAAACGGGCTCAGTTTTTTTTCAAATAAAAGGCATGAATAGCATTGGGGGGGGGGCTTGCAGAGTGCTCCTGGGAGGGAGCAAAAATGAGCAAAAAAAGGCTCATTTTCTGCAAAAAACGGGCCATTTTTATATCAAATAAATCGCATGCATAGCCTTGTGGAGGCTTATAGAGTGCTGCTGGGGGCTGGGGGGGCAAAAACGGCCCATTTTAGGCTCATTTCTGCCCTGCCCAGCCCCCAAGAGCTCTTTGGAAGCCTCTATAAGGCTATGCACAGCCATTTTTGGGAATGGGTGGGGTTTCGGGAGGCAAAAAATGGTATATTCGATGTATAAGACACACCCAGATTTTCAGCCTCTTTTTAGAGGAAAAAAGGTGTGTCTTATACTCTGAAAAATACGGTAATCTTTTAAAGCTACCCTGGCCATCTAGAAGGAAAAGGGGGAAATCCTTCTCATGAGATTGGCTAAATGGGTTTTGTATGTTACATCAACCCATGACCTTGGCAGTTTTGCTGTGAGGAGCCTTACCCACAGAGAGTCTTATCAGTGAGGTTAGTCCAAAAAAAGAACTAGAACTACTGCTTTATATTATCCTCCTAAAAGAGCCCTTCCATTGCTACTTTATCTCATTGCAAGATTGAAATTGATTTATCTAGGCTATTGATTCTAGGCAATTTTAATATCCTAACTCTGGGATTGGACACAGTTTGGAGACTCCATAACAGTCTTGGTCTTAGAGGAGAGGAAATGTGAATAGATACTTGATATTTTTCCCATTAAACTTTGTCATCGACTGATCAGTCACACACACCCGGAACACTCTGCAAGCCCCCCCCCCCCCAAGGCTATTCATGCTTTTTATTTGGAAAAAAAAAGGCCCCGTTTTCATGGAGAAAAGGGCCGTTTTGGGGAGGTTTGCAGAGTGCAAAGGGTTTCCCCCCCCCCCTGTTTTTTAACTGTTTCTGTGCCAGCAGAAATGAAGTCTTAAGGTTTGTCAGCGATATCCTTCTCCAGGACATGGATAAATACACCTGGAAACATTAACCTACCTATCTACTCTCTCTCTCTCTCTCTCTACCTACTGTATTTCTCTCTTTCTCTCTCTATCCTTCTACCTACCTACCTATCTACATACACACTCTCTCACTACCTATCTACTGTATTTCTCTCTCTCTCTCTCTCTCTATTCTCTCTCTCTCTCTCTATTCCTTTATCTACCTACTTACCTACCTACCTACACACACTCTCTCTCCCTACCTACCTACTATATTTCTCTTTCTCTCTCTATCCTTCTACCTACCTATTTCTCTCTCTCTCTATTCTCTCTTTCTCTCTCTCCCTACCTACTTACTGTATTTCTCTCTATTTCTATCTCTCTCTATTCCTTTATCTACCCCCCTTCCCCCCTTCCTACTCTCTCTCTCCCTACCTACCTACTGTATTTCTCTCTATTTCTCTCTCTCTGTGTCCCTTTATCTACCCACCAACCTACTCTCTCTCTCTACCTACCTACCTACCAACCACCTACCGTATTTCTCTCTATTTCTCTCTCTATCTATCTACCTAGCTACCTACTCTCTCTACCTACCTACCTAGCGTATTTCTCTTTCTCTTCCTCTCTATCCCTCTATCTACCTACCTACTTTTTTTTTGTAATTTGCCTCTTCAAAACCTTGGTGCGTCTTATACTCCAGTGCATCTTATACTCTGAAAAATATGGTACTTGTGCCAATGGACTTGATTTCAGAGAGTTAGGACTATTTAAGGTATAATCGTTCATCTCAGAAATTCCAGAAAGCTGACACAGTTCTGTATAATGTTACTCCCAGAATGAGGAATGAGATGGGAAAGGGGATTCAAGTAGTAATCAGTACATACATAAAGGAGGGAGAATTCTGGTTGCCTTGAAACAGGTGCTGGCTGCCTATTCCTCAAAAGGCTACTTCTGGATCCAATGTTACTAGGCAACTACTGGCATAGTTCTAATTTCCAGCTCTTGGGAAGGTAACTGAAAAGGCAGTAGGCAACAAATTATAGAGAATAATTCAGGATATGGATTAATTGGACCTGTGGTACTCTGGATTTAGATATCAACATGGAATGGAATTTTCTGTTTTTTGTTTAGAGCCTGGAAATTGTATAAATATGGAAAGGAAATATAAAGGAATCATAAGACAGGGGTTGGGAGTGGGAATAAATATATAAAACTAGCTATACCCGGCCACGCGTTGCTGTGGCCCAGTCTGGTTAAATGGCCAACCAATCTGTGTGTAGATCTACACCTGCACACATACACACAACCATCATATAAGGACCAACCTACCTACCTACTGTATTTCTCCCTCTCTATCTATCTATCCCTCTACCTACCTACCTACTGTATTTCTTTCTTTCTCCCTCTATCTACCTACCTACCTACTATATTTCCCCCTCTTTCTCTATTCCTCTACCTACCTACCTACTGTATTTCTCGCTATCTATCTATACACCTACCTACCTACCTATGGTATTTCTCCCTCTCTGTCTATCCCTCTATTTACCTACCTATTGTATTTCTTGCTTTCTCCCTCTACCTACCTACCTACCTACCTACCTACCTACCTACCTACCTACAGTACCTACTGTATTTCTCCCTCTCTATCTATCCCCCTATCTACCTACCTGCCTACCTACTATATTTCTCCCTCTCTGTATATCCCTCTACCTACCTACTGTATTTCTCCCTCTCTATCTATCCCTCTACCTACCTACATACCTACTGTATTTCTTTCTTTCTACCTCTACCTACCTACCTACCTACCTACCTACTGTATTTCCCCCTCTCTATCCCTCTACCTACCTACCTACTGTATTTCTCCCTCTTTCTCTATTCCTCTACCGACCTACCTACTGTATTTCTCGCTATCTATCTATACACCTACCTACCTACCTATGGTATTTCTCCCTCTCTGTCTATCCCTCTACTTACCTACCTATTGTATTTCTTGCTTTCTCCCTCTACCTACCTACCTACCTACCTACCTACCTACCTACCTACCTACTGTATTTCTCTCTCTCTATCTATCCCCCTATCTATCTACCTACCTGCCTACCTACTATATTTCTCCCTCTCTGTCTATCCCTCTACCTACCTACCTACTGTATTTCTCCCTCTCTATCTATCCCTCTACCTACCTACCTACTGTATTTCTTTCTTTCTACCTCTATCTACCTACCTACCTACTGTATTTCCCCCTCTCTATCCCTCTACCTACCTACCTACTGTATTTCTCCCTTTCTCTATTCCTCTACCTACCTACCATATTTCTCGCTATCTATCTATACACCTACCTACCTACCGTGTTTCTCCCTCTCTGTCTAGCCCTCTACTTACCTACCTATTGTATTTCTTGCTTTCTCCTCTACCTACCTACCTACCTACCGACCTACCAACCTACCGACCTACTGTGTTTCTTCCTTCCTTCCTTCCTTCCTTCCTTCCTTCCTTCCTTCCTTCCTTCCTTCCTTCCTTCCTTCCTTCCTCTTCCTTCCTTCCTTCCTTCCTTCCTTCCTTCCTTCCTTCCTTCCTATCTATCTATCTATCTATCTATCTATCTATCTATCTATCTATCTATCTATCCATCCACCTACCTAACCTACCTACCTACCTACCTACCTTATTTCTCCCTCTCTATCTATCCCTTGGGGGTCATCTAGTCCAACTCCCTGCCTAGGCAGGAAGCCCTATACCCATGATGGCGAACCTATGGCACGGGTGCCACAGGTGGCACACGGAACCATTTCTTAGGCCACGCGAGGCATTGCCCTGTCAGCTTCAGTGTGTATGTGTGCCCTGGCCAGCTGATTTAGGCCTTCTTTTGAGGCTGTTTTATGCTCTCTGGAGGTGGGGGAAGGCTGTTTTCACCCTCCCCAGGCTCCTATAAAGCCTCTGGAGCCTGGGGATGACGTAAAAAGCATGCCAAATGCAGGGGGTCATGCACATAACATTATGGATGTGGCACACCTGTGCACATCACCCCTGCACTCCCCCTGCTTTTGGCACATGAGCCAAAAAAGGTTAGCCATCACTGCCCTATACCATTTCAGACTAATGGCTATCCAACATCTTCTTGAAGACTTGAAGACCAGTGTTGGGGCATTCACAACTTCTGGAGGCAAGCTGTTCCACTGATTAATTGTTCTAACTGTCAGGAAATATCTCCTCAGTTCTAAGTTGTTTCTCTCCTTGATTAGTTTTCACCCATTGTTTCTTGTTCTGCCCTCAGGTACTTTGGAGAATAGCTTGACTCCCTCTTCTTTGTGGCAATCTCTGAGATATTGGAAGGCTGCTATCCTGTCTCCCCATCCCTCTTTTATTAAACTGTATTTCTCCCTGTCTCTCTATTCCCCTATCTACCTACCTACTGTAATACAATAATACAATAACAGAGTTGGAAGGGACCTTGGAGGTCATCTAGTCCAACCCCGCTGCTCAAGCAGGAGACTCTATACCGTGTCAGACAAATGGTTTTCCAGTCTCTTCTTAAAAACACATCCAGTTGGGGCATCCATAACTTCTGGTGGCAAGATGTTCCACTGGTTAATAGTTCTCACTGCCAGGAAATTTCCCCTCAGTTCTAAGTTGCTTCTCTCCTGGATTAGTTTCCACCCATTGCTTCTTGTTCTGCCATCAGGTGTTTTGGAGAGTTGGAAGGGACCTTGGAGGTCATCTAGTCCAACCCCGCTGCTCAAGCAGGAGACCCTATACCGTGTCAGACAAATGGTTTTCCAGTCTCATCTTAAAAACACATCCAGTGTTGGGGCATCCATAACTTCTGGTGGCAAGCTGTTCCACTGGTTAATAGTTCTCACTGCCAGGAAATTTCCCCACAGTTCTAAGTTGCTTCTCTCCTTGATTAGTTTCCACCCATTGCTTCTTGTTCTGCCATCAGGTGCTTTGGAGAGTTGGAAGGGATCTTGGAGGTCATCTAGTCCAACCCCGCTGCTCAAGCAGGAGACCCTATACTGTGTCAGACAAATGGGTTTCCAGTCTCTTCTTAAAAACACATCTAGTATTGGGGCATCCATAACTTATGGTGGCAAGCTGTTCCACTGGTTAATAGTTCTCACTGCCAGGAAATTTCCTCTCAGTTCTAAGTTGCTTCTCTCCTTGATTAGTTTCCACCCATTGCTTCTTGTTCTGCCATCAGGTGCTTTGGAAAGGTGGAAGGGACCTTGGAGGTCATCTAGTCCAACCTCGCTGCTCAAGCAGGAGACCCTATACCATGTCAGACAAATGGTTTTCCAGTCTCTTCTTAAAAACACATCCAGTGTTGGGGCATCCATAACTTCTGGTGGCAAGCTGTTCCACTGGTTAATAATATAATAATAATAATAATTTAATTTGTAAACCGCTCCCTCTCCCCACAGGGACTCGGGGCGGTGCACAGGGAAAATAAAAACAATAAATATACAACCATAGCATAAAAACGAATTAAATCTAATACCTGTGCTAAAAATCCCATTAAACACTAAAATACCCTATAATTAAATAAAAACCCCATAGCAGAGAGACTACCCTAGGCCGGCCAAGCAGAAAAGATATGTTTTTAATTTCAGGCGGAAGGAGCGGAGGTCCGTGGTTGTTCGAATATCGGGGGGAAGGTCGTTCCAGAGGGCTGGGCCTGCCACAGAGAGCGCCCTTCCCCTGGGCGTCGCCCGCTGACAAAGTCTAGTGGACGGCACCCGGAGAAGTCCCTCTCTGTGGGAGCGAATCGGCCGTGAGGATGTATGAGGCAGGATCCGATCCCGCAGATAGCTAGGTCCCGAGCCATGGAGTGCTTTAAAAATGATAACTAACACCTTGAAGCGCACCCGGAAGACAACAGGCAGCCAGTGCAGCTCGCGCAAGAGCAGTGTTACATGGGTAAACCTAGCGGTTCCCATAATTGCTCGCGCGGCTGCATTCTGGACCAACTGAAGTCTCCGGGTGCACCTCAAGGGGAGCCCCATGTAGAGAGAGTTACAATAGTCCAGTCGGGATGTCACGAGTGCATGAGTGACTGTGCGAAGGGCGTCCCGATCCAATAGGGGGTGCAATTGGCGAACCAGGCGAACCTGGTAAAACACCCTCCTGGCCACGGCTGTCACTTGATCTTCCATGGACAGCCGGGCATCTAGGAGGACACCCAAATTGTGCACCCCATCCACAGGGGCAAGATTTTCGCCCCCTATGGCCAGCGATGGAGTCAGCTGGTTGAATTGGGCAGCCGGAAACCACAGCCACTCAGTCTTGGTCGGGTTGAGTCTGAGTCTGTTACTTCCCATCCAGATCCGTACGGCTTCCAGGCACTGGCACATCACCGCTACGGCATCGTTGGGGTGGTTTGGGGTAGATATATACAGCTGAGTATCATCAGCGTAAAGATGGTACTCTACCCCAAAACCACGGATGATCTCACCCAGCGGCTTCATATATGTGTTGAACAGGAGAGGCGAGAGGACCGACCCCTGAGGCACCCCACACGTGAGGGGTCTCGAGGTCGACCTCTGCTCTCCTGCCAACACAAATTGCGATCGGCCAGAGAGGTAGGAGGAGAACCACCGTAAAACGGTGCCTCCCACCCCCAACCCCCCCAGCCGATGCAATAGGATACCATGGTCGATGGTATCAAAAGCCGCCAAGAGGTCTAATAGGACCAGGATGGAGGAACAACCCCCATCTCTGGCCCTCCAGAGATCATCAACCAACGCGACCAATGCCGTCTCGGTGCTATGCCCGGGCCGAAAGCCGGACTGGCGCGGGTCTAGATAATCAACTTCCTCCAGGTGATGGGGAAACTGTTGTGCCACCACACTCACTGCCAGGAAATTTCCCCTCAGTTCTAGGTTGCTTCTCTCCTTGATTAGTTTCCACCCATTGCTTCTTGTTCTGCCCTCAGGTGCCTTGGTGAATAGCTTGACTCCCTCTTCTTTGGGGCAACCCCTGAGATATTGGAAGGCTGCTATCATGTCTTCCCTAGTCCCCCTTTTATTAAACTGTATTTGCTGTCAGATGGGTGGTTCTTTGTTACAGTTTGGTTCAGTTCGTATTAAACAGCTGCCTGCCTCCGTGTTTTTACCTCAGAGAACAGTCTTGAGCAGTATTTCTCTCCCCCCCCCTCTCTATGGGCCACCTGGGAGTTTGCTATCCCAGTGCCTTTTTGGCCCCAAGAGGCCTCCATTCCAACACTGACAGTTGAAAAGCAGTTTGATGGGCGTAGCTACAGGGAAGTGAAAACACATTTCAGTGTGTACCGTTTATTTGTGTGTAACTTGCACACGACACACATGTGCTAGGCACAAAATGAGTAGCTATTCTATTATCGGAAGTCCTTGGCTACATTGTGTGAAAGTTTGGTGTAAATCGGTCCAGTAGTTTTTGAGATTAGTGGATTCGTACAAACTATTTTACATTTTTATTTATATAGATATAGAAACTCGCAGCTAGCTATCCTGTTAAATTATTATTTGAGAGCTTACAAAGACCATTTTACAAATAATTCTCATATTAGTAGTGGATTGGAAAACATGTCTCATATTCCCCCCAAACTTTCAGATGTAGAATATCAGGAATATATTTCAGCAAGGATTACTCAAAGGAGCCTGTAAAAGAATAGTAGCAGCTGAAATAACACAGCAATGTGGAAGGAAGTTCAGAAGGGTTAATTTGCTCCTTCTCCATTTTATCCTTCCTGATGTATGATAACTTCTTTCTCCTATAAGGAGAAAATGTTTTTATATTTACAAAAAATATTCCACAAATAAATGATAATATAAGCTTTCCTTATAAACTTTTTCCATATTATTATTTTTTCTCTGCAAGGTGAGAAAATAATGTTCTCTTTAGGTAAAAAGCAAGCTAAAGATTTGGTGTAGGAATTTTTCCTGCTTACACTAATTAATCATAAACGTATTCAATTGGATCAATGTATCAAATATGTACTTTAATACTATAATATGTTTTTAAAACTTTAATTTTACAAAGCAAGAATCCACTCTTAATGTTTTTGGTGATGCCTGCTTGCAAATAAGACTCATATACACATACATATACAGTATATATATACACACATACATATATACACATACACATAGTATATGGTCTCAATGATTTTGCAAAGGCAAACAAAATAGTGTCCACATAGAATGGGACAACTAACCGCAGACAACTCACCTGCATTGCCATGGGATAATTTAACAATTCAATTTAATCATGTAAATTAAATTTAAAAAATATTTTAATTTTTATCATTCACATTTCATTCTGTCCCTCCTTTGTATCCTTTCTTTAATGATTCTATTCCACCATTTCTTTGGTATTAGTGTAACTCTTTAACTAATAAAACTTACAATGAGTTGTTCCATGGCAAATTGGCTGTGATGAGTTGTCCCATAGTGAGCTGGCTGCAGCAAGTTGGCCATGGTGAGTTGGCTATGGCAAATTGTCATAGACCCGTCCCTAATGCTATCAAAGTATTGTTGTCTGGTTATACATGAAGCCCCAAATGGACTATAAACTAATATATCATCAGAGAAAAATTGCACTTCAGTTTCAAGCACCAAATACTGTGCCCTCATGTTTAAATGAGAATATTAAGCCAGTGTATTGAATTATGGCAGAGCTTTACATAATCCTTTGACACTTATCTTTGGATTTGGTTTCAATATTTCATGTTGGTAAGCCACTTCAAGAATGTTTATCAGAGATAAATAACCTAAAGCAAGATGATGTATGAATTCTTCTGGTATGCTGCGTCCTGTTCATGCAATAACAACCAAGAGTAGAGTAGAGTAGAGTAGAGTAGAGTAGAGTAGAGTAGAGTAGAGTAGAGTAGAGTAGAGTAGAGTAGAGTAGAGTAGAGTAGAGTAGAGTACAATACAATACAATACAATACAATACTGTATAGTTTGAAAGTATGATTAGTTTTCTGCATAAATAATAATCGTTGGGAACCCCTATTCTAGTGGTTTGCCCTATCAATGTTTGTGGGGGTAGTGTTGCTTCTTTAGTTGGGCTATTTATTGTTAGCTTGTTTGGCAGTTCCTTGATTAGAATATTGTTTCCTTGATTAGAATATTGTTTACCTCCATTACTGACTATTAGACAGTTTTAAACTTGGGACTTTTAATTCGGTTTTTAGCGCAGGGTTTATTTATTAGAATAGGTTTTTTAAATTTTATATATTTTATATATTTTGTATGTATTTTAACATCCCTGTGCGCCGCCCTGGGTCCATTTGGAGAAGGGCGGGGTATAAATTTAATAAAATAAAATAAAAATACTTCTTGATTGTTGGTCTGTTAAACGAGGACTTAATCTATGCTCCTCTGAATGTTGATTGCTGCTGTGGGGGGTGTTTTGATCTTTTTGTTACCTTTTTGGCTTGTTGATTGTCTTTTTTGCACAGTATGTATATATTGTTTATGTCTATGTCTGTTGATGGCTAATTTGTCAGAGTTCTAGGCTTCTAGAAATTCACTAGAATTTTTGGACTTAGCTTGGTCTAGTATAGTCACATTTTTCCAGTTGAAACTATGCTTTGAGTCTGTCCATATGTTGTGAAATTCAAGGGTTTTTATCATGTCTTCTGGGCTGCTAGTTGGTGTTCATGAATACATTCTACTAACCTATTTGTCCTATGGAATGGATGCTACAGTCATTACACTGATTACTCTTTTTTTCTTCTGGGGCGGCTCGGTCTTTTGGTTTGCTAAGGATATTTGGGGGGGCTTTAATTGATTGTGTGCTATGAGGATTCTATGTGATTGTAATTGTCTATTGGTTTCTGAGATGTTTTTGATGTATGGCACTGCTATTCTTTTTATGGCTTATGTTGGTTGTGCTATATTTGGCTGAATGATGGTCAGGCATTTTTTGTTGAAGTTGTGTAAATATCTGCCTGCAAGTGTATTTTATGGTGATGAGTAGGATGACTAACAAGGATAAAGTTGGAATGCCAGGTTATATAGTAGCAGGATTACCTAGTAGGACTGGCATTCACCAGATTCCTAGGCCACCTGAAGATATATTAGAAGGAGAAGAAGAAATCTGTCCAGGTAGGAAGTTGCTTGTGGTAATGGCACTGGGATAAGGCAAGGCTTTTAACTGCCTTGGGGAACAGGCAGAAGATATAGGATGAATTGTTAATATGACAGTAAGAAGAAGGTATGGTTTTTCTAGGGCAAATAAGTCTTAGTCTTTGATTGTAGTTTTAGGTTTTAGTCCAATTGTCTCTTTTCTGAGTTTAGGAGGCCTCAATTTGTGTTAGTGATTGATTTTAGAGAGACAATACTCATCCATGAGTTGACCATGGATGAGCAAGCTAATATGGAATGTATTTCCTAAACCTGATTGGGAGAGGCAGAAATATGGCATGAAATTTGCCTTGCAGGTTTCAGGTGTTTCAACACCAACAATTCCTAAGTAACACAGAGAAGGTAATAATCCTCTGAGACACTCTTGTTTTGATTGGAAGCCACCTGAGAGACGCTTAGTAAATTTAATATTATTTAAAATAATAGTTTATTAATTATTATTAGTTTACTTTGCTTTATTGATTAGCCCATGCATCATTATTATTGTTGTTGTTGTTGTTGTTGTAATTTTTAATTATTTAATTACAGTATTAAGTAATCTGTATGAGAATATTTTCTAATCACCTTAGAAAGCTTTGCTGGCTGGAGAAGTCTGGGAGCTGAAGTCCTTCAGACTTAAAGTTGCAAAGGTTGGAGACCCCTGCTCTAAGGCTAGTGCCCTTGGAGGGCAAGACAAAAGTGAGGCCCAGATGATCCTGCAGATACCCACTCTTAGAACAAGGGGAGAAGCAATCCCTCACCTTGTAGCAGCTAACTGTCTGAGATCAGGCTAGCCCTCACTCTTTTAAATTTTAGAAAGTAGCTAAAAGCCATAATCTTCCACAGCACTTTGAGAGCTGAGTTTTAATGTATTATTGGAGAAAATTTTAAAAACTTAATGATTTCAACATATATGCAATAATCAATGGCAAGATTGCAAGGAAGAAAGGAGAAAAGTATAGTGAGAAGTTTGCTTCTGGCAAAGAAATTAATTTTGGCTCCTATTAAAAATGTTATTCTGGATTAACTTCCTCTTCTAAATTCCCGTATTCCTACGTGCTCTGGAAATTAGCACAGGAAGGCTTCTAGAGAAAGGGAGTGTAATTTTCTATTTGTTTACACCATCTATCTGGGAATTTGAGCTCAAAATCCTTGACTTCACAAATAGAAACTGTTTATCTTAACTACATAATCTGTGCTGGAACATCTTATATTTTTATTTCTAGTCTTGTGGAGAAAGAGGATGTTAAGAAGTATGACAATTACGTTTTTGATAGGATCCTCGGCTTCACTGCCTCATTTGTTTCTTCACCTCTGGAACTGAGGACTCATAACAGTTCTGCAATGATTCAAAACATCCAGAATGCTTTCTGCAGCTGTGCTGCTTCAGTACTTCACACTTTTGGCCAAGTTGGCAAGAAAAGAAAAGAAAGCAAAGCAAAGCAAAAGAGAAGAAAGAAAATCCAGCAGAGTATAAATCCACTCACATGCTTATCTCCTGATCAGAGATATAGAGAATAAGTAACTTAATAGTGAATTTGGGGGTTCCAATTCATTCTGAGCATACAGTATACTGTTACATACTGAAATCGATTCAAAGATCATGTGCCATTCTGATATTAGACTAGCCTTCATGAAGGTCTGGACAAAAGAGAGGTTTGTTCCATATTGTTTCAAATTCTGATATTTTGCAATTGGTTTTGTTGTTGATGATGATTTCTCCTGCCAGCCATTAGACTTGAGACATGCATTAGCTAAGAACATTTTAAGCCCTTCTAACTCTGTTACAAATGGTTTGAGTCCCTTGTTGAAGAAGGCTAGAATAAAGATGAGGCAAGCATGTGCAGAGGCTGAACATAAGGGTACACTGTTGCTTTATGTAGTGACATTGGTTGGGGTCAAATATAAGCTTGGAGGCTGAAATTTCTTGATGAGACAATTTCTGCCTACCAAGGCAGCCTTTCCTTCATCTAATTTCCTTCAATAATTAATCTGTATTTTTGAATGATTACTTAAGTAGTAGTAAGTAGTGAGATTTTCATCTCTGCTTCAATATTATCCTTAAAGTTATTTGAATTTCTATATGCCCACCTACCAAATAAGACTACCTTGTCCTAGACAATCATACATATTGTGTGCTGGTTTGAATTACCACCAGAGATAAATTGAAGGTTATCTCCTACTTTTCATACATCTGAAATTCACTTAGAACCTAATAATCTCTTTGACCCATCAAGTTAATTACTGTCCATATATTACTATAATGCCACAAGATACTACATTAGAAGCAATTCAGAATGACCAACCATCATTCTTGTGTTGTATGCTCTAAGAATACTAATACAGTATGTTAAATTTAGTCACTATCTACTAAATTTCTACATTGCAGAATCTAAATACTATGCAGTTTTGCTTATTCAGCTTTAACACAGAATTCAAATATATGCATTTATTTATTTATTTCGGATTTATACCCCGCCCTTCTCCTTGTTAGGACCCAGGGCGGCGCACAGGCATTATTAAAACCATAACAAAAAACAACAATATATATCATTAAAAACATATTAAAATTATTAAACCCGTGCTAAAAACCCATTTAAAACCCTGCAAATTACAATTTATATATACAAAAGTCAGAAACGGGGGTCTATGCCAGGCCGGCTTGTTCGAATAGATATGTCTTAAGACGTTGGCGGAAGAGGCGGAGGTCCGAGATAGTGCATAGGTCGGGGGCCAGGTCGTTCCAGAGGGCTGGGCCCGCCACAAAGAAGGCCCTTCCCCTGGGCGTCGCCAACCGGCATTGCCCGGCTGACGGCACCCAGAGAAGACCCTCTCTGTGGGAGCGGATCGGGCAAAGGGATGTATGGGGCAGGAGGCGGTCTCGTATATAGCTAGGCCCCGAGCCATGGAGCTATTTGAAGATGGTCATTGGTGTCTGTGCATTGGTGTCTGCATAATTTCAAGCCATGTATGTATGTATGTATGTATGTATGTATGTATGTATGTATGCAGGTATGAAATTTATATGCTTCCCATCTCACTCTGCAAAGCAACTTTGAGTGGTTTACAATTAAAACACAAATAGTAAAACACAAATATAAAAATACTAAGAACAAATACACAACTTAAAAATCGAAGGCAAAGGTGGTACGAAGATCACAACTTCCCTATTAATCCACTATTGGGGGAAAATATCAGAGGAGGTTATTTTGTTACAGATTTTATTAAAATCAATTGCTAATGGTTCTTTGCTGAACTCAGGTTTTGATTGTTTTTGAAAACTATAAAAATATACCGGTAACTGTTTTTCCTACGTTTGCTATTGGCATTTCAAAGCATTATTGTTAATTATATTCTTGACAGCTATGTCAGCTATTTTTGTAGCTTTGGAATGAAAAATGAAAAGACAAAGAAATTATTAAAAATTGCCATTGTTCCCTATAGTAGAGCATTGGAAATATTTGACGTTTTCTTCCATTATAACACAATCAACTTGAACTATTCCAATAGAAAATTTAAGTGGAACTATGTTATTCTAAACTAAGAAAAAACTTGTTTGTTTTTATTTTCTGAACATTCCTACACTTTAATTCTGTAGTTATTATGGAACTTTACTGGACTATTCACAATAATACATCCTAAGTACAAGTTATTCATTAAGATAGGAAGATCCTGTTTACACTAGAGGAAATATTGCTGAATTCGAAGAAGATGACTTTTTGATGTTAAAAGTGTTGATTTCCTAAGTAACCATTCAGCTAAGATGTATATGTGTATAAAGAAATATATACCATTAAAGCAATTGAAAAATACTTTTGTGATTCCCAGATAATCCAAAAATTAAAATTCATGTAGTATATAATAATTTCAATAATATGATTGCTATTTAGTAAAATCCAGAGATTCTGATAATGGAAACAAGCTCTTCCTTCAATTCTTTAATTCATTCCTCAAAGTAAATGTTTTGTAAAATAAAAAATAAGAAAGATATAAATTCTAGATTTACTCCAAAGAAGTGGCTCTAAGTAATAAACACTGCTCCCACCTCAAACAATTTTTTAAAGGAGAAAAACCCACTTTACTATTTTGTCACCCATATCTGTGAATAATGCTTAAAAATATAATGGCTAGTTAGATTTAGAAAGCTGTGCACTTTACTGTACTATTTGCCTAACTGCTGATCAGCTGTTGGTAGCTTTGTTTTGACTGCAGATTAAGACCTGTTTTGGACAGCTGATCTACAGAATAATGAATGCAGCACTTCATTATATGCGGCTCAGCTTCTCCTGTGTTCAGGCCTATAGTAGGATTGTTTGGGTAGTAGATTTTGTGCCTTTTTGACACAATGCTATACCTGCGTGGTTTCATCAGAAATTTGCTCTTCTTGCTCATCATACTGATCAATAGGCTTAGAAAAATATGGTTTTGATGCTGTGGTTCAACTGTAGCAGTATATTTCCCACCAGTTCATGTTCAGAAAAGTGAACAGCAACAGACCCAAATAATTTAAGCAATACTTTAATTGAACCATAGGAAAAGATTCTGAGCAGCACATTTGAATTTCCAGGATTACCTCTATATGCTGATTTTTTTTTTTTTACTATCCTGTGAAGTTATCATTTTTCTCCAGCTTCATTTTTATGACACTAAACTTGGCTCTTCTAGTGTTTCCAATAGAGATGAGACTTAAAACCAAGGCATTTTTCATTTTATTCCATTTCATTGTTTTTATTTCTATTTTAAGAAAGTTGTGTTACCTTATAATTTCTACAGGAAATATTCCAAAATTGGGCATCTAGCACCTTTAAAATATACTATTTGAAACTGAATATGGGAGACTTAGTGAGCAGCTCTTTTTCCCCCAAATACCTTTTTTCTTTCAAGAGATCAGAAAGAGATCAAAGAGATCAGCTCTTTTGAAGATGTATGCACAAGGAAACGTGAATCTAAAAACAGCCCTGCTTAAGGCTAAGGCCCATTTTAGTTTAGCATTCTCAGAGTGCTAATTAGGTGTATTGTGTTCAATGATACTTGGAAGCATGCTGTTACCTAGAGGTAACACTGAGACTTTTTAGACCCTTGGTAGACATCTGTGAATTTATCAGTGACCTCAGTTAAAATAAAATTTGAGAAATTACGCTTTAACTTGAATTACCCGAACATCTGTTCATACGACCAGTGGAAAATGATGACAACCTATTTCCTTCCCAGGTTAAGTTTTAAAAATGAGCAGAGAAAGGAGGCAAACTTATCAAAGAAGGAAATCTTAAAGTTTCATTTGAATAATCCAAGCAGCCTTCTCTTCTTTTAGGATCAAAATAAGATTCCTGAAAAGTGGCAACCTAGATATGTATAAGTTTTGCCAGAGGCCACAATGCTGTTGCAGAGCTATATACTACTGCTATCAATCCACAACATAACTTTACTTTTAGAATTTGATTCAGAGGTCCCTTTCCATGGTCAATCACACAATTCCTAATAGGCTGATATGAGCATGAATTTTAAACTCCAAAGAGCGGGCTCTGGTTTTCTTCAGGACTATTTAAATTTTTCCCCCACATCAGCTATTCCTTGCTTTATTTCTCATGCACAATTGAAGATGGTCCCGGCCAGGTCAATGATCCTGGTGCTCTTTCATTTTGAGGGCTCTTCATCCTATTCAAATCTTTCGAAGCTCTGTCCTAACCAGACGGACCATTCCTTTCCTGGAGGGCAGGAATAGCCTAAGGCAGGGGTCCCCAACCTTTGCAACTTTAAGTCTGAAGGACATCAGTTTCCAGACTTCTCCAGCCAGCAAAGCTTAAAGTCCTTCAGACTTAAAGTTGCAAAGGTTGGAGACCCCTGCTTTAAAGCAAAGCTGGCTGGAGAAGTCTGGAAGCTGAAGTCCTTCAGACTTAAAGTTGCAAAGATTGGGGACCCCTGGCCTAAGGCATCGGTTGGCTCTTCAAAATGAGGCACAGGAAGAGCGAGATGCAATGGGAAGGGGACGGGGCGGCAAAGATAGGCTGCTTCTTTTATCTCCGGAAAGAAACGAAAACGCCGAGCCTGCCCCACGAAATTCAGCCTGGGGGACAGACAGACAGCCGGACGGTCACCAGAAGGGGAAGCCGCGAGTGGAGGTGGAGGGAGGAAGGGAGGGACAAAGGGAGGCAACTTCAGCGCAGGTGACACCGACTTCGGCTTGCACGGGTCGGATTCCGTTTCCCTTCAGACCTCCGAGCCTGGAGGCTGCGGGGAGGTTAATACAAGCAGCCAGAGGGAAATCGCCGGAGCGGCCGCGGCAGCTGTTAAGCCACAGGGAGCCCGTGACGACCCGAAAGTGCAAAGCGAAGCAAAATGCACCTGAAGGACAAAGTGGCTCTGGTCACTGGGGCAGCTCAGGGCATAGGCAAAGCCTTCGTCGAGGCTCTGCTGGGACAGGGCTGCAAGGTAAGGGCGCCCATTGCGCGCTGCTCGAGCACCGGAGGGGGGGGGGAGTGGCGATGGGGGGGTGGGGGGAGGTAAGAAAAGCCTGGCTCTCACGGGCAGGCAGCCCATTCCTGCGTTGCTTGCCTTCTCGCCCGCGCTGTGGAGCAATGATAGAAGTTCCTCTCCTGGTTCGGAGGATCAAAGTGGCTCCTCCTTTTTCTGGAACGTGCAAGGACCTCGGAGCGATTGGCTTTGTTCTCTCCAGCACCGCGAGCTCCGCGGCTGCTCTCTTCGGGGGACGGGGGGGAGGGGAGGGCGTTGGAGCGGGTTAGAAGCGACCAAATGGATGGTGCTAGTTTCAAAGTGCAGCATACTTGTTTCCTGACAGTGAGAGCAATGAATCAGGGGAACAGAAGTTGCCTCCAGAAGCTGTGAATGCCCCAACACTGCAAGTCTTCAAGAAGTTGTTAGATAGCCATTTGTCTGAAAGGGTATAGGGTTTCCTGCCTAGGCAGGGAGTTGGACTAGATGACCTCCAAGGTCCCTTCCAACTCTGCTATTGTATTGTATTATTTGTATTTGATATGTGCGGATAAATGGGGAAATCTTCCTTTAATTCTTTTTCAAGAACGGTCAATATAAAACACATCACTATACTTTCCTGGGTCCATTTCAGTGGTGGGTTTCTGCAGGCTGGCACCTACGCGCAAGAGCCAGATGGTGAAATTTAGAGAGCCGGTGAGAGGGGTTTCACCGGCAGACCCAGAAGTAAGTCTGGGCTGCCGGTAACCCAAAGGAAAAGAAAGCAGAGCAGAGCAGAGCAAAGCAAAGCAAAAAGCAAAAAGCAAAGCAAAAAGCAAAGCAAAAAGCAAAGCAAAAAGCAAAGCAAAGCGAGTTTCAACACATTTTACAAGTTGCCCACTCCCACCCTGTCACATGACTGCCAAGCCATGGCCACAAAATAGGCCACACCTACACAGTAGGTTCTACAAAAATTTGAAACCCACCACTGGTCCATTTGAAGTAGGCTTTGGGGTTTGTATTCACGGTTTCTCATTTTAAAATTATTATAACATGCACTGATTAAAAATAGACCTGCTTGTTTTATCCAAACCTCTGAAAACACCACTGTTCCATATAGATAGGCTGATAATGTATTCCATGTGCACTTAATGTCACGCAAAATTCAACTGGCTTGCTTTCAGGAAATTTTAGATTCCTTCATTTTTTATGTTGTAAAATCTAGAATTTCGAGGGAGTGACACATTTCAAACAGTTGAGACTTACTTAGCCTCCCTTTGAAATGCCTAGGATTTATGTCCTCAAATGAGTTATATAATGCAAAAGGGTTAGGTAATACACTTCCAATTTCTACCACATTTGTTTCATGTAAAGCTACATATTTGCACAAATGTAGATATTATATCAGCTAATCACTACTCTCTAAAACAGGGGTCCCCAACCTTTGCAACTTTAAGTCTGAAGGAACTTAAAAAGCTGGCTGGAGAATTCTGGGAGCTGAAGTCCTTCAGACTTAAAGTTGCAAAGGTTGGGGACCCCTGCTCTAAAACAGCCCTTCTTTCTTTCCCGGAAAGGTATAACATAAAAAACATAAAAGGTTTTTATGTCTTCTATGTCAGGATATGAACTTAATTTCATAGGTCTGTGGAACACTGTTTCCTTTTTCCTAGGTGGCACTTGTGGATCTGAATGCAGATGCAGGCAAAGTCAGCAAAGATGCCTTTGATAAGCAGTATGATCCACAGAGAACGATCTTCCTTCCTTGTGATGTTTCAAATGAAGAAAACCTTAAAGGTTAGAAGTTTTTTTCAAGAGGTTTTTAAATGCCCTATTTTAAATGTCATATAATAACAGCTGAAATAATAGCAAGTCTATGTCCATCTAGATGTTGTTACTTCAGTATGCAAGTACAGTCTGCTACCTCAATAAGTCTGAAATCTCCTGCCATTTATTATATGGAAAACCTATTTATGATAAATAATTTTTGCTAAAAGGTCCAAAATTTATACACAGCTGATAGATGATAATCAAATTGAACAGGTCAGGACCTTGAAATACTTAGCAGTATGGTTTTATGTCTAGTATACATTGAGGTGACATTAGGGCATATTACAGGGATAGTAAGAAGTTGTGCCATGGCAGCATTAAAATTCTGTAAAGTAAGAAAATCATATAGCTTTGCAGCCTTAAATATATTCTACCAAAAAAAAAAAAAACCTGAGGGGAGAGGGAGAAAGAGATAAGGACTGAGGCTGGGGGGTTAGAATTTCAAACTATTAAAATGAGTGCAATCTAAATTCTAAACAATATTTTAAGGATATTCCCAATGCAAATGCATTTTTTAAAAAAAGAACCACCAAAATGGGCCAGGAAACAGAAGAAGCAAAACCCAGGACTACCTTATTGAAAATGGACGACTAAAATTACTGTTTGGTAGTAGCGTTTGTACTGTCCTCGTACAATATTTTGGGATAATTACTAATTTTCCTGGAGCAAACTAAAGGAGCGAACTCCACTGGTATGGTTTTACTCTAGTGCAGTCGTGGTGAATCTTTGACACACATCACAACATAAGAACATAAGAAGAGCCTTGCTGGAACAGGCCACAGCCCATCCAGTCCAGCCTTCTGTCTGCCACAGTGGCTCCCCATTTGCTTCAGGGTCTTCCCAAGCAGATGTCTTCACCTGCTTATGATTCCCTGCAAATGACATTGAGAAATATCCTGCCTATCTCTCCAACCTGGAGGATGTCCTTAGGCATCCATAATGATAGCCATTGATGCCCTTGTTCTCCATGAACTCCTCTAATCCTTTCTTAAAGGTGTCAAGGCTGACAGCTGTCACCACTTCTGGCAGGGAGTTCCATAGACCAGTGATCCTCTGGGTGAAAAAGTACTTCCTCTTATTTGTTTGAGGTCTAGCTATCAAAGGTTTCATGGAGTGCCTCCTAGTTCTAGTGTTGTGCGATAGGGAAAACCGTTTTTCCTTTTCTACTTTGTCCACACCGTGCATGATTTTATAGACTTCAAGTGACATGCCATGTTATTTTTGATGACATGGCTAGAAGCCATGCAAATTTTAGAGGTGTGTGGGAACAGTGCCTTCTTGTGTGCTTTCCAGCAGCTTTGGAGGCCACAGAGAGCACATCACATTCTTGAGGAAGCTCTGCAAGGCTCCAAAAAGCATGTTAAATTCTCACACAATTTTTGGAGTCTCCAGAGGCTACACTATATTGTGCTCTCTGAAGCATCCACGAAGCAAGATCATTTTCCAAAATCAAGTTCCTGGCCTCATGAGACCCAAAGCTGACTTGGATATGCATTTTATTCTGAGAGACGAAGACAAATAAAAAAAAATATTTACAGGTATGTATGTATTTATTTAATTTCATTATCCAAAGCAACTCTTTGTTATGAATTGTCTCGCTTTTGTCTGGGAAAGGGGGAAGGGTAACATGTCAGCAGAATCAAGTTAGGCATTTTTTAAATGTTTGACATGCCGAGCCAAAAAGGCTCGCCGTCAGTGATTTAGTAGCTATTACCACACTGAATAAAGTAATTAAAGAATGAATTAGAAATATTGGTATTTAAATGATGCAAGGCTCACAGTCAAGCAGGAGTATTTTTTCTGATCCTAGGCAGAGATTCATGATATAATTTTTTTATGATGTCTGTAATCTGTTGAATTTAGGAAATTTAAAGAACATGTAGTAAAGAGGAATAAACTAATATAATAAATAATATAGAACAGTATTGTAGAGCTGTTTCCCAGGATCAATGGCTTTAGAATTGGTTCCAAAAGGCTCTGTGGAAAACTCAAGTCTTTGCAACTTTCCAGAAGGCTACAAAAAGTGGGATCATCTTCATTCCATCAGTATGTTGTTGTAAAAAATGTTAGACTCTACAGCAGGGGTCCCCAACCTTTGCAACTTTAAGTCTGAAGGACTTCAGCTCCCAGACTTCTCCAGCCAGCTTTGCTGGCTGGAGAAGTCTGGGAGCTGAAGTCCTTCAGACTTAAAGTTGCAAAGGTTGGAGACCTCTGCTCTACAGAGTCTTACATGTACATGTTTGGTAGGTGGGAAGTCTACCCATGATCTGGTGGTCTGATTAGTTAGACAGAATTATCTGAGAAAGATGGTCTTTTAGATAGCCAGATATTGAGCCATGTACTTTTAAACATGATGACCAGCATCTGAATTGCGTTCAAAAATGCAGTGCATTTTAGATCAGTTAAAGCTTATGGATGATTCTGAAAGGCAGACCCTTATACTGCAAATGGCAGTAATCCTTGCAAATATGACATGTTTGTTTTAAGTGCCTCCTGATCCAGATTTGACTATAACTGGCAAAAACACTAAAGCAAAGACTCTGGCCATGGCTCCTACCTATTTATGGTAGGATCTATGAACCCAGAAGGAAGTCTATATTTAGAGGAAGAGGAAGAGGAAGAGAAAGAGAAGGATGTAAAGGCTAATGAGACTTGCAAGATTCTCATGAAAAACTATTTAAAGCAAAGATAAAATAGGACAATAGTTGTAATACATTTAGCCAAGAAGCTTTCCTTGAACAATGTAGTCTGAATCTTCTTTTCAAAAGTTACAACTCTAATCATTTGTACTTCTTATCTTTCTGAGACACCTTTTAAAATTTAACCAATTTCATTATAATTTTAGTACAATGACAATAAAGATTATTATTATTTGTGAACAGTTTTCAGAGGAATAACTGTTAATCTGCTGGAGAAAAAACAAGAGACACTCTTTGTATATAATTTGTAGTAGCAGGACAATAGTTTATTCTTTTATTCTTATAGATTTATAAAAGTATTTGTAAAAATGACTAAATTTTAAAAGGTTTCTCAATAGACAGAATGAGTCCTTAAAATTAAGTCTTGAGTTTACCACCACTTATCTTCAAATGTCAGTTTTGTGATGTATGGAGAAAAAAATGATGTTCATTTTCTCACACAATCCATACTTTAATAATGCTTTACTATATCCCTCTTATAGTGTTCTAAATCAAATATCCCCTATGCTGTTTCTTTCAATTCCAATCGTTTTGGTTCATTTTCTGATCTTTTTCACCTAAATTTTAAGCATATTGCAAACTAGGAAGTGGTCAGTCTATCCAGCCAGGTTTTCTTCATTTTCATTTTTCCAGTTTAAGTACTCAGAAGCATTTTTCATACTTCCTCTAATATCTAGATGTTTATGTATTTTTTTTAAAAGGCAGTGGACTCTTGTGGATATTTTCTATAACTGAATTATAACTTATTTCAAACCATTCTGTGATACCTTAAGAAGACCCAAAATTGCTAGCAATATTCCAAGAATATTCATTCATGTATTTGTGTGAAGACATTTTGGTATTGATATTTTTTAACCTTTTTTCATGATTTTCTCTCTGGGATTTGCCTTCCCCAGTAGTTACACAATGAACCAATATTTTCACTGAACTTTTACTACTGTCTCAACTCCCTCTTCTGGTTAGACATAAACAGTTAATCCATGAACATTAGACTTTCTCCCTGAAATGAAAGTCACATGCTGTTGTTTCAATACCCTTTCTGAATATATATAGGAACTTCTTTTACTTCTTCCTTTTCCACCTTTAAACCAAGCTAGAGCATAAATAAAATACTTCTCTTCCACTATTATAAAAGACACAAGTTTTTTCCTCAACTGAATTCAGCAAGGTAACATTTAATATTTATTATATTAAATAATACAATATTTATTTATATCTGCCCTTTATTATTTTCACAAATAACTCAAGATGGCAAACATATCCAGCATATCTTCCTCCACCTATTTTCCCAACAACCCTGTGAAGTGAATAGGGCTGAGAGAGTGACTGGCCCAAGGTCATATAGTAGCTAAGGCTGGAATTCACAGTCTCTCACTTTCTAGCATGGTGTGTTAAGTATTAGATCAAACTTCCTAATATCCAATAGATAGCATTTTAATCCTGTCAAACACTCTTCAACTAATCCCTTGTAATCCCTGCATTCATTCTTGCATTTTACGTTTTGCTACTAAAACAGACAGCAATCTTCTGTCATCAGATGTAGACACAATCTTCACACTTAAGGAGTTTGCACAAGTTTAAGATCCTTAAGCAAACCTTCAGTTTGCTCCTTAAGCAAACCACCCCTACATTTTGGCATTTCTTCAGCTGCATTGTTAGACATGCAGCATTAGTATTTTTCAACATTTTCATCTTTCTAACACCTTTCTCGCTGACATCTTTCTTGAATACTAATATTTATAACATCTTCTATTTCATTCACCAAATATCTAACTAGTATTTCTAAAATCCTGCTAGCATTCCCTCATTTCAATTCCTACAGCTTCTTCTTTTCTGTTAGGGAAGGTCTAGAACCGAGAGAGACCATTGTGCCACAGACCACCGGTTGTGAGTCCCTCTGGGTGAAGTGGGGCCTAGGGAGGCAGTTGGGCTTGCTGGTTGTATACCTGGCTCCCCGCTATGTAACAGCAACCCTGCCCGAGCTCCTCGAGGTGATTGCTACGATGGCAGTTGAGACCCCCAGACTGATAGTCATGGGGGACTTTAATCTGCCATCGGTGGGCGAATCATTGGAGGCAGCTCGGGAGTTCATGGCTTCCATGACGGCCATGGACCTGACCCAAGTCATTTTCATTTTTTTCATTTCATTTCATTTTATTATATTTATATCCCGCCCTTCTCCACAGAGGACCCAGGGCGGCGCACAGGAAATTTAAAAAACATACACAATAGAAGATAGACAAATAATTTAAAATATATATTAAATAATCCCCAATCCTGTGCTAAAAACCAATTATTAAAAACCCAATTTAAAACTTTTCTAAAAGTCCCCATGGGAGGTTAGGCTAGGCCTAATTCAGGGCCCCACCCACGAGGGTGGACATACGCCGGATCTAATCTTCGTTTCTGGCCAATGGAAGAGTGATCTGGGTATAGGGGATATAGTCATCACACCCCTGTCATGGTCAGACCACTCACTTCTCCAGTTCGACTTTCCAATCGCTACACCCCACCGCGGGGAGGCGGAACCTGAGTCACCTATTTGGTTCTGCCCCAGGCGCCTGATGGACCCTGACAGATTCCAGACGGCGCTTGGGCCACTTCCTGTATCCCTAACCCGCGCCCCGATGGAGGACCTCGTGGCCGCATGGAATACTGCAGCCGCGGGAGCCTTGGATCGGGTCGCGCCCTTGCGGCCTCTCTTGCAGCGGCGAACCACCTTGGCTCCTTGGTTTAGCGAGGAGCTAGGGGTGATGAAACGCCACAAGAGATGCCTAGAGAGGAGATGGAGGTCTACTCGGTCTGAATCTGACCGAACACAGGTGAGAGCCCATTTACGGACTTATCTTGTGGCGCTGAGAGTGGCCAAACGTCATCATTGTGCCACTCTCATAGCATCCGCAGATAACCGCCCTGCCGCCCTGTTTAGGGTGACCCGCTCCCTCCTCCAACAGAGGGTGCGGGAAACCCCATTACAGGGTAGAGCAGAGGAATTTGGGATTTATCTGCAGAATAAAATCGCTCAGATTCAGAGCGAGTTAGTCTCCATCAATGGTCCAGTGGGATGCCCCGAGGCAGGTCTTTTTTTTTTCTTTTTTCTTTTTATTCTCCAAAGCACCTGAAGGCAGGACAAGAAGCAACGGGTGGAAACCAATCAAGGAGAGACGCAACCGAGAACCAAGGAGAAACCCTCCAACAACGAGAACAGGTAATCCGTGGAACAGAAGTTGCCCCCAGAAGTCGCGGGTGCCCCATCAATGGCTGTCTTCAAGACAAGACTGGACTGCCATATGTCTGAAATAATCTAGGTCTTCTCCCCTGAGCAGGGCTTTTTTACTCATTAACAGAGTTGAAAGGGACCTTGCAGGTCATCTAGTCCAACCCCCTGCCCAAGCAGGAGACCCTACATCTGCCTCTACCTAGGATCGAACTCATAACCTCCTGGTTGTGAGGCGAGAGCTCCACCTCTAGGCCACAGCAGGGTTGGACTAGAATAGGGGTCTCCTAGAATAGGGGTCTCCAACCTTTGCAACCCCAAGTCTGAAGGACTTCAGCTCCCAGCAAAGCTGGCTAGAGAACTCTGGGAGCCGAAGTCCCCCAGACCCAAAGCCGCAAAGGCCGGAGACCCCTGGACCAGAAGAACTCCAAGACCCCGTCCAACTCTTGTTTGGTTCTGTTATAATCGACATCAGTCTCTACACCAGGGCTCTCCAACCCTGGCAACCCCAAGCCTGGGGGACCTCCACTCCCAGAACTCCCCAGCCAGCAAAGCTGGGGCCAAATAGATTGTAAAAACAGGACAAAACTCACTGAACAAATGTCTCACCTAGCAGCGGAAATGTCAGGCTCAATGGCAGTTGTAAATCGAGGACTACCTGTTGCTGGGACATCAATACAATACAATAGCAGAGTTGGAAGGGACCTTAGAGGTCATCAAGTCCAACTCCCTGCCTAGGCAGGAAGCCCTATACCATTTCAGACAAATGGCTGTCCAACATCTTCCCGAAGACTTGCAGTGTTGGAGCATTCACAACCCCTGGAGGCAACCTCCGCTCCACGGACCCACTGCTCTAATTGTCAGGAAATCTCTCCCCAGTTCTAAGCCGCTCCCCTCCCTGATTAGTTTCCACCCATTGCTTCTTTTTTATTTATTTATTATTTTTATTATAATTTTCCACAAATTATACATCACATAAAATTTACTTTTTTTTTTTAACAATAATCAATAATCCACCCGGTGCTATACAAAACGAAAGGAAGAGTTGGTTCTTTGGATATCTTCAATTGTCTTTAAGATCTCCAAAATCCGCGTTCCCTGGGTACAGGTGTCGAGGCATCCAAAGTTCCAAGTGCATAGTCCACAAATGGGTTCCAAGTCTTCCAGAAAATGTCTTTTTTATAGACCCCCTCTCTGAATTTAATATCACAAGTCATTTTATCATTTAAGGCTAATTTCCACATTTCACAATACCATTCTTCTATTTTAATATTTACCTCTATTTTCCAGTATCTTGCTATTATAATTCTACCCATTATAATCATAATTCTAATCAGTTCTTTCTCATATTTTGTTAATTCTAATTCCTTAATTATCAGTAATAATATAGTTTCTGATCTCAAAGTTATTCTTTTCTTCATCATTTCAAACATCATTTCCTCCAATTGTTGCCAAAACTTTTTAATTTTTTCACATTTACACCACATATGTTCATAAGTTCCCACTTCCATATTACATCTCCAACATTTATTACTAATTTTTTTGTCTATCAATGATAACCTTAATGGAGTCCAATACCATTTCCAAACAACCTTAAAGTTGTGCTCTTTAATCCTTATAGACATAATCCTCATAATTCGACTTTTCCAATTCACATTCCAATCCGAGTCTAATATTTTAATCTTAAATTCTTCCTCCCAATTCGTCTTCATTACCATTTGTGGATTTTCATCAAAGTTTATAATCTTATATATCTTACTAACGATGTCCCTTTAACCCAATTTCATCCTTGATAATTTGAGATACTAAACTTTCAAATTCAGTTTTACTTCTGCCTATTTTACATGTTCCTCTTACTTCCATAGACCATTTTTCTACCTGTATTTTTTCAAACCAATTCAACTCCAATTTTTCAATTATTTCTTTTTTTCTGCTCTCAATTTCTTAACCAATTTACTATACTTCCTATATTTTCATCCTCAACTACTTTATCTCGACTTATATTTGTTTTAATCGGCCAACTTCCAAGTGTCTTCCCCAAGAAGGATATATCCGGAATCAATATTTTAACAAATTTATTCCAAATTTTATTCAATCCCTTTAACCAATAACTGTTAATTGCCTTTTTTGTTTTTATTTTATCTAAAAACCATGTAGGGCCAAATCTCTTAATATCCTTTAACTCTAGATCTCCCCAATGTCCATCTCCTCCTTTAAGTATTTTTATTACAGTTTGAATATTATAGGCCCTATAATAATTAAGTAGATTGGGAATTCCCAATCCACCTTCTTTTTGATTTTGATACCACATTTTCTTCATTAATCTAGGTCTTTTCCCACCATTGCAGAATTTATCTAATTTCTTCTGATATCCTTCCATATCCTTCTCTGTCAAATTTAATGGTAGCATCTCAAATAAAAAATTAAACTTTGGTAACAGCATCATCTTACACATTGCAATTCTGCCAAACCAAGACAACTTTATCTTTTTATATTTATCTATCTTTTTCTCTATTTCATTCAACATCACATCATAATTAATTTTTTTCAATTCTCTAACTTTAAGTGAAAGTGTTATTCCCAAATATTTCAGTGTATTTTTAATTCTTATCCCAAATTGTTCTTGGATACTCTCCCACTCTTTATCATTTTTGTTCATTAATAATTCAGATTTTGACCAATTTACCTTTAAACCTGTCATTTCTTCAAATTCTTTCAAATGTTTATTTATCCTCTTCAAATCTTTCTCTATATCTTTCAAAATAATCAAGGTATCATCCGCGTACAAATTTATCTTATATCCCTTGTATCCTTCCACTTCTTCATCTTTTTCTATCAATTTAGTCAAAACTTCCATAATTAATAAAAATAATGTTGGGGACAAGGGACATCCCTGTCTCGTACCTGCTTCCAATTTAATCTCTCCCATCATTATCCCATTCACCTTCACTTTTGCACTACTTTTTTGATACAATTTTGAAATAACATGTATAAACCTATTACCGAAGCCTAATGCCTCGATAATTACCCTAATAGTTTCCCATTGTACAGAATCAAAGGCTTTAAAAATATCTAGTGATACTATACCTATTTTATCCCCATTACTCTCAGCTACATCTATAATATTTAATACTTCTAATTATATCACTCATATATCTACCTTTAACAAAACCTACCTGATTATAGCTTATATACTTATCTATAAATCTATTTAACCTATTACTTATAATGGCAGTAAATATTTTGGCATCCTGGTTAATTAAAGAAATGGGTCGATAGGACTCGATCCTCTCCAAATCTTTATCAGGTTTAGGAATTATAGTTATTACCGTTCTATTCCATGACATCGGGACTTCTCCACCGTATAAAATTCCATTAAATAATTTTTGCAATTTTGGTATTATTATTTCTTTAAAATCTTTATAAAATTCAGCAGGTAACCCATCTTCACCTGGAGTCTTCCCTAATTTTATCTCTTGTATTATTTCATTAATCTCATCGTATGTAATATCTCCTTCCATCAAGTCCTTATATGTTTGATCTATTTTCACAGCATACTTTTCAAGATGATTTTTCAATTTTTCCAAATCAATTGATTTCTTTGAGTATAATTTTTGAAAAAACTTCCTAACTACTTCACATTTGTCCAGTCTCTTATAACATCTTATACCTTTTTCATCTATCAAGGAGCCGATTTCTCTCTTTTCACTTTTATTTTTCGCCATCCTTGCTAATAACCTAGAGTTTTTATTACTAAATTCAAAAAAATCCCTGTTTAAATATCTTATATTTTTTTTAACCAATTCTATATCTTCTTCTATCAGTTTAGTTTTTAGTAAATTCAATTCTTCCAAACATTTCCTATCCTTTGTAAGTAAAAATTGGTTCTCCAATACCTTAATCTGTCTTGTATCCTGTTCCATTTTACCTCTGTATTCTCTGTATTTCCTACTTGACAACTTAATACTTTCTCCTCTAAATACTGCTTTCATCGTGTCCCAAACAGTTTCAAATTTAACCTCTCCATTATCATTAAATCTCCAACTTTCCTCCCATTTTTTAAGAATCCATGTTTTATCTTCCTCCTTTTTAAACAATTTTCCATCATATCTCCAACCTCTTTCTTTTTTTCTAAAATTAAAATCTATATCCATCGTAACTTCTGCATGGTCGGAGTCCTTGAAAACTCCCACATCTATTCTATCTATATTATTCAACAGGTCTTTAGAGACAAAAATATAATCAATTATTGAATATGTATTATATACCTTAGAGCAAAAAGTGTACACCCTTTCAGTACCTTTCAACTCCCTCCAAACATCTACCACACTATTTCGAAACATCCATTTATTTAAAATTTCCCCTTTATTTGTTTCTCTAAAGCGGGTGGGGTTAGTGCTATCTATTTTATCTCTAATCATGTTAAAATCCCCCGCCACAATCACTTTCCCTACACTTTCAGTTTCCAAAATCTTAGTTATTTTATCAAGGAATCCCTTTTGTTTTTCATTTGGTAGATATAAATTAACCAGTGTCACTTTTTGTTCGTTAATATTCCCTATAATTATTAAATATCTTCCTTCCTCGTCTCTAATTACTTGTTTTTTTTCAAAATATACCCTATTTGATATCAATGTTGCCACTCCTCTAGCTTTGGAGGTTCCGAAAGATTTTTCATAAACTTGCATACCCTTTATATTCATTCTATTGAAATCCTCAGATTTTTGATGAGTTTCCTGCAAAAATAATATATCTGGTAAGTCCCTTTTAATTTTAAGCTCCAATCTCCTCCTCTTTATTTGGCTACCTGTGCCCTTCACGTTCCATGTCATTATTTTTATAAACCGCATTTACGCGGTAACTTTTTTAATCCTAGCCCCTTCTCTTCCTTTACGTGCCCACCCAACACCAAACAAAAGTAACATACAAAAAAAAAGACACAAGACACAACAAAGACAAACTTAAAACACAACAACAACAAATAACAATTAATCTTCACCCCCCACATCCTCATTCGAGTTACGCCTCTATATAAAGAGTGTGGGGGGGGGGGGAACATGCCCATGGTCGGGTCATTTCTTTCGGGTTATTCTTGTATTCCACTTTCAAAAAAAGAAGATAACACTGGCTTGTCCCCGCACTCAGCTTCCTGCTTTCTTCTAAGATCCTCCTCCTTGGCTGACGCTCTCTTAGTTTCTTCACGGGTTTTCTTATGTTCGGACATTGCCGGAGAGATTTCTTTCCGTTTTAAACTTTTAGGATCTTGACCACCAACTGCTCCTTTTTCCTCCAATGTTGGAGATTCCACTTGTATTCCACCCATCTTAAGCATATGATCTTTAATTTCTGTTAAATCCTCGTCTTTCTCAATCAGCCCGAGCTCCCATATCAATCTTATGGCATCCGTTTCCGAAGTGATAGTTTGCATTCTCCCTTTGTAAAAAAATTTCAACTGCTGTAATGGTCTCCAATTATACTTAATATCATTGCCTCTGAGGACTTTTGTAATTGGTTTTAAAAAAAATCTCCATTCTCTTTCTTCTCTAGAAATATCTGGAAACACTTGAATTTCCTTCCCCTCAAATTTTGGGGGTTCTCCCAGTTCCCTTATTTTTCCCATAACTTCTAATTTATCTCCAAGGTTTGCAAATCTCACAAGAACATTTCTATTAGCTCCACTTTGTCTCTTATAACCAATTCTAAAAACACTTACTAAGTCCGCTGCCGTGTATACAATTGATGCATCAAGTTCATTCAGCCATTTTAACATTCTTTGCTTCAAATTATCCACCCTATCCTCCGAAATTCCACGAATAACAACATTATATTTTCTTGCATCTTCTTCCAAAAGACTGATTCTCCTATCCTGTTGCTGATTTTTTTTAAAAATCCCTTCAAACTTACGATCAGACTGTTCCTCATGAACATAAATCTGTTTAATATCATCCTTTATAAAATTAATTTCCGCGTTTTGCTTTGCAAAGTTAACATTCATGTCACTAATTTCTTCTTTGGTTTTTTGAATTTCCAATGTCAAATTGTTCAAACGGTCAGTTACAACAGTTAGTTTTTCCCCAATTGTATTTAATGCCCCTATGATTCGTTCAAGTTCAGAAGGCTGTTGAGTCATCGTGTCGAATCAGTAATCTCTTTTTTTAAAAGAAAAGAAATAAACCTGCCAAGAGGGTCTTTATTGAAGAAAAAGGGCAAAACCCCAAGTAAAATAAAGCTGAGACGGCTTTTAAAACACCAAAGAAGCCAGGACAGAAGTAAAAAGGCTATAATCCATAGTTCATAAAATACAATATCTGTGTCTTTATAGGCGTTGCCAGAAGCTCACTCGCTACATTCAGCATAAACAGTCCACTTCAAAAGTTCAAAAGCTTGCAATCCACATACCTCAGCTAATCTTCCGCTGTCTTTGTTTACTTAACTTTCAAGCCTGTGTTTATGCCTCGTAGCAAGTAAAGAAAACCTGCAAATCACGGTGCTTGTCAAAACAAAGGCAAACTGCCTATCTCCGCCGCTTCGGTCAAACCTCTGCTTCCCACGAAGAAACGAAACTTTAAAATTCAAGCAGTCCGGTTTGATCTATCGGTGTAAAAATCAATCTACACAGTCCTCCGCCTTTCCAAACCCGTTGTAAACAATCTCGGCTTCTAACGGTGCATTTAATCACTTTTAATCCACATTTTGTTTAAAAAAAACAGCCCTACGAAATGGAGGAACGTCCTCTCGCTACTCAACCATTAGCCACGCCCCGCCCCGAGGCAGGTCTTGAGACAGTTTTGTGGGAAGAGTTTGACTCTGTTACTTCCGATGATATGGACAGGTTACGTGGGCGACTGCGAGCCACCACATGTTTATTGGACCCGTGTCCCTCCTGGCTTGTACTGGCATCCTGGGGGGTGACACGAGGCTGGCTCCAGGAGGTTGTCAACGCTTCTCTGAGTGAGGGTTTCTTGCCCGCCTTCCTTAAAGAGGCTATGGTGAGGCCCCTCCTGAAGAAGCCCTCTCTGGACCCAGCATTATTGGTTAATTACCGTCCGGTCTCCAACCTTCACTTTTTGGCGAAGGTTGTAGAGAGTGTGGTGGCACAACAGTTTCCCCGTCACTTGGAGGAAGTTGATTATCTAGACCCGCGCCAGTCCGGCTTCCGGCCCAGGCACAGCACCGAGACGGCATTGGTCGCGTTGGTAGATGATCTCTGGAGGGCCAGAGATGGGGGTTACTCCTCCATCCTGGTCCTATTAGACCTCTCAGCGGCTTTTGATACCATCGACCATGTTGCATCGGCTGGAGGGGTTGGGGGTGAGGGGCACCGTACTATGGTGGTTCTCCTCCTACCTCTCCGGTCGATCGCAATTTGTGTTGGCAGGAGAGCAGAGGTCGACCCCGAGACCCCTCACATGTGGGGTGCCTCAGGGGTCGGTCCTCTCTCCTCTCCTGTTCAACACATATATGAAGCCGCTGGGTGAGATCATCCGTGGTTTTGGGGTAGAGTACCACCTCTACGCTGACGACATGCAGCTGTATATATCTACCCCAAACCACCCCAACGATGCCGTAGCGGTGATGTGCCGGTGCCTTGAAGCCGTGCGGGCCTGGATGGGAAGTAACAGACTCAGACTCAACCCGTCCAAGACCGAGTGGCTGTGGTTTCCGGCATCCCGGTACAACCAGTTGACTCCATCACTGGCCATAGGGGACGAACACCTTACCCCTGTGGATGGGGCACACAACTTGGGCATCCTCCTGGATACCCAGATGTCCATGGAAGATCAAGTGACAGCCGTGGCCAGGAGGGCGTTCTACCAGGTTCGCCTGGTACGCCAGTTGCGTCCCCTATTGGATCGGGATGCCCTTTGCACAGTCACTCATGCCCTCGTGACATCCCGACTGGACTACTGCAATTCTCTCTACATGGGGCTCCCTTTGAGGTGCACCCGAAGACTTCAGCTTGTCCAGAATGCAGCCGCGCGAGCAATAATGGGAACCTCAAGGTTTACCCACATAACACCGCTCTTGCGCGAGCTGCATTGGCTGCCTGTCGTCTTTCGGGTGCGCTTCAAGGTGTTAGTTACCATCTTTAAAGCGCTCCATGGCACGGGACCTAGTTATCTGCGGGATCGGATCCTGCCTCATACATCCCTGCGGCTGATTCGCTCCCACAGAGAGGGACTTCTCCGGATGCCATCCACTAGGCTATGCCAGCGGGCGACGCCAAGGGGAAGGGCCTTCTCTGTGGCGGGCCCAGCCCTCTGGAATGACCTTCCCCCCCGAGATCCGAACAACTACGGACCTCCGCTCCTTCCGTCAAAAATTAAAAACACACTTTTTCTGCTTGGCCGGCCTAGGTTAGTCTTCCGTCTTTTAATAGGGTTTTTAGGGGATTTTAGTGTATTTTAAGATAGGGTGATTTTAGCGCAGGGATAATTTGGTTTAATTCGTATTTTATCTATCTATTTATGTATTTTATATCGGTATTTTTAATTTCTCCCTGTGCACCGCTCCGAGTCCCTTTGGGGAGAGGACGCGGTTTATAAATAAAAAATATTATTATTAAATATTATTATTATTTCACTTCTTTCTTCCAAGTTTCATTTTTTATACTTTCCACTAGTTCTGGATGTATTCGTTTTTCACTTAAATCCTTATAGGCTATCTAGAGCAGGGGTCTCCAACCTTTGCAACTTTAAGTCTGAAGGACTTCAACTCCCAGGATTCTCCAGCCAGCAAAGCTGGCTGAAGAAGTCTGGGAGCTGAAGTCCTTCAGACTTAAAGTTGCAAAGGTTGGAGGCCCCTGATCTAGGACATATGGTAGAGTAATATCTTTGTCACACAGAAGTAGTTTGGGTTAAGCTCAATTGTATGTACTAGGACTTATATGTACAGACACACACACACACACACACACACACACACACACACGAGACGCATACCCATCATTCTATTTCTTTTGGGGCTATTCAAACAGAACTATAGAAAAAGAGTGGGAAGTACTACCCTAAGGTAACTAAAAGTAAGTGATATGAGAAAAGAAAATGAACTCTATTCCTTACTTTACATCCAAATATCATTCACTACAGTTTTTTCATAACTTTCTATCTTTGCAAACCATTTTTGCTTTGTCCACTCATCAATGTGGATAAATAAAATGTCTATATATTAGGGTCAGCATTTGATAAAAGTTAAATCAATATATATGATGAATGATTTGAAAAGCATACTTATAACTATATCATTGTGGATTCACTTTGTTAAAGTGCAATCATAGTTCTGATGGTATTGTCATAAATCATTACTTATTATTCTATGGAAATAAATATCACATTTCTTTACAGATGCATTTAAGAAAACAATTCAAAATTTTGGAAATCTGGATATTCTGGTCAATAATGCTGGAGTGAATGATGAAGCGAACTGGGAAAACACAGTTCAAATCAACTTGGTAAATCTAATACATACTAAATATTTAAAATAAAAAAAGAAGTGTAATTAAAAATCTAGAGAAAAAAGGTTACATTTTTTGTGGGTTAATTTTTTTACTTCCAAGTATGTATAAAATTAATAATAATTAGATTTACTAATTTTTCTGGAAGCATATGTTTCTTAAACAATTTTTGAATTTGGATGTCTGAGAACAGGGGAATATGATTATATTAGTCAACCTTCCTAAACTCGTAGAGATCTATTGAAAACTACTCTAGAGTTGGGTTAACAAATCTGATCCCTTTTTATTAATATGAAATTAAGGTGCTGGTATATCAATTTGACCTTATTTCACTAGGAAAAAAGAGAATTTTACTCAGGTCATCTTGGCTTCTGACTCTAAACCAGGGGTTCCCAAACTTGGCAACTTTAAGACTTGTGGACTTCAACTCCCAGAATTCTCCAGCCAAGTTTGGGAACCCCTGCTCTAAACCAACAACTCACCTAGCTCATGTGTATTTTCTTTCTTTTTTCCTTTGTCCTTTTTTCTTACAACTAGAAAAGATTGGATTTCTGAATGAGTAAAGCCAAGTATACCTTTTCTTCTCATTTCTGAACCTGAACAGGATAAGTTTGCAATTGTCCTAAATCCATGTTTCTGAATCATGTTATGCTAAATGCATAACATAAATGCTGAATGTATAACTTGTTATGCTGAATGTAATTTTAACGAAGTCTCTGTGTATATGTGTATGTGTGTGGGGAGGGAGGGAGGGAGGGAGGGAGGGAGGGAGAGAGAGAGAGAGAGAGAGAGAGAGAGAGAGAGAGAGAGAGAGAGAGAGAGAGCTTATATTAAACTGTAATCAAACTTAATAATTATTAGTATTAATAATTAACTACTTATTATTTCTCTCCTGAATAGTTATAAAAATGCACATACAGACATATATTTAGGTTTATGGTTATGTAGAAGTGATTGTGTGTGTGTGTGTGTGTGTATATATGTATATGGTACAACCATATACAACCATAGAGTGTACTCCCAGAGCAGCATCCTACCTTCGTGCTTTGGACCATAGAGCGTACTCTAGAGCGGCATTCTACCTCGTGCTTTGGAAGCCACAGAAAAAGCCATTTGGCGGGCAGCAGCAGCAGCGGAGATGCCCTGGTTCTGCAGGTACTGTAGAGCTAGGAAAGGGCATCGTGAGCCTGGGAGTCGCATGACTGGGGAGCGGAAAAGCCTTTCGTGCAACCCCCTCTCCAGCCATGCAGAGCCCCATTCACTGACCTAGGGACATTCTGAAGGCGCTGAGCCATGGGAGCTGGAGGGCGGCAAACAGGTGTTCCCACAGCTTGGTAATGCCCCTAGGTCAGTGAATGGCACTGTGCCCAGCTGCAACAGTGCAACACAGCCATTCGACCCTGAGGCTGTGCTCAGCTCTTCGGGAGGCCACTCACAAAAGAGCAGCCACCTGACAACCCCAAACCAATAAGCCCCCCCCTCCCAATTATAAGACCAAGGCCATATTTTGTGTCTTTAAAAAATATAAGACCTATCTTATTTTCGGGGAAACACGATGTATATGCATATACATAGATACACACACACACACACACACATATATGCATACTTGTGTCACAACACCCTGTTAAGCCCCAATTAAGGGAGGAAGCATACTGCTTTCCTTTTCTGTCTTTCAGCTCATCACCAGAGACCATCTAGACAGAAAGCCATGAGTTCCGTTGTGTAATTTTTTTTATATGTGTGTTAGGTTTTTGAGCTGATCAATAAATCAAAAACCTAACACACACACACACACACACACACACACACACAATATATAGATTTTCACGGGTATAGGTATGCTGGTATTGTTGTCTTCGTGTGTTTTTCCGTGTAAGTATGAAGTTGTTTTTGCAATGTTTCGGCAAGATCTCACTTGCCATCTTCAGGCTTCGGTCTGCGGTTACGAAAGTGTCGCCCTTCCTTAAATCTTGGGGGGGGGGGTTGGAGTGCTGACTGTTGTGAGTGGGTTGATTGGCTGTGTAGCTGTATCATGATTGGTAGATTGATGCTGATTGGTCTTATTTGTATGTTTCTCCTTATTTTGAATTTCAATGGCTTGGATGGAGGGTGGGGCTCGTTTGTTGGTCAGGGCTGGTTTCCAGATATCTGGTAGGTGGGAGGTGTCATCACGTTTGTTCATATTGTTAGGTTGCTTCTCTATTTCGATGGCTTCTCTGATTATTCTCCTGTTCAGCTGTTCAGCCTTGGAGATCAATTTAGTTCCTTGAAAGTCAATATCATGTCCTGTAGTTTTGAAATGTTGATAAAGAGATGAGGTATTAAGATGATTTTTTACTGCATTCTTATGTTCTGCGACACGTGCACTTATTCGTCTGTTGGTTTGTCCTATGTAACTGGCCGGGCAGATTTTACATGGAATTTTGTAGACTCCTTGGCTTTCTAGCTGGATCTTGTCTTTGGGATTCCTTAGGATATTGGTTATTTTTGGGTGGGTGTTGAAAGCTATCTTGATATTGTGCTTGTGGAGAATTTTGCTGATTTTGTTGGTGGTACCTTTGATGTATGGGAGGAGGGCAATGCCATTCGAGTCCCTTCGGGGAGAGAGAGCGGGTTATAAATAAAATTATTATTATTATTATTATTATTATTATTATTATCATCATCATCATCATCATCATCATCATCATCATCATCATCATTATTATTATTATTATTATTTTCCTGTTCTTTGTCTTGGCTCTTGGGGTGTGTCTCTTTTTGGATTAGTTTGGTGATTGTTTTTCTTCGGAATCCATTGGATATTAATGCATTTGTGAAAAAATGTAATTCGGTTTTCAGGTGGTCTTTGTCAGCGAGGCGTTTGGTTCTGTATATGAGGGTTTTGGCTACAGAGTTTATCTGTATAGGGTGGTGATGGGATTGTGCATTTAGGTAGCGGTGTGTTTTTTTTTTCCAGTAGATGGTGTGTCCCAGGAAGCCATTAGGTTTTTTGTAGATTAAGACGTCTAGAAAAGGAAGTTGGTTATTAGCTTTTATTTCCATGGTGAATTGTATTTTGGGGTGTAGGGTGTTGAGGTGTGTGAGGAAGTTGTCCAGTTTTCCTTTCCCATGTGGCCAAATTACGAACGTTGCAAAAACAATTTCATACATACATGGGAAAACACCCGAAGATAACAATACCTTGAAAATACAACAAGTTAGTTTAGTACTCTGAATAATAGATTGGCTGATTTTGATACCCTTGAGCTAGGAAATCAGATTTAAACTAAGGTCATCTGAATTTTTTTTTGTTTTCTGCTACCATGATATTGTTAGATGACTTAGATGAGGCAATAGAAGGGGAACTTACCAAATTTCTGGGTGATACTAAGCTAGCAGAAATAGACAACACCATAGATCAGGGCTGTCAAACCTGCATCGTTACACTGGCGTCACGTGACATATCAGGACTTTCCCCCCTTTGCTAAATCAGGTGTGGATCTGGCTAATGTGTGATGCATCTGGCCTGTGGGCCACAAGTTTGATAACCCTGCCCTAGATGATAGGCTCAATATCCAGATGGATCTTGACACCCTTGAACACTGGGCCCTAATAAAGTGAAAGTCAATGTAGAGAGAAGTAAAGTTTTGCACTCAGGCAAGAAAAACCAAAAGTACACATATAGATTAGGTAAAACCAGGCTTACTAGCAGTAACTATGAGAGGGATCTTGGAGTCTTAGTGGACAATCAATTAAATATGAGTCAACAGTGTGCAGCGGTAGCCAAAAAAGCCAGTGCAATCCTAAATTGCATTAACAGAGGGATACAATCAAGTTCAAATTAGTTACTAATATCGCTCCATAAAGCCTTAGTAAGACCACACCTAGAATACTGCATTCAGTTTTGGTTATAGTGATCACACGATAAAATCGTGTTGAGAATCTCAAAGGACTGCAGAGGAGAACAACCAAGATGATTAGGGCACTGGAAGCTAAATCATATGATGAAAGGTTGCAAATACTTTGCATGGCTAGTCTAGTGAAGAGAAGGGGGAGGGGAGACATGATAGCAGTGTTCCACTATTTGAGGGGCTGCCACAGAGAGGAGGGGATCAAGTTATTTTCCAAAGCACCTGAAGGCAGACAAGGAATAATGGATGCAAACTAAGGAAACATTTTCTGAGAGTGAGAGCAATCAACCAATGCAACAGCTTGCATTCAGAAGTTGTGGGAGCTTCATCACTGGAGGCTTTCAAGAAGAGACTGGACTACCATCTGTCAGAAATGGTTTAGGGTCTCCTGCTTGGGCAGGGGTTGGACTAGATGACATACAAGGTGCATTCCAACTCTATTAATCTGTTGTCCCATAAAGACAATTTCATTTTTAAAATATATTCATTTTCAGGTTAATTATTTCCAGTGCTAACAGTTGATTTATATATGTGTGCTCCTCCCAATACATACTTGCTTTTGCTTGCCTATTATTGCTATTGTTATTTATTATGACAAATTATATTTGCGTCAGAAGGATTTTCCAATCCATCCAAAATGATTGGTGAGAGAGTATCATACTGTTTGATGACTAACTACAAAGAGTTCTTCCATGTCTATTGTTAAGAACAAACTGGCCCAGAAGTAGTCATTATGCTACTGGCTAAGGAATGTCAGCAGAGGGAATAAAAAGTATGATGAATAAATAATTAATTCATAGAATAATATACAAAATGTGATACATTGACTCACTGATACTTTCAAAATAACTTCTTAAATACATGCTTAGTTTCAGTGCGTGTCCATCTGTTGATTTTTTAATTGTGTGATCTCCCCACTCATGAAACCATTCAGTTTTGGCTGAAACAAATATTATAGCATAAAAGTGATAATAGTGTTCAAGACTATTTTAGTTATTCATCATAAGGAACTATTGCTTTAAATGAAAGAACAACATGTGGTAACAGGCAGTGTGGAGACATGGGGGAAATAGATAAAAAGCTTGAAACTCCTACACAATAGCTACAAGTGCCTTAGCATTTTGAAAGGTGTGCGCTTCATCTAAAGCTAGTGGCAGATATAGAAAATGCCTCTGGCATCAACTAAGCAATCAAAGAACACTCAGAATCACATATATATTAAAAAGAAAAATATATTTTACATGATTGGACGCAGATCAAAAGAAAGACTCCCCATAGAATGAGAAATGATGTTAAATGGGTCACAAAAGATGAAAGAAGCATTGGAAAATCGTTCTTAAAATTATTCAAGATGCACAGTGAAACATTATTTTTAAAAACAGCTATAAGAATGAAATATACCTGATAACTCATTTGTATTTTCTATATCAGATTTCAGTGATTAGAGGAACATATATTGGACTAGAGTACATGAAAATTGAAAATGGTGGAAGTGGAGGGGCTATTATTAATACAGCCTCAATAGCAGGTAAAATATACTTTATACCTTATTTTAAGGGCATGAGTTTTTCCATAACATTTCATTCCTAAACACAATGTAAAATCTACATCCAAACCATTGCCATCATCTACAGCAGCATTAAAACCAGCAATAATTAAGATTTGGAGTGGGGGAGAGCTCTATTTCAGCCTCTTTTCTGATGCTTTTTCTAATATTGTCTAGGCAGGCTGGTATGTTCCATCACCAGCCATTATAGCTGGCCTTTATTTGTGAAATTATGAAGCATGGAAAAACAATATTATTTGATCTACATACCCAGAATTTCAGACTGCGTGACTTTGCATTTATTGATTTGATTTGATTTGTGTGTTTCTCATCTCATCTATAGGCAGCTCTGGGAAACTTACAAACATTAAAAAATAATAAGCATTACAATGATAAAATAATAAGTAATAATAATGATAATTTACAGTTGAAAGATGGGGAGGAAAAGAGAGCATCAAGTACCACTGGAAGAGATGGGAGGCTTTTCTTAACTCAATAGGCATTTCCAGAGTGTTACATCCCTGTTGGGGCCTGAGACCAACTGGTAGAACCAGGTCTTCAGACCCTTACGGTAGATGGGTAGTTCTCACCTTGGGGGGGAGGGCGGATGTATACTGTTCCAAAAGACAGGAGGCTTGGCAGAAAAGCTTTTCTCTTGGACCCCATCAGCCAAAATTCCCTGACCAACACCCACAGCATGCTCTTTCTGCCAGCATGGTTGGGTGAACCAATCCCATTGGAGTGAGATGGTTTCTCAGATAGCATATATCTCATTCTCGTATCTTCTCCTGCAGCAGTTAATATTAACATTTTATTGCTCTTGGCCAAGCATTTCTTTCTGATTTATTAGTCCTTCTTTGTTTCTCTGAATCCTGACTTCTGTTAGAACTTACTTATGTATATCCAAAGATAATTGTTATGAAAAATATGCTTGTAAAGAAGAAGTTACAGCATTAATTATGAGAATAAAGATATGACACAGTAGAACATTTCAAAGTATTAAAAGATTTTAGTGGGAAAATATAGTTATCTGATTACTAGGTTTATGCAGAGCTTCAAAGGAAACAATGTTGGTTTATGAGGCTTTAAGTGAAGCATTCTTTTGAAACTGCTTTTAAAGCAATATCCCACTATGTTTAAAATAAAATCCAATCAAAAACCTTTATAATATTTAATCCAGTAAACACTACAATAAAAATATACTATAATTAACAAAACTAAAAAGTAGACATAAGATGCAATAAAAATGCATAAAATAAAATAAAAGGAATAATAATAAAGTGACAATCATCAACATTTGTACTAAACTTCATTCATAGACTGAAATGATAGCACAAAATCAGGCAAAAGTGGGAAATATATGTCAGGGTCCTGGTTGGACAGAAGCAGTGAAAGTTAAGCCTTGTGCTCTCTACCAGAATATTTCTTCAAAATGAGATCTATATGTTCCCCTGTAGAAAGAGTAACAAAGAAACAAGACGGGGGTTTTTTGACAGCCATCTCCAATGGGCATAATCGCTGCTGAAAAGGAATGTGGAATTCTGGAGGGTAGTGCCTACAACCTGGACACGGTTATTGGGTGAAGGCCCAATAAAATTTTAGAATTAAAATTGAGGAGAGCTAAGACAATAGCACATATCATGATTATACTGCTTCACTTGGCCTGTCTAGTTTAGCTTACTCAAAAAATTACAACAATCAAAGGAACAGAGGAATATGATAATGTGAAACACCTCAGGAGATGGGTTGTAAGACATGCTGGATATGGAACAGCCAGATAAGAAACAGCAATAACCCACAGCTGTAAAATGGGCAGGAAAATGTGATCAGAAGGAACTCCTGTAAATGAGCCAGTGAGAAACTTGTACTTTCAGATTTGCATGATTCTATTGAGGTACAGTAGCTTTGCAATAAAGTAGAATTATCTTACTTAATTATGTTTCCTGTCTGGTCTTCCTGTTATACAGTTAGACACCTGCAAACTAATACCCATACACCTGCAATAAATTCAGTTGAGGTCAGTCATATTATTTTGGGTATACATAAATAACATTCTGCATTAGGATATGAAGTGCAAAGAGGGCTGAAAAACCTTATTTTTTTATTATTATGTTTCCTGACTTTTGAATGAGGTATTATTTAAAGCTTGAAAATGTGTGACCATTAAACATTATTATTTCCAGTTTAAGTAAACAAGGGAAGTTATACTATGAAAGGAAAACTGTACATAAATACAAAAAAACTATTAACACCACAGAGAAGTGAACAGGATATGGTTTAGTCAAGCAATTATTTTTGATTTTATTGAATTTATTTTTATTGAATTTATATAATTTATTGAATTATAGATGAGAATAGCAATCAACAAATAAAGAAAAATAAATATTGGCCTGAAAAAGCCTCCAATTTTCCTTTTTTTAAGGATTTAATTTTTAAGATGATTCACTGTTCACTAACCATTTCCAAATGTATGTCTTCTAGGAAAAAGACTTACAGAAAGTAAAATCTAGAAACATCAGGGAAGTCAAACTTGAATAATCTATTTCTGTTTAATATTTCTGTTACCAAATACCATCATTTTTGTTCTTCCCTAGTTAATACTCTGAGTTTCTGTACTTGAATGGTTTGACCATCTGATCAGCATTATTTTTAAACCTAATTTCTCCTCAAAAATAAAATTATAACCAGCATGCATCAAAATCATGATTCTATAACTATTAAAAAGTAGAGAACAGAAATAGCACATAGTTTATTTAGAAAAAAACAGAATACTATCAATAAATAGTCCCATAGAAGTCTTTTATTTTTAAAAAAGGAGAGTGATGGCCAGTTATCACTTTGTCGATATATTGGAGTGGATTACTAATGAAAAGTTCACAAGGTAGCCACAAATGTTTGCATACCATTCCCTTTCCTATAATCTTATCTACCAACTGAGTAACTATTTATTTAAAACCAGAAATTAATAGAAATTAAATTACTTCTGATCATAAAGTTTGGGAGAAATATTCATAAATATTCATAATTAATTAAATATACTGTAAAATAATAACCTTTTTTCTAGTCAGAGAAATAGACTTTATTGCTCAGATTTTTGTCAAAAGATTTAAAAGAAAAGAAAACTATTCATGGCCTAGCATAGCATAGCAAATTTAGCTAAAGCATATTTCCCAATAAGGCCAAAGTCCCATTTGAGATAATGTTCAGAGTAGGGCCTAGCATAGTGTAATATAATATGCTGCAGATCAAGATGCAATTAGAAAAAGGTATGAAGTGATATCTCTCTTCTATATTGCATGTATCAAAGAGGCAGATCTGAGAGAGAGAGAGAAATGACAACATTCCTCATTATATCCAATGCATATATTACGAACCCATCATTAGAAATAAAAATTTTGCTCTGATTTTATTTAATTAATGAAAAGTTGACTTTATTGTAATTTGAAATGGGTTTCATCTTATTTTCAATGAACCAATGATTTTCTATTTAATAATGGGCAGTGGGGAATCTATCAACAGGATCAAATCTTATAAAGTGTATTTTGTACAGATGTAGTTGAGATCAAACTAATTCAGGACATATTTCACAAGGAAAGGCAGGAAGCTCTTATCCAACAGCTACTGATTTAAAATTGTCCATACTTCTAGATAAAGACAGCAAAACACGCTTCTCAGCTGTGTAAATTCACATTGTTAATAACTACAGTGGGGGAAATCTACACAGAGAGAAAGTCTTTTTCTTTTTCATTACTTCACCTTATCTTTCTATTCTATTCTTTCTACTTCTATGATTTCACATCCTACAAAGTTAACATTAATGTGATTACTTTTATATTGTAATACTATTCTTCTACTCGTTGACTTTTTAGGGCTGTTTTTTACCAATTAATCAGTTAAAGTTAGATATCTATACACAATTTGAAGAAAACACTGTCTTGTGTATCTCTAAAGTATCTTATAAATGAGCTTTTGGAAAAATAATTCTTGTGAAATAAAAGTACAATCATACCATTGAAGCTACATTTCTCCTCTACTGCTTCTCACATGAATGATACATTTTTGAAAGATTCTTCCTAATTGCTTTTTTGAGTGGTAGTCAAAATGGCTGTAGAGTTTAAGATTCAGTTTCCAAAAGGCGTTGGAAAAGATCTGTCTGTTTTAAAATATTGCAAACAGGTGTCACATTCATGTTCCAACACTTTTTTGAGATTCAATCCAAAGAATGTTAGCTTTAACAAAAATGAACCATTTTAATCCTATTTTTGTCAATTCATGGAATAATATAAAGAAACCATATATGGTAGTTTTATAGTTTTCTTCACTTTTTTTCAAGTTCAGTAAAGTTCTTTTTAAATCTCTGGTTTTCTTTTTACCATTAAAGGGCTGTGGCCGGTTGCATACCAACCAGTGTATTGTGCTTCAAAGCATGGAGTAATTGGATTTACACGTTCAGTGGCTGTGAGTATAACTAGTGGGGGAAAAGTTTTGCTCTCTTCTTGATAAACCCCACATTTCCATTTCCTTCACACACACACACACACACAATCACACAAACACACACACACAAAATTCAGATTTGATTAACTGAAGATTTTCTGAGGTTCTCATTAAAATAAAATCAATGTTAAGAAGAGCTTTTCCTTTGGCAGGAACATAATTCACAAATGATAGGGGTGTGTGTGTGTGTGTGTGTGTGTGTGACAGCATATAGATTAAAAAAGAGTGCAAAACCATAAGGATCAGTAGAATCCCACTAAATGTAGCATTATAGTATGTCCACAGTCAGTGCTGGTACAATAGTCCATTGCAAATAGGTAAAAAAAGATTAAAGCTTATAGTGTTTATTTTGCCAGGCTAAACATTTACAAGTACAATTACTGTAGCTATGAAATAAAGAGATGTGTATTGCTTAGAAGAAAAGTTATGAAAGTACTGAACAAAGTATTAAAGTGCTGACAACAGGTCATGGTTTCCTGGTTGTAATATGTGGTTGTGAAAGATGGATCCTTTGAAAGAATGAAAAAAGAAAAGCTGATGCCTTTGAATTTTTGGTATTATCCTGGATCACAAAGAAAACAAATCTTCCACTTGTGATAAAGTAAAACTAGACTGCTTACTGGAATAATGAAGCTACATTTTACCTATTTTATATGCATACGGTAAAGGCATGGCACAATGGAAATTGCATTACATTCACATTATGCTTGTACAAATTGAGGGAAAGTGGGAAAGGGCCACAGAAGTTTATGTGGTTCTATGTAATCATTGATGACAAAAATATGAGCTTAGAAACAGTTACTGATAGAAACTCCTGGAGAAATGAAGTCCTTTGGATCAAAAAAATCAGGAGTGACTAAAACACTACACAGTAACAGCACAAAAATATAAATCAGGGGTCTCCAACCTTTGCAACTTTAAATCTGAAGGACTTCAGCTTGCAGACTTCTCCAGCCAGCAAAGCTGGCTGGACAAGTCTGGGACCTGAAGTCCTTCAGACTTAAAGTTGCAAAGTTGGAGACCCCTGATATAAATGATAAGAAAAGGGCGTTGGTACTTACCTGATACGCCTCTTCTAATAAGGGGGGAGATAGCATCCATGTATGATTCCGGTGGGGGCGTCAGGAGATCCTATACAGTCTGTCGGGCAGACGCTACCAGCGGCAGTTCTGCTCTCGCGCATATGGCTGCTGCTTTGGCCCGTATTGAGGTGGAGTCCCGCTCGGGGCTTGGTATGGTGGTGGTGTGGTTCTTGCCTCCGCCATTCCCGTTGTCGTGCACGGCATTCCGGCTAGTCTTGGCGGCGGCTGGATTGAGTGGACGTGTCCGGCATGCTGTCCACTCTGCGCCCATGTCTCTCACAAAAACCAAAACATAACACAACCAAAATCACCAAGCTGGTCAGGACGAGAGAAGGAATGGGCCGGATGCTATCTCCCCCCTTATTAGAAGAGGCGTATCAGGTAAGTACCAATGCCCTTTCTCAATAAAGGTGGAGATAGCATCCATGTATGGGACATACCAAAGCCCAAACGCCTCACAGGGAGGGATCGAGTACAGACCAGCAGACATGGGCGCAGAGTGGACAGCATGCCGGATGCGTCCACTCAATCCAGCCGCCGCCAAGACTAGCCGGAACGCTGTGCACGACAATGGGAACGGCGGAGGCAAGAACCACGCCACCACCATACCGAGCCCCGAGCGGGACTCCACCTCAATACGGGCCGAAGCAGCAGCCGTATGCGCGAGAGCAGAACCGCCGCTGGTAGCGTCTGCCTGACAGACTGTATAGGATCTCCTGACGCCCCCACCGGAACGATACATGGATGCTATCTCCAACCTTATTGAGAATATTATGTTACTCGTGGTTGAATGAAACAGTTTTTGTAAATTTAGTAGACAATGGAAATTTAGGAACTGTTTTGTATTTTATAAAACGTTATTTATTCTTCTGATATTTCCTATTGAGCTCAGCATAGTTCCCTACATGTTTGTTTAATGTTCCTTTGAGTTAAAGATGCCAGATATAGAATCTGATTTTTTTTTCCATACAAAGAATGGTTTCTTACCATATCTCAACAATAGTACATAATATAGTTTCCTGTCTTGCAGTTGGCTGCTAAAGCAAAAAATTATGGTGTACGAATAAATGCTATCTGTCCTGGTTTTGTCAACACACCAATTCTTCGTACCGCTTTCCAGGAAGAATATATGGGTTTATATTATTCATTCAAAGAAGAAATCAAAGATA